>CAJQUN010000001.1:23579550-24179550 GCA_907163345.1 Haberlea rhodopensis | reverse complement strand
CCGGGGGCCGAACCCTTATTATTTATTTTATAGGCTTGTTACGCCTTTTGTGCGGGTCGGAACTTACCCGACAAGCCCCCTCGAACTCCTTACTAACTGAAGGCACTTGTCCCTAATCCGGCTACGAATAAGCCACTTGGAAATGGTTATACTATAGTTTTATTTTTTGAGTTATTACTTACCTTACTGTTTTGAAACCATCTAGTTCAAATTGGCGGCCCTTTCGTGTTCGTATAATTAAACTCATCTGACCTTTTGAATTCTCTCTTATCCTTTCACGGCTATTGGCTGACACTTGTGCTAATTTGCCATTACTTGATCATCTTTTGTAGGTGGTCAACATCCTAGCAGATATTTTAAGAGTCAAGCAAGAAGTTGAAACTGAATTATTTGGTACGGACCCAAGCTGGGGTCGTGGAGAAAACAATGTAAGTTCATGCCTTACCCTAAAATGATAATTTATTTCTCACTTTAATTGATGTTATATTTTCATTGAATTGATGTGTTTTGACTCGATACATCCTGTTACCCTATCGGTTGGACATTAATGTATCTAGAACCTTGTACAGTTTGTTAGATTTGATTAAGGCCATTAACTGTTCAATATTTTGTGTTTGGGTTTTGTCTTATTTCAATAACAATTTAATAGGAAGTACCTTCTTTGCGTAGCCCCAAAATCTGGTTCAGGGTAACTATTCTAAGCCAGACAATCGTGACTGGCGTAATCGTTCTGCGCAATTCCCTGTGCCTGCAGAGGAGAGATCATGGGAAGCAATAAGGGACAGAGAATTTGGACAAAGTGACCCTAGGCTACAGGACGTAAACCAATACAATAAGCAAGAGAAGCTGAGCACACAGTCTGGAACATTACAAATTCCTTCCAACCAAAGGGTAATCCGTTTCTGTTTTGTGTTGGTTCTTTCCTGCATGATATATCTGTTTTGAGAACCTATTTCAATTGAGATAGCCTGTTCTTTCAACTGTGTTAAGGTTCAAGGAACATGTGAGTTTAAAATCAAACTGGCAACCCAACATTTAGCTTTCTAGCCTTGAACCTGTGCTCACATATGTGATGATTTGCTATTTTTTTATGATAGCTTGTGGTTATTGATTTGTCATCATGATGTTTTTGCTGCTAAAAAAATCCTTGTGTTGTGTAACAGGTCCCACCTACTTTAGTTAAGGCTGAGGTGCCTTGGTCTGCTCGAAGAGGGAATCTTTCTGAAAAGGACAGTGTTTTGAAAACAGTGAAGGGGTAGTACATTTTACCTCTGCGAAATCTTGATTCACATAAAATCCCTATATTTGAGTAGTATCTAAGCTTTTTTGTTTTATCTGGGAGGTTTGTGCTGGTTTTAGTTCTTCATGTCCTTAACATTTAGTGGTATGTTTACCGTCATGTGTGTGCAGCTCACTCGACATTATTGTCATTGAGGTTTCAAATTTCTGCAACCGCCATTGGCGTTACTTCCACTTGGTTAAAATGGCAGAAATTTTGTGATTTATTGGTGACTAGATAGTTACACTGGTGATATCTTTCTGCACCAGAGTTCTAATTTAGAGTCCTCTTAACGCTCCTTTTTCTATTAACTGCTGCTGAATGTCATGAGTTTCTTGCAGCATACTGAACATGTTGACGCCCGAGAAGTTTGATGTTTTGAAGGGGCAATTGATGGATTCTGGTATTACAACAGCTGATATATTGAAGGTATACGATGTTGCAAAGTTAATACAGGAGTAGGTTTTGTAAAAAAAAATATACTAGTTTTCTTGGTACAAGTGCTCTACTCCCTCCCAATTTTGAGCCTACGTTCTTTTTTCTACTGCAGGGAGTTATCTCCTTGATATTTGACAAGGCTGTGCTGGAGCCCACATTTTGCCCTATGTATGAATTGCTGTGCTCGGATCTAAATGAAAACTTCCTCCATTTCCATCAGATGAGCCCGGTGGTAGAGAAATTACATTTAAGCGAGTTCTCTTGAATATCTGCCAGGAGGCATTTGAAGGTGCTGACAAATTAAGGGAAGAACTTCGGCAGATGACTGCTCATGAACAGGAGTCGGAGCGAAGAGATAAAGAAAGGTTAATCAAACTTCGAACCCATGGAAACATTCGTCTGATTGGTGAACTTTTAAAGCAGAAGATGATTCCAGAGAAGATTGTTCATCATATTGTTCTGGTTCTCTCTGGTGAACTTTTAAAGCAGAAGATGATTCCAGAGAAGATTGCTCATCATATTGTTCTCTCTCTCTCTCTCTCTCTCTCATTTATGCATCACTTTATATCTTTATATCTTTCTCCACGAACTTGTTTTTGACCCGTTTATCTATTATATTGTTATTGTATATCGTCTAATTTACCTCTATATATTTTTTATTCTTAAAAAGATATTTATTTTACCTCTATATTTCTTTTGTGCTACAATTTGTTTGTATTTTATCATCTATCACAGGAACTCTTGGGACCTGATACCAAGAGTTGTCCAGAAGAGGAGAATGTTGAGGCCATATGTCAGTTCTTTAACACCATTGGTAAACAGCTTGATGAAAACCCAAAATCTAAGCGTATCAATTACATGTATTTCAATCGCTTGAAGGAACTGTCAACAAATCCTCAGCTGGCTGCAAGACTGAGGTTTATGGTTCGTAATGTGCTAGATCTGCGGGATGATAATTCGGTTCCAAGGCGGGAAGAGGTAACCCAATATCTTATTTTACTGCCTTTCTCCATGATATGTTTCTTTCCCCGGAAATAGTTTTATCTGGTTTTCTGCTCTGACATATTAGGTAAAAGCCAAAACCATCACGGAGATCCATACAGAAGCTGAGAAGAATTTGGGGCTACGTCCAGGTGCTACTGCTAGCATCAGAAATAGTCGGCCTATCACTTCTGGAGCTCAAGGTAATATTGGTCCCAATGGCTTCCCCATGAACATGCCTGGTTCAGGTGGTATGATGCCTGGCATGCCTGGAACAAAGAAAATGCCTGGAATGCCTGGCATGGATAATGACGACTGGGAAGTTCCAAGATCTCGATCTATGCCAAGAGGTGATGATTCTAACATTCAGACTACTGGGCGTGTTCAACCGCCGGCAATTGGGAAAGCGCCTTCGCTAAACCAGCTGTCTCTACCTCAAGGTAGTGGTGGTTTCATGAGTGGCAGAACAAGTGCCCTCTTGCAAGGTAGCGGTAGTGCACTTCCTCGGGCAGCCAACTACAGTGGATTTTCTACGGAACCAGCATCTCAAGTGCCAACCACAGATGGTCAGGCTCAGGTTCCAAAGGCAACTATTATTCCAGTTACTGACAAGCCATTGACCCCGGTTGCAAGGTTGAATCCAGGTGAGCTCAAGAGAAAAATAACCTCGATTCTGGAGGAATATTTTAGCATCAAACTTTTGATTGAAGCCTCACAATGCGTGGAGGAATTGCAGTCACCTTCATATCATTCTGAGGTAATCAAAGAGGCCATCTACCTAGGTTTGGAGAAAAGCCCACCTTGTGTTGAACTTGTCTCGAAACTTTTGGAATACTTGCTGACAAAGAAAGTTATTAACGGTACCGACATTGCTTCTGGATGTCTCGCATATGCAGTGCTACTGGATGACCTTGCAATTGATTTACCAAAAGCCCCAGCTAATTTTGGTGAAATTATTGGAAAACTAGTTATAGCCGGAGGATTGGACTTCAAATTGCTGAAAGATTCTTTCGAAGGCTGTTGATGATTTTTTCAAAAAGGCCATATTTACGGCTACGATAACGATCGTTAACTCCGACTGGAGTGGTTGGAAGATAATGGATTCACAGGCACCTGATATTGCTGCGTGTGAGAGTTTATTTTAGTGCTCACTCGTCGTGCAGGAGTCATTTCTAACCTCATAAGATGAATGTGCTCATTTTTCTCCTCCATTGCTGTGTTTTTTGGTATGAATTATGTCATGCTATCCTAGTCAACGATGTCACTTCTAGACAAGTTGGTGCGGAGCCATGGATGATGGATGATGGATGATGGATGATGGATGAGCTGTGTACTATACTTTTATTCAGGTCATAGTAGTGTGTTCATTAGAGGGGAAAGACGTGGAGTATGATAGATTTTGGTTCTCTCGAGTGTTGGCCAGTTGGCCACAGTATGCTCGAGTTGTTTTGTATTTCATTAGTTTTTTATTTAATTTCTTTTTTTTTTGTTAAATTTCGGTAAATCGGGACTTTGCACAATTTATAAAGAGTGATTATATTTTGTTTCATTTACTTTCAAGGACTATTTAATTACTTGGAGTTGTAAAGCATGCAGTCTATATTGCATATTAAATATCAGTCGTTTTTTTAATCAGTTTAAGTATCAATCGTTTTTTTCAATTTCTCCAGCATATTTCTCCATCTTTATTTATACATTTAAATTTATAAAGAAATGTGACAAATAATTTTATTTAATCAATTACTCAATTATTTAAATAGTTATCAAAATTTTATGTATGGAATAAGATAGTACATAGACTATCAGCAGTATTCTCCTAAACAATAGCCACCTCAAAACAACACACCGAATCAAAAAATAAAAAAATGATCCTTAAACCACGTACTACTCTAAAGATTAGTGTGTGAAGCCCTAAGCAAATTATAGGATTAATGAACTAATCAATAATTGAAAAAGGAAAATCATCTTGTTTCTGAGCATGGATCCAAAGCCAAATTCTGATTCTAATACTTTCAACCAAGACATTAGAGTTCCCTTCACCATTATTGAATATTATGTTGTTTCGTTGATTCCAGATGCTCCAAGTAACACTGTGCCAAACAGCAGCTCACAAATCCTTCTTGATTCCTATGCCCAGTAACCCCAAGTCATGAACAAAATTAAGCATAGGATGATTATGACCAACAACTTGCCATTTGTAGACATCCTTCCAAACTCTCTCACTAAAAGAACACTCAAAAAACACATGCCTAACGTCTCCCACATTATCTTTGCAAAACACACACACTAGTTGATCTGAGTCGAGCTCCACACCACGTCTTAGTAGCTTAGATTTTGAAGGAAGCCTATCTTGCAACAAACGCCACACAAACACGGATACCTTAATTGGAAAAACTTTGAGCCAGATATAGTTGAGAGACTTGCTATGATTTTAGTCCAAAACTACATGATTTCGTTGTTGCTCATAAGCTGATTTAATTAAAAAAGATTCCGTTGTTATCGAATTTCTAGCTCCAAAAATCCTGTTGAACCTCTGAAAAATGATCCTGCCAATAAGAGAAATTAAAACGTTAAACATATTTGGTTCCCAATTCCCAGACGAATAACTCCCTTCTCCAAAGCCACTTCAACTCCCAATTAACATCAACCCAAGATCCCATATCCGCAATTTTGCAATTGTTGTATCACGAGATACTATAAAGCTTATTGGAGCTGACTTTCAAAAGAGCATCGACCATCCAATTATCTTCCCAAAAAAGAGTCGAACGCTCATTTCCCACCTTGCGAACTAGACCCTTCCTAAACCACCCATCAAAATTGATAAAAACAATTTTTCAATATCTCGCCACCAAATAGAATCCCTCAACACTGACCAGTGCCATCAGTCCTAACCCAACCTGATAAACCCTCTCCATATTTAGAAAAAAATAACTTTTTCCCAAAGTCTTATCACATTCATTAAACAATATCCAACCCCACGTCCCCAAAAGTGCTAAATTAAACTCAACCCATGGTATTTTATTCCCTCCCCCCACCCACCCCTACATGCCCAACATAGTAAAGCTCCAAACTCTTTGGATTTTTTTGAACAACTACTACCCGAGACTCGAGCTCTCTTTAAGGAGTTGATGTCAGTTGTGTCACTAAGCCTTCGACAAAAGCTCTTTAGGTTTGAGTGAGGGTATTAAGGATGAAAATATTCACACATGAGAGGATCATGTACATGAATTGATTATTTGATAATATTGATTAAAATGATGACGATCTTCTATAGAAAAAATAATTTCTATTGCTTTGATAAGAAACAGTTGTTATCCTCGTGTAGCCTTAAATTTGCATTAATTTAAATTACTCAAACATTTATTTATAAAATCACACTCTCAATTTTAATTTTAAGTTACTCTGTATTACAGAATCTTTGAAGCCCGGAAGGCCACAATGAATAATGATTTTGGTCACGTACGCCATTGAAATAACACATGTTCGCGTATAAATTCATTGACTGGCGACTTCGAATAATATATTATAATAATGCAATATATTAATTTCATGACTATAATAATAATAATAATATAATTATTATTGTGACTATAATTATTAATAGTAAGTATTTATTATAATAGCTGCAATGACGATGATGATAAGTATGATGAAGTAGGTGTAGTTTGTTGTATAGAAGAGAAGATGCAAGAAAGTCGTTTACGTTGATTTGGTCACGTACGACATAGTACAAGTACGTCGAGTAGAGTCCATGGATTTCGGTCATTTCATGAGAGCGAGAAGACGACCGAAGACATGACTCGAAAATATACGCAAAGACTTGTAGTTCAAGAGGATTGAAGAGAATAGTCTGACCGATAAAAGTGTTTGGAGAATATTCTATTGTTCATATAATCTACACATATTCACTGAGATTAAATACTTAGTTGTTGTTGTTGTTGATGATTATTCTAATACTACTAATTTTAATAATAATAGTAATAACAACTAATAATAATTTATTACAATATTAGTATAATTATAGGCTCCTGATATTGCCAGAGCTAAATTTGTCGTTGCCAAAGAAATGTTACAAAAATCCTCATTTTACCCTTCTTGCAAAATGACATCATTCTCTTTCAAAATTAGCCGGTTTTTTCCTGGTTCATCACATATCTAACATTTTTTCAAACTTTTCTTCACATTCAGAATTCATTCCTAAACAATTCATTAATCGAAAAAAATGTCCGATGAAGAAACGAAACTGGTAAATCTCTTTGATTCTTTCTGGTTTCAATATGGCGTTTTCTCAGAAAAACCCATTTCTCTACAATACAAACAAATCTAGTTCTTCAAGTTCAACAATAAGGAGAATAATAGGATGTTTTTGAAAAACTGAAGTTTAAGCCCATCAAGACCCTGATGAGAAAATCTGTCGACGACCAATTTTTTAGTTCAAAAAATTGCTCATATTCGTCGAAAACCCCCTCTCCAGATTCAGTTCTTATTCCTCAGCTGCCAAGTATACTTTCATGCAAAAAAATTGAAGAATTCCCAGAACCAACACTGAAAAAACAAGAGCACTTAAAAATAAAGAATGAGTATGTATCATTTCACTTATGAAATTACACTAGAACGTAAGTTGAGTTTTTCGGTTCGGTTAAATCGGTTTTCAGAAAAAATTCGATCGGTTAGATAATGTTAGTAATAATTGATTTATTATATAATCATCATTTTAAATTTTAATACCTACAATTTATTGTTATAATTATCATAAGATTTATTATTATAAATTTATAATTAATCGGTGTGCGGGTTTATAGTCTGCTATTCTTGAAGCTAGTGATATTTTACCTCTGTGATATTGATAATACGATATTCTTCTTTGATTTGTAAATAATCATTTTATCCCATGTTGTATCGATAATAGTTATTTTACCCTCATATGATTTGAAAATATGCAGTTTACCCATGTAGTTTGTGAAAATAGACAGTTTACCCGATATAATTTGTGAATAAATAGATACAATCACAACATCTGTGTATAATATCGTTTGCAAATTATAGTGGGTAAATACCTATTTTGAAAACTACATATATGTAAACCATCCATTCACATATCATAACCTAAGTAACATAATCCTCCTACCCCCTCCATGCACTGGCGCTCCGGCCGAGAACTGACGAACTGTGTGCTCGTGCGTCGCATTAAGGCGAATTGAATTTCCAGTTCGCGCTTTAAGAATTTCTAGTTCGCGCTTTAAGAATTTCTAATTCGCGCACTAAGATTTTATAATTCGCGCACTAAGAATTCCTAATTCGGTCACTAAGATTTACTAAGTCGCGTATTAAGTTACAAAGTCTTGTTAATCCTCCAAAAAATTCTCCGATTTTGGGTTTAAATGAATTTTTATGGTTTCTAGGTACTTTGGGTTGGTAAGAAAATTATATTATATGGTAAATATAATATAATATTCACTATTATGTAATGAATAATGGAAAGACATAATAACATATGAAAGATTAAAATATGTGATAAAAGAAAGTATGATAAATCTGTAATTTTATAACATTTTTGCGGAGTAAATAATAATAATTTCGATATCTTAGTTTTTTGCATTAAAATTAATAGAACGAACTTTATAAATAAAACTTTTATTTTTATGGAGTTAATTTAAATGTTCCATAAGATAATAATATAAGTCTCTGAAAATAATATGAGTCGTTCTTAATAAATTCATACTATTACAAAACATGTTGAAATATATATGTACAATTTGGTTTCATTTTTCAAATTGGTTATTTTATATCTTAAAATAAAACAAAATTTTGATACTTCATTTCATTTTCATTTTTCATTTCTAAAATATATTTTTCGGAGAATCCTTACTAGAAGAACGATCAAATACAAGATTCAAATTACGTTGTATCACTGGCTATAACATTTTGCAAAGCTGCAAATATTAGATCATTCAATAAAATATAATTTTATTGCTTTTTAAGAATGATAAAGCTGCAAACACCAAAGTTGTTAAGAATTTCATATTGTAAATTTGTAAAGAATATAATAATGATGTAAGTTTGTTAAATATGATGTATATTATGTATGTTTAACTTCATTTAATCAGTGCGTATATATATATATATATATATATATATATATATGTGTGTGAATTAAGGCGCATCGGCACTCAATTTTTTTGAAAATTTACGCGCTCATGCATCCACATCCACTCGTATATCGAATTTACGCGATCTAGATCATAACTTTCCTATAACGCTCATGTTTTCCTCTTAAATTAAACCACCTTTTTTTTCAGTTCAACAAAAAAAATAGCGCTCCTGTTTTTCTCTTAAATTCAATCAAAAGCTTCGTACCCTCACAAACTGGAAAAAATGGGAAACTGACTTTAAAATTTTTTTTATCAAAAAATATAACCCTATGTTTTTTTCGAAAAATAAAATTGGGAGGAGGTTAACCTCTCTCTCTCTCTCTCTCTCGCTCAATAACTTGATACACTCGTAGATTTCTTCATCTGAATCTCCAATAATTGATAACGCTCAATAACTTGATACACTCGTAGATTTCTTCATCTGAATCTCCAATAATTGATAATGCATTCGAATCCTCCACCAGTCGACCTACAAGTTTCTCGGCTCATTCCTCAATCCTCCAATCGCAACTATGTTACTGAATTAGCGCTTCAAGGTTCGTACACTCTTAACTTATTTGTTTATTTGCCAGGTTTTTGTGTTCTTCTACATTAGTTCCTATATTTGTATTATTATGGCTAATTTTTTTTTTTTAATAAATACGCTTCAATTCAGAATTACCTAATTCAAAAAATCCCATATTTGTTCAATTTGATTTTTAACAATTAACCATCGGAGCAGATTATTCCGCGATTGGTCAACAAGCGACGACGTTCATTCCTCAGTTCTCCATTTACCACTATTATGGAGAACTTAATCCTCGAGGTCCGTGCGCACCTCATCCGTACTTAATATTTATTCTTTCTTACTCTGTTCAATCTTTACTGTTTTTTATTTTTTATTTTTGAGTTTTGAAGTGATATCTCGATCAATCATTTGATGTTTTACTGAATTAATGAAGATCTTTTGACAATTTAAAATTGTGGGATCGGGTGGCGTTGCTGATTACTTATGTAGCTCATCATTAAATGAATAAAACCTTATCCAGGATTGAGGTCAAGCACATGATGAGAGAATTATTTATATGATTTATGTTCAGATAAGCTTCACTAGTTTGTGGATTATTATTGATGTATAATAAACATAAATTACTATAAAATAAAAAAGTCCACCTTATGAGTTTTTGGACTATGATGTTTAAGCTCAAGTTTAAACTCAATCTCAACTGAGACTACTATCCCCTAATTTAGGTAATGTGCCAGGTTCCTTTTGTTTAAAATAAGCTTTGTTTTTTTTTATTTTTTGGTTTCTGCTGAGTTTTATTCTTTTGCTAGATGCTTAGCAAACTGTTAAAAACAACAGGCTCTTTTCTTTATTATGGCAACCAATTAAAAACTATGTTCAAAATTGATTTTTTTTCCCGATTAATAACTTTAATATGTTATATCTTAGTGTATCATGTATATATATGCGTGTTACTTTTTATTTAAAGACTTCACTAATTTTCTAATATAACTTGATTCTCAACAAAACTGTTTTTATTTTACGTTTGTTTTAGTTTGTTGATTCTGACTAAACTTTCTCTAACAACGGTAAAGTTGCATTGTTTATCAGACTTGAAAAGAGAGTAGGTTAGCCATTTGGAAAACTAAAATAAAATAAAATGAATCTATTTTCCAACAAATTTCAAATGAATACAAAGAATCTTAAGTATAATTGAAACAGTTGGAAAAAAAAAGATGAATATCAAGAATGATTTCATTGCCCCAAGTTATTTTTCTGTCCAACCCTTTAGAACTTGCCATTAACGAATTGTACCAGCATCAGTTAATTTTTGGCATGTCTAAAAATACCCTTTGCTAAATGGTAATTGATGTTGGAGTATGATTATTTAGTAAAACCCGCTAGTCTCTCACTTACCAAATGGCATCATCTAAGTCCTTAATTTATATCACCTGCTGTTAATCATCACACCCAAAAATATCCATTGCCCAAGCTATCACGTTTCTACCTTCATTTTCTTGGTGTTGCACAGTTGCAGCATGAGCAATGAATGCCGCTTCTAGTGCCACATCTTTGGGATGCTCTGTTCGCACCTTTGCGGTAGTGGTGGAGTGAGCCGATTCACCTTTGGGTGGGACTTCCCTCTTTACCATGCACATTGGTGGCAATGGTGCTATGTTTGTGGTGGACCGTGGCAGAAGGTTGGCGAAGATAGGGTAGAAAAGAATTGGTTACAAGCACGAACTTGTCCAAATGCATTTTGAGTTAGGGATAATCTTTATTTTGGTTAATGACACAAGATGCGACTAATTTTTCCAGCTGGCTGTCACAGGCCTGCCGCTACCCTCCTCCTATATCTTGTCTTGAGATTAAAGGCTTAGTGGTTGTTGTGTGGATAATCTTTATTTTCTGGGTAGATAATGTGAGTGCAGAGAGATATTTGGCCTCTCTCAATTAGCTTGTTTTTTTCCTGTTACTTGTGGCCTGTAGGAATGGTTTCAGTAATTATTGAGAGCTTTGTGTAGATTGTAATCAGGCAAAATAAGGGGAATTGTGTGTGTGGGTGTGTGTGTGTGGGGGGGGGGGGGTGGCAATTTACCCCGCCATAACGGTAATGTATTTTCTCACATTTGTTGTGGGATAAGTTTGAAGTGGTTTGTTATACATTGTGCTTTTTTAAAAGCTTTGGTTAGTCAAGTTCCACATATAATGCAAACTATAAGGCATTGTTGCCATTTGACCAACTGATGTTTTAACACCCCCCATCTTCATAGGATATGGTATAACTAAATGATATAAGGACTGATCTTGGGTGTACTATTACTGTGGCAAGTTCTGCCAGATATTCTTGGAAGTGGTCCTTGATATTGGATGGGATGTAGTAAAGGACATCTCATGGCTAGAATATAGTGATTGAGACGAGAGATAAAAAAATCATGGTGGGAAATTCCAATGATTTGATCATATCAAAATGGGGATATGTATGGAATTTTTACAAGTTGGTATGATAATATTTTCAGAAAATTTGGGTTAGTTATTTTTTCGAAGCTATTACTGATATGACAAGTGTCTATAGAAAATTTTGCACTAATCTTGCTTTCAGACCAAGTGTTTGATTATTAATCATCAAGTTTGCAATGCAATTAGATTTTTGTATTAAATTCGTTTTGGTAAACAAACTTATATATTGGCATTTATATTTGTATTTGGTTATTGTGTGTTTCATGTCAATCAGGTATTGATTTGATTCCATCTTCGTCATATCCAGGATTTAGTTTATAGATGTTTCGTTTGAAAATTTTCAGCTAGTGATATGGGACCAGAAATAGTCTGGAGTCAACAGGAACACTTCCAATACTATCACCCTCCACCTCACCATCTTGACATGCAAGTGATAACTGAAAGAAAAATAAAAAAGGAACAGATCAGAAAGGAGATAATCCGGTCGGAAATTGCAAGAAGGCATGTGAAAGAAGCTGAGGTTAGGAGGGTGGTTATGATGGAGAGGGAGTCTGTTCCTCAGAGGCAGCGATGGATTGCCATTCTCCTCATTGCGGGTTTTATTGTTCGAGTCACTGATGAGACTTCCTTGTTTTATTTCTAGAGTAGAGGAAAGGTTGGTTTTAGTGGATATGATTGCAAAGTTACTCGAGGAGAGAGAGGTTGAATGCAATGCGTGAAATTCGAAGATTAGATACTTTGCCATTCCAGAGAGGAACTTCATATTTGAAAATTTCAGAAGTTAAGCCTGCCATGCATGTGGATAACAAAAAAGAGAGAATTATTTTGCTTGTCAGTATCTATTCCTTTATGTGTTTTGTTGTGTTCAGAGACCCCAAATTTTTGACCTTGAGGGCTGTGTTAAATCTCTTTTCCTGGGGAAAAGAGGTTTAATGTCAAGGTTTCAGCTTACCATGAAAAGAGAATTGATCTCATAAATAACCGCAATCTGTTCCTGTTGACTTTCTTAGGAACAAGGTCTTCCTGTTCAAAATTAACAGCTTCTTAAATTGAAATACTGTTGTAATCTTTTGACCTGTCAATTCTCTGTCAGCACAATGCATTTGGTTTAACAAACTGTATCGATGTCGAATGCTATCCCTAGGATACTTGTGGCCTTTTATTTTCTGTGGTTCTTACCTTTTCTGGGTCTATTATCTAGATTAAATTATATATGAGTGCGCAACTAGAGTCCGGTGCTGTTCCACATGCCATGCAAACTGATAGATGTTGCTTGGAAATCTTTTGTTTATAACATATGTGCCCACCCTCTGTGCTTGTATCCGGACCTAATCCTTGAAATCTAACTCCTCACCACAAGTAAATTGGCACGCCAGGCGTCTGAATCTTGTTGGGGCACCATTGAGATGAACAAGATATCAGTTCGTTATCCCTGATAATTGTGAAACAGAAAATACGAGTCAGTCCCGAAATGGTCAAGTAATTGGCTGCAAGGTTTGGATTAATCTCTATCAGCAGCTATGTTGATCTTTAGGCTTTAATTTTGTTTGCCTGTTCAATAACTGTAGGCTATCTGTTAACGGTTATTCATTTGTACTATTCTTCTTTAGTCCTAAATTCACGCCCTTGCAAGGCAGGGTGTTTCTGGTCAGACCCTCCATTGTGAGAGAAAACTGTTCCTGCGACCAAAAGTGGGATAGGTCTTTACGTGAATTGTGAAGCTAACTATTAAAATAAAAAAACCAAAGGACAATTATGATGCAGTTGATTAGCACTGAGAAACTAGGGAACTATGGTTTATCCTGTGCCGACACACTCATATATTTCTGTTAGTGAGCTATATCAGCAAATCAATCAGCTATGACTTTGGTATTCCGTGACAACTATTGGAGCTGAATGTTTTATTTATATAACTGACTGATTATAAGCAAATAGACTTGTAACATGCACAAGGCATGCACTAAACAACACATGCGATTGGAACTTGTTGATCCTGAACACAAGGGATGAGAATGTGATAAGTTTGTTAGCTTTATCACATTATGTCTGGTGATTGGAAATGCTTCCCGATAGATTTTGGAAGAGATGGTACAAATTATTATTTTTAAACCTAGTGAAGTTGACTTTTTGTCAAGGGTCGTTGTTAGTGTACCCAAGCAAATCATATTTACGGCATTCTTTTTTATTGGAAGAGGCATAATGGAATTTTGGAACAGGGAATTTTTTGGTTCCTTGAAGTTTTGAGAGTCGTTCCATGAAAGGTCGCCTCTATGCATCAGATGTTTTCTTTTTATAACATTGTAGCCCAAACCTGATGAAAATGCTTCTGGAGCAAAGAGAGAAGCTGAAACATTGGATGGTTTCATGAAGAAGAAAGGCAAAGCCGAGTGGAGCTGTGCGTGCTGTTTGTAAATTCAGTGCCTTCAGCGAGCAGCAGTTGAATGAACACCTTCAGGGAAGAAAACACAAGAATGAGGAGTCTAAAATGCGGAGAGCTCAGAAGGGTAGTAAAAGCCATAGGATTGGTCTTACTTCAAAGAAAGCTACTAAATGCAAACCTGCGGCTGAATCTTTGGCATTCAGTAAACTCAGCTAGATAGCCTGAAGAAAGATCATCTGCCGTCATTGCAGATAAGCCTGAACTCGCACTCTTTGAAGAGAAATGAATCAAAATTAGATCCAAACATTCGGATCGGTGAAAAGCCTATGAAGAAAAGGCGTAGAGCTCATAAAAGAAGTAAGAAATGGACCAGCCGTAGAACCAAACTGTGGAGCCGCCCAAAGAAAGATTCCAGCAACGATCAAAGAGTCCCAGCAATCGTGAGGTCTGATCAATGCGGTTCAATCTTCTGCACCTAGAAATTCCAAAATTTAGCAAATTTTTTTTTCCCAAAGTGCTTGTAACTCATTTTATTAGTAAGTTTATTCCAAACATTTCATAACATATCTTAGTTAAATTTGCTTTTTATTTTTATTTTACACTATTTTAATTTAATATATATTCGATTGTGTATTCTCACACATGAACATTTATTTTTCTTAAAATTAAAAAAATAGATAATAAGTGAAGTTATTTACAAAACAAAAGTTATTACTTAAATCTAATAATGAAATTTAAGAAGAAAATATTATTTAAAAATTGTTTAGTTAATTTATGTAACAAAAAATATTTTTGTAAAGATTTTATTATTTATGTAGGTATATGAAATATAAATATATATATATATATATATATATATATATTTGAAAATAAAGATTATATTAATAGATGAAACAGTTTACAACAAGAAACAAGACCGAACACGACTAAATAACCTAGACATCAGACATAACAACCATCAAACTAAGGTATTGATAAATAGACAACTAGGAAATATGTGAGCAGATAACGGTCGAGGAACAATAAACATCGGAAACCACCCGGTCATGACTAGAATAATGTCGAAATACTCTGAGTCCATCAAGATCTCCTCAAACCTTGAAATCCAGATGACAAGTAAAGAAGGGGAACTACCTGCCATAAAGGAAGGTACAAATAAAGGTAAACTAGCATAAACTGATAATAGACACCAAACGAACAAGCCCGCATTACCGAACTCCACATAGAAACTCATCCACCCAGGAACAAATCCAAACCCAGGAACTAGATTGCATGGCACACGAAACCAAAAAACCCAAGAGCCATCACCAAGAGCTTTCGCAGCAATGAGACAAAGATTCATTATCCACACACAAACTAAGAACGACACAACGATAATATTTACAAGACACCACTACAACAAAATACAAAGAAAGAAGATAGTGAAATAACAAAACCAAATGGGGAGACCCCATCCGATTAGCCATATGGATCCAAAATAATGTGCGAAATACTCCCAAATCTCGCACAATGCCACGAAATATAGTTATTCCGCACGGCGTGGCTGCCGCGCAACCACCGTCAAAGGGGAAAAAACAAACTAGACCCAAGACCCCCACCCAGTCGATCGCCAAAAATACCACGGAGTCCACCCCGTCCATGACGGTCAAGACCACCGATCTGCCCCGACCGCCACCAATACCGAAGCCACCACGCAGTCCCGCTGCTACACCACCAACGAGACCACCTCGAGCAAGACCACCACCAAAGCTAGTATCGGGACCACGTCCTGCACCAAACCCGCATCCTTCACCGTGCCCCCTGACAGCACCCCCACAAACCCAAGAAATTCGAAATGGTGACTAGATAACCCAACAAAGTCACCCTCAGCGCCATGCCCGCCGCCAGAACCAAACTCGAAAACGAGACCGAAGCCTAGCACGAGTTCCCCACCAAGGACCAACCCACCACCACCAACCGAAAACCCAAATAGACCACCAACCGAAAACCCAAATAGACCACCAACAAGATCGTGAAAAAGAATAAGAACCACTTTAGTTACCTCAGGGAAGAGTAACAAGTGCTGGAAGAGTGTGATTGCAAGTCGCCATCTGAGATAACGACTTTAACATGAAAATTATTTTTTTATTGAAGTCGTCATCTGAGATGGCCACTTCAATATATATATATATATATATATATATATATATATAAGACGACATCTCAGATGACGACTTCAATATAATTTTTTTTATATAAGGAAGTAGCCACCTCAGATGACGACTTCTATTTAAATTTTTTTATATGAGGAAGTCGCCATCTGAGATGGCGACTTCTATATAATATATATATTTTTTGTATGAAAGTCGCCATCTGAGATGACGACTTCCATATATATATTACCATCTTTTAATTATAATAATTAATTTAAAAGATGTTTTTGTTCAATTAATATGGATTATAATTTTGATATTTAATGTTAATTGAATGTATAGACCATTTATATTGAATTTCATACAGGTTCAAAAGACGCTATAATGCCTTCCATATATTAAGACCATTTGTATTGAATTTCATACATGTTCATAAATTTTCGCAACCGCCACCATTCCTAATGGATATACTTATGCATGAACGATCATCATCTTTTTTTAGAAAATCATTAATTTGATTAAAATATATTAATTAATACAAAAAATTGTATAAATATTTCAAGAATAGATAATGTTAACAATAGCATATGATCTTCAATTTTAAATCAGATATAACTACGTCAATTTATTTAAATTAATCAAACTTGTAGAAAGAATTTATGTTTTAATTCTATTTAATTTTTACTAAAATCAGTTGATAATTTAATTCTATCTATGTGAAATTTTTGACAAATGTATAAAATTCAATACAAATGGTCTTTACACTCAATTAACATTAAATGTCAAAATTATAATTAATATTAATTGGACAAAAGCACATTTAAATTAATTATTGTAATTAAAAGGTGGTAATATATATATATATATATATATATATATATATATATATACATATATATATATGAAAGTTGCCATCTTTTAATTACTTATTATAATTAAAATGTGGTAATATATATGAAAGTCGGCAGATGCCAACTTCTATATAAATATATATATTTATATGAAAGTCGCTATCTCAATTGATATGGAAGTCGCAATCTCAGATAGCGACTTCCATATAAAAAATATATGGAAATCGTCATCTCAAATAGCGACTTCCTTATAAAAAAAATTTATATTGAAGTCGCCATATCAAATGGCGGCTTCAATAAATAAAAAAAATTTATATTTAAGTCATCATCTGAAATAACGACTTCAATAAAAATTAATTTTCGTGTTGAAGACGCCATCTGAGATGACGATATGACGACGGTTACGTTGATTAAAAAACAAAAAAAGGTTAATTTGATTAATATATATATATTTTTAAGTTAGATTGTCAAAAAACCCAATACACATATACTGACATAAGTCACCTTTATTAGCTAAGTAGTGAGATAATAGATGGAAAAGTGCAAACAAACCATGTCAGAGCAACACACTTTCTTATCCACACAAAATGCATCAGATGACTTGTCATTTCAGGAGGGTCTTCACAATTGACTTCACATTCAGCTTCTTCAGGTCGGTATATGACTGCCCGCACCCAACGAACATCACAGGTGCTCCAGAAATGTAAACCATGGACAGCGCAGCTCCCACCTTGCATCATTTATGAAAACGACGATAAAAATTTACTAACTAGACAAATTGCATTTTTATGTTATGTATTGTATGATGAAGTGTTGGCCGAGGGGAATGGAATATTGGGAAAGATGAAAAGGGCAAAACGAAGGACAAGGTTGCTACCTTGTCGTCAATGGTATCAAACTTGGTAAGGAGGATTCCATCGATCAATCTTGGATTTGGTGAGGGTGAAAGGTCCCCTAGTTTCTGAAATTGAAGTTCCCATCAATAAAATGATAGAAACAATTATATGCAAGTAGAAGAAATAGGAAGGGGAGTAGAATTCCAATCAACCTGATTGAACTTTGATAATTGATCAACGGCATCGTTCCCCACAAGTGCCTCTCCAACAAACAAAATGAGATCTGGATTGTTAACGTAGACCAGCTTTGACAATGCTCGCATTAATGGTTCGTTGTCCTGCATAACATTTTTTAATTATAACAGTCATTCGACAGGGCACATATATGACACAGAAACCTAGACTCCATTGCATTGTCTGGCCGTCACTCAGTGTAAAACAAGTGTTATAAACAAATATCAATCGATAACAGCGCTCGAGTTTTGCTCGTACTTCGAAAATTTACAGCAATGAAACAGGAGGTAACAAGATGCACATAAATAACCATCATATGAGCTATTTACCTGCATTCTTCCAGCTGTATCCACCAAAACAACATCCGAACCATTTCGACAGGCCTCCTGAATTGCTTCTTTTGCAACAATTGCAGGATCTTTCTCATAACCCTTCTCGAATATTGGGATCTGGAAAGATTAAATGCAGGTCATTTATCCTTCGTGTATATGTTATTTAAGCAAGATTAACATCTCAAACAAATGCAGGTCAACAGAACTGTTGTTCTACCTGGAGCCTACGTGCATGCGTACGCAGCTGCTCAACAGCTCCTGATCTGAATGTGTCACAAGCAGCCATCATCACATTGATTTTATGTTGCTGAAGCCAGTATGCAACCTGCGCAAAAGCATAGTGGAAAAATATGAGGAAAAGGTCTGCAGCTCATCTGATATCAGTTTTATTTCTATTAAGAATTCATGTGGTTCCTACTCATAACCAATTGGTTATGAGAGGAGTAGCCCATAATCATTTATAAAGACCAAATATAGTTTTTAAGTTCCCAATGTGAGACAACTTCTCAACACGCTCCCGCTCCCGTGTGGCATTATATAAATCAAACACGTGGATTGATAACGTGGGGAACGGTGAACATGTGGGCGGAATAGTCATTACATGAAAAAACTGCTATGATACTGTTCATTGATACTAGGCAGATTACAATGCTGATTATTGGGGATTTTATATGTTTTCCTTTTATGAAGATTATTTCCTTTTATGTATTATTTCTCCTCTTATTTAAAGAGGCTCTTTGTAATTGTTTAAGGAAGTAATAAAATACAATTCTGGTATCTTTCTTCCTCTCATAAACTCACATGGTATCAGAGCCATGAACTTTAAAGCTGCCATGGTTGGTACTGCCTCCTCTACCAATGGGGCTTCTTACTCCACCACCAGTGGCAGCTCCTCCGTCACGGAGAACCCCCCTCAAATCGTACCCTCCAGTGACCAATCCCTTCAAATTACTATCCATAAATTGGATGGAACTAATTACCTCGAATGGTCACAATCCGTTCGATTGGTAATCGATGGGAAAGGAAAATTGGGCCATCTCACTGGTGAAACAAAACCACCACCCATTACCGATCCACGTTACAATCAGTGGAGATCTGAAAACTCAATGGTTACTGACTGGATAATTAATTCCATGTCCCCAGCAATTGGAAAACCATTTCTTTTCTTACCCACTGTCAAAGATGTCTGGGAGGCCATCCGGGAAACCTACTCCGATCTTGATAACCATTCTCAAATGTATGCGCTCACCACCAAGATGTGGAAGATGCAGCAAGGTCCACGTACTGTCACCACATTTTACAATGATTTACTTGTGGTGTGGCAGGAACTTGATCTCTTTGAAGATGAAGCATGGGATAGCCCCACTGATGCCGTGCGTTACAAACAAAAAATTGAACGAACTCGCGTCTTTGTTTTCTTGGCAGGCTTAAATCCCAAACTTGATGATGTTCGTGGACGTCTCCTTGGTCGCAAACCATTGCCCAGCCTCCGTGAAGTGTTTTCTGAGATTCGCCGCGAATAATCCCGTCGCCTTGTGATGCTCAAACCCGCGACAGATGCCGGATTTCCTGGTGACTCCTTTGCCCTCGCCGCGCGCAACTTCCTTGGTGACTCAGGCGGAAATCGATCGGGTCTTTGGTGTGATGTTTGTCGCCGGCCGAACCACAATCCCGAGACGTGCTGGAAGATCCACGGAAAACCTTCGAACTGGAAGCGGCGTGGTGGTCGCGACATGCGCGCTGATGAGAGACGAAGTGGGCGTGAGGTTAAATACACTGAAGAATCCAAAGCTTTGCATGTTAATAATTCTGGTTCAGGCCCAGTTAATTTATCACCTCAACATCTTCCCACAAATGGTAGCTCTGGCCCAGGCCCAAGTCCTCAATCACGACAGCCCATTTTCACAAAAGAGCAGTTAGAGCTTTTGACTAATATGTTTAAATCTTTGGGTCCTAATAATTCCTCTTGCTCTATTGCTCAGTCAGGTATAAATACTTCCGCTGCCTTGACCTGCACAAATTTTGGTAATTCCTGGATCTTAGATTCTGGAGCAATCGATCATATGACTGGTTCTTCCCGTTTTTTTTCAACATATATTCCTTGTGCAGGATATCAACAAGTTAGACTTGCTAATGGGTCATTTGCTCCTGTTGCCGGGAAAGGGATTGTCCCTATTTCCAAGTCTTTAACTCTTAATGATGTTTTGCATGTTCCTTCCTTATCTTACAATTTGTTGTCTATCAGCAAAGTAACTAAGGATTTCAACTGTCAAGCTAATTTTCATTCATCTCATTGTCAATTTCAGGATTTAACCTCGGGGATGATGATTGGGGATGCTAAGCAAGATGGTGGTTTATATCTCCTGCATTCTGGATCGAACTTTGATAGGCATGCTCAATCAACCTGCTTTAGCTCTATGTCTGTTTCTGGAACTAATGATATTTTTCTTTGGCATTATAGACTCGGACATCTTAATTTTGCTTATTTAAAAACTTTATTTCCAAAGTTATTTTTGAATAAAATTCATTCTAATCTTCAGTGTGAATTTTGTCAACTTGCTAAGCATCGTCGTACCATATTCTCCTCCCAACCTTATAAACCATCTCAACCATTCACTTTAATCCATAGTGATGTCTGGGGTCCTGCGAGAATACCCACTATTTCTAGCAAACGTTGGTTTATTACATTTATTGATGATCATACTCGCCTTACCTGGGTTTTTTTGTTAAAGGATAAAACTGATGTTGCAATTATTTTCACTATTTTTTATCAAATGATTCAACATCAATTTCACAAGTCGATTAAAATTTTTCGCAGTGATAATGGGAAAGAGTACTTCAATAATGCGTTGGGACAGTTTTTTACTACCGAAGGAATTATTCATCAAAGTTCATGTCCTCATACCCCTCAGCAAAATGGTGTGGCCGAAAGAAAAAATAAGCATCTTCTTGAGATTGTTAGGGCTTTACTCTTTACTACTAAAGTCCCTAACTATCTTTGGGGAGATGCTCTTTTAACTGCCACTTTTTTAATTAATCGTGTTCCCACCCGCATCTTAAATTTTCAAACACCCCTCGCATGTTTTACTAACTACTTTCCAAACTCCAGACTCGCGTTGGATATCCCTTTAAAAATCTTTGGAAGTGTGGCATTTGTTCATAATAACGATCCGTCCCGTTCCAAACTGGACCCTCGTGCTCGGAAATGTATTTTTGTAGGATACCCTCATAGTCAAAAAGGGTATAAGTGCTTCGACCCAATTTCAAAAAAATATTTCGTGTCTATGGATGTTATTTTCTTTGAAGGATCATCCTATTACACAGATTCCCATCTTCAGGGGGAGCAAAATGATCAAGATGGGATACATTCTGGGAGTTCTGAATTTGTTGTTGAAATTGATGTCCCTTGCACCACTAATATTCCCACAAATGGTAGCTCAGGAAATCATATCACACGTGAAACAGAAATAGCTGACAAAAGGTTCAAAGGCATTGTCTACTCAAAGCAACATCTGGCAAAACAACGAGAGGACCATATCTCGAGACATAACCAATCATCTACTAAGAGGTTAAATCAAGAAAATCAAAATGAGATTTCCAATGATCCTCCTTTACCAGGTAATATTGATATTTCTGAACCTATTCTTGTCAATAATCTTGATCTTCCCATTGCCCTTAGGAAAAATAACAGGACATGTACTAAACATCCTTTGTCAAATTTTGTGTCATATAAAAATCTATCTCCCTCATATTGTGCTTTTATCTGAAAAACATCAAGTGCGGTTATTCCAAACAATATTCATGAAGCTCTAAAAGTTCCAGAGTGGAAAGAAGCTGTTCTTGAGGAAATGAGGGCTCTGGAAAAGAATACCACATGGGAATCAGTATGTTTACCTAAAGGGAAGACTATTGTTGGCTGCAAATGGGTGTTTACTATTAAATATGGCTCAGACGGATCTCTAGAACGATACACGGCATGATTGGTTGCGAAAGGATTTACTCAGACATATGGGATTGATTACTCCGAAACATTTTCTCCAGTTGCTAAATTAAATACTATCCGAATCTTATTATCTGTGGCTGTCAATCTCGACTGGACATTACAACAACTGGATGTGAAAAATGCCTTCTTAAATGGAGATTTGGAAGATGAAATATATATGGAACCTCCACCTGGGTTTACTAAATTGTTTGGAGACTAAGTATGCAAGTTAAAAAAATCGCTATATGGCCTCAAACAATTTCCAAGGGCTTGGTTTGAAAGATTTACATCATTTATTAAGAGTCAAGGATACACTCAAGGACAATCAGACCACACTCTTTTTATCAAATCTTCAAACAAGACATCTATAGTGATCGTGTATGTGGATGATATCATCCTAACTGGGGACGATGTAGAAGAGATGGGAAGACTGAAACAAAAATTGGCTTTGAAATTTGAAATTAAAGACCTAGGCCAACTGAGATATTTTCTAGGGATGGAAGTTGCCAGATCAAAACAAGGAATCGTTGTGTCACAAAGAAAATACATATTGGATCTATTGAAAGAAACCGGGATGAGTGGGTGCAGACCTGCTGATACCCCAATTCATACAAATGTTAAACTTGGGGAAGTAAAAGATGGTACACCAGTTGACACAGGAAGATATCAAAGATTAGTTGGAAAACTAATTTACCTATCTCACACACGTCCGGACATTGCTTTTTCTGTACGTATGGTTAGTCAATTTATGCATTCTCCCTATGAAGAGCATCTTAATGCGGTGTATAGAATACTTCGTTATTTGAAAAATTCTCCTGGGAAAGGACTGTGGTTCAAGAAATATGAAGGAAGAGGAATTGAGGCATATACAGATGCTGATTGGGCAGGATCGATAGTTGACAGGAGATCTACATCCGGGTACTGTACATTTCTGTGGGGCAATCTCGTCACCTGGAGAAGCAAAAAACAAAGTGTGGTGGCAAGAAGTAGTGCTGAGGCTGAATTTAGAGCAATGGCCCAAGGAATATGCGAAACAATGTGGCTGAGAAGAGTTTTGAAAGATATCAGAATGCCAATAGATTTGCCAATAAAGCTTTACTGTGACAATAAATCAGCAATCAGCATCGCCCATAATCCAGTTCTACATGATAGAACCAAACATATAGAAATTGATAAACACTTCATAAAGGAGAAAGTGGAAGAAGGGACAATTTGTATTCCATTTGTTCCAAGTATTCAACAAGTCGCAGACATCCTCACCAAAGGTTTATTGAGGCAACCATTTGAGTATCAAGTCAGCAAGTTGGGCATGACTGATATATTTGCACCAACTTGAGGGGGAGTGTTGATTGATACTAGGCAGATTACAATGCTGATTATTGGGGATTTTATATGTTTTCCTTTTATGAAGATTATTTCCTTTTATGTATTATTTCTCCTCTTATTTAAAGAGGCTCTTTGTAATTGTTTAAGGAAGTAATAAAATACAATTCTGGTATCTTTCTTCCTCTCATAATACCATGTTAAAAATTCATGGGGTTACTACTCATAACCAATTGGTTATTAGAGAAGTAGCGCAGAATCATTTATAAATAGCAAATCTAGCTTTTAAGTTCCCAAACAATTTCCTTGATAAAAAGCCTAACCTTTGCAAGATTGGTGGACTTTCCAACTCCATTAACCCCGACAAAAACCACAACATACGGTTTCCCTCGTTCCTTCGCAGCATGAACATCTCTCAAAATGTCAATGGAGCGTCTGGGAGTTAATATGCGAACAATGGCTTCTTCCATAGCTGCCTGGTGGACATTGTTAATATGTTAGATTGATTTTCAAATAGCATATTTGCTATTAAAGGAACATGAATCTGAAGTTCAGATTCTTGAATTAGAAAGTAATTTTGTTCTGAAGAAAATGGGTTTCCGTCATGACCTTTCTTTTGGATTTTGTAGAGGATTAGGGCAGTTAAGAGTACCTGCACAGTTGATGAAATTCTAGTAAAAGAGGCTAGCTTCTTCCCCTCAAGGCTTGCAGCTACCGATTCACAAAGTTTTTCAGCTATTTCCTCTGCCTGCTCAAGCAATCATTTTAAATAGAAGGGGAAAAATAAACAATAGACATAAGCGAACTCAGGTACATGAGTAGAATGATACACGCTTTGTTGATCAACGGAAATTATTAGCAAATACATTTTCATGGACCAGTGATCCTATCTTCCAGAAATAAAGGGAGAACAATTAGACAGGTCAAGAAATCTAACATACCACATTCTTGGTCATAAGCCTGTCCTTGAGAGCTTTAAGAGCTGGTTCTAGATCAGATTTCTCCAAATTTGCTTTTCCTGCGATACTGAACCCACAAAATATAGTCGAATGAGATTTACCAGTACCACATTACAATGGACAACAGTAAATGCCGCAATATATTAGGACATGCCACAAGGCAGGACAACAATAACTGAAGTCAACATTAATAAGCTCAACAAACAAAATCCTTCCTAAGCTAAATTAAACAGCTTTCTACAAGGTCAATGTTCGTTGATGTTTATTTAACAAATGGTGCCAATAGGCCAAGCCTATCACATCAAGTAAACAACAACGGCCAACAACGGCCATTGGGCAGAAAAAGTGACACCAATATCTAGAACATTAGTCCAAATATTCAATGTTCAAATCTCTTCACAGGCACAATTACTACTCACGTGCATGCTCCTTATCCACAACAACATGACCCAGGAAAAAGATTCACATTTCAAATGAATGAATTAGTTGTGTTGATGCTGGCACGGAAAAAGGCCAGGACAACATTTCTCCATTATAAAGTATCAGTACATAAAAATATGTAAGTTGAAAAAAGAAAATTTCAAGAAAGTAAATTTTTTTTATCTTTGCTTGCGTGCAATATACCTCTGAAACATGGATGAGAACCAACTTTTCTTTCCCATATTAGCCTTGTTATCCTTCCCTGTGTCCTCCTCCTCGGTCTCACTATCACTACTGAAAATTTCTTCTTTGTCCATCATGCTCTCACCTTGATCTGTGGCTACAACAGATACAATCTCTTCCCCATTCTTACTCACTGGATCTGTAAAATCCAACTTGGGCTCGGGAGGTGAATCATCCCAGACTCTGTTCTTCTTGGTTATCTTCTTTGCTGGTTCCATTCTGGAACCCTTACTCAGAACAGTATCAGTTTTCTTTCCACCTTTGGACCTAAGCTTCTGTAACTTATTTACATCAAAAGCCCCAGTGTTGGAAGTCCCATTCTCTTTACCGCTAGCATTAATTTTTACAGGTACCTCCCCTTTCCCAACATAATTTTTTTGAGTGTTTCCGTTTTCCAATTGGCGACCTTTGATCTTGTCACCATCTCCACCATCACTTCCAGGTTCATCTCCATTCTTTTTTTTATTGCCTCCACCAATACTGTCATTTTGTACCTGTCCTTGCTTCTTAGCAAGAGTATTATTTGCAGGCTTCCCAACCTGCTTTGATTTCTTCATTTCCTCAGCACGAGCCTCGGCTTCCTTCTTAAGCTGCTGAAATATGTCGTCAAAGTCATAGTACGAAGTTCGCTTCGGATCATAAATTTCTGAGAACTCTCGTTTAACCATAGAAAGTAAATCATCGACATACAAGAGATGGAGAATCCTTTGATACACAGCAACAAATACAAGCCCAAGTTCATTGTGAAATGCCCACTTAAGTGTGTATGAGGCACCGGGTGCATCATAATTGTATGATGCCACACCAGATCGTTCTTCCAAAAGGCAAGACCTAATTAAGGTGTCAATGGGTGACCCTCTAAGAGCATTTCCAAACTCTTTACATGTCCAGAGGATTAAACCTCCTCTCGTGAATATCAGTAATTGTTCTAACATCTCTGACAATCAACAAAATTATAACCTGCAAAAAAGAAATAGGAAATGAATACTAATACAACAATATGAATGATCCCAACATATTATTCAATTAAATAACAAAAGAATTTACGGAAACTATCAGCTTATCATAGAAAGCTAAAACTGCAGTTACTTCTCATGTCTGAATAGTTGGAGGATCCACAAAGAATATTTGAAATTCAATAATAATTAACATAACTTCATTATTTAATCTACATATAGATTCACGTAGTTCAAATGAAATAGTAATTTATATTATAATCCACATAATTCATAAAACATGCACGAATCCAAAGAGAGGGAAATTGTCAAATGAGTAAATAATATCAAATGCAAAGCACGAGCAACATACCGCGGGCAAACTTAAAAAATATCATGTTTTTTTTTGTTTTCGGGAAAAGAAGTAAAAAAAGGTTTACGTGATGAAAACCATAAAGTAATTCAAACACAACGTATAAATATAAATAAAAAATCCCCCACAACAAACCCCATAAATTTGCACGATCACAAGTGAACGGAATTTCTTGATCAGGATACCAATCCAAGACAGAAATCAAAATTTTCCCGCCTATTACACAAATTCTTCACACATACTTCGGAAGACAAATAGATCTTAAATTCAAACCCTAAAAGCACAGATCAACAGCGAGATATAAAAAGATCGAATACAAAAATCGCATCACAGAAAGAGAAATAAGTCCAACAATTCAAAAGAAAAAAACAGAATCCGTAATCAAAATCCTTGATGCGACAGAGAGGACGATCTATGACCTTGTTCTCTCTTGTCCCCGACCCTTGAAAAGAAAATAAAAGTGTAAAACAACAAATAGAAATTGAAACCCAAAGTCGCAAGTTGCGGTATGACTTGGATTCCCTAATTTATCGGCCAAAACACGGTTTTGGTTTGGTCATTATTACATCGTTAATTTGTGAAACATTTTTTTAATGTGACAATAGAAGTGTCACGTTATGGGTTTTTTTAGTAGTGTCACGTTATGGGTTTTTTTAGTAGTGTCACTATACCACCTGCAAGAATCGCGACATCACAAAATCGATCTTACAATTGATAGGTCTTAGAACATCCGCTATCCTTATTCACCAACAACCACGACCAAGAATATTTTTTGTGAACTTGTTACTTGCATGATAAGGGGATTTAGTTCAAGAGATGTGAAAATGATGCAGGAAAACCCAAAAAAGGTTGGAGAATAATATATGCACTCTAACTAGTAATAAAATAGCATGTCATTGGATGAAGAATAATTGCAGGCATGGACAGGCACCACTTAATGAAAGCAAGGAATATTGGAGAAATATGGATCTTCATAATTACATTTTACAATGTTTGCTATATAAATATATAAAACCTACCAGTAACTCTATAGGGAAAGTGAATAAATAAAGAGCAAAATTGAAGGAGAAAGATAGGAAAGAATAGAAAATTGACCATAGAATCTCTCTAATTTACTGCATGAGATCATCTCCAAATTCAGCATATCATCCATAAATTATGATACTCCCCCTCAAGTTGGAGTACGTATGTCAATCATGCCCAACTTGCCAAGAAGTATAATCAAAGTGTTCATGAGCCAAGGATTTGGTGAAAACATCTGCAATTTGTTGTGTTGTTGATACATGCAATGTCTTGATGAAGCCTTGTTGAATTTTTTCACGTATAAAGTGGCAATCAATTTCGATATGTTTAGTCCGTTCGTGAAAATGGGATTTGCTGCAATATGAAGTGCTGCTTGATTGTCACAATATAAGATGGCTGGAGTTTTATTATTGAGTCCAAAATCTGCTAATAAGGATGTCAACCAGTGAAGCTCACAAGTAGCTTAAGCCATGGACCTATACTCTGCTTCAGCTGAGGATCGAGAAACAACACTTTGTTTCTTGGTTCTCCATGAAATGGGACTAGAGCCAAGAAAACTGCAAAAATCGCTTGTAGAACAACGAGTATCAGGACAACATGCCCAATCTGAGTCGGCATAGGCAATTAGTTGCAGCGAGCCTGAATTCGGCAACAAAATACCTTTGCCAGGACTACCTTTTAGATATCGTAGAACATGCAAGGCTGCTTCAAGATGTGGTTGGCATGGTGTTTGAATAAACTGGCTGAGTATGTTGACAGCAAAAAGAATATCCGGTCGTGTGTTAGTCAAATAAATCAATCGACCGATGAGACGACGATAAACAGCTGGGTCGGGTAAGAGTTCTCCACATTCAGCACTAAATTTGACATTTTGCTCCATTGGTGTTTTGGAAGTACGGCACCCCAACATTCCCGTATCATGCAGAATATCTAGGCAATATTTCATTTGACAAAGAAAAATTCCTTTTGACGAATGAGCCACCTCAATGCCAAGGAAGTACTTGGGTAAACCAAGGTCTTTGATGCTGAATTGATTGTGAAGTATTTCCTTCAAAACTTGAATTTCAGTTGTGTTGTCGCCTCCGACCAGCATGTCGTCAACATAAATCAAGACAAAGACAGACCCACTCGTGGTTTGTTTAGAGAATAATGTATACTCTACCTTTGATTGATTATATCCCTCACATATTAAAACATGTCGTAGTTTAGAAAACCAGTTACGACTTGCCTGTTTGAGACCATATATGGATTTGTTTAGGCGACAAACATAATTGTCGTTCTCCCCCTGTCGAGAATAACCTGGAGGCATCTGCATATAAACCTCTTCAGTAAGATCTCCATGAAGAAATGCATTATTGACATCTAATTGATGCAAAGACCATCCCTTGATAGCAGCAATAGCAAAAAAACAACGGACAATTATCATCTTTGCAACTGGAGCAAAAGTCTCATTATAATCAATTCCTTCCATTTGTGTGAATCCTTTGGCCACTAGACGTGCCTTATACCTCTCAATAGTTCCATCAGAACGATACTTGATCTTATAGACCCATTTGCAACCTATAGGACGTTTTTCAGGTGGTAAAGTGGTGATAGTCCAAGTATTGTTACTCTCAAGAGCTTTTATTTCAGCAGCCATAGCTTCTTGCCATTCTAAGATTTTAACAGCTTGAGAGAAAGTGGAGGGTTCAATCTTTGAGTCAAGAGATGTCAGAAAAGCTTTATGATTAAGAGATAAATTATTGTAGGAAAGAACATTAGATAAAGGGTGATTAGTACCTGTACCAGAAGAAGACGTCGGAGATGGGTCATCTGCTGCAGGGATTGTATTACATATGTAGTCATTCAAGTATCTTGGTGATCGTCTATTACGAACGGGCCTAATATGAGAGTCAGAAATTAACGTGCTAGAATCACAAGGAGATGAACTAACAGCAGGTGATGTATCAATATCATTATGAATCTCTGAAATTGGTAGTGGCAAACTGGTTGGGTAGATGGATGAACATGATAATCACAATAAGGAAACACATGTTCATAAAACGAAACATCTCTAGAGGTATAAATGGTTTTCGTAGCAAGATCGTAAATTGTGTATCCCTTTTGCCCAAAGGGATACCCTATGAATATGCCAGGCTTGGAAAGTAAATCAAATTTATGCCTCTTAGGTGACAGATTATGAGCATATGAAAGGCACCCAAAAAATTTAAGATGAGAATACATAGGTGGAGTGCCAAGTAGTATTTCATGTGGAGTCTTGCCATTTATAACAGGTGATGGAATTTTGTTAATTAAATAAACGGCGGTAAGGATGCACTCCCCCCAAAAATTCAAAGGAAGATTACTTTGAAATCTAAGTGTTCGAGCGACATCAAGCAAATGACGGTGTTTGCGTTCTACAACGTCATTTTGTTGTGGAGTGGAAACACAACTACGTTGATGAATGACCCCATGTATTCTGAAGAAATCTTGTAATTCTTTGGAGAGAAACTCTGCCCCATTATCAGTGCGAATTCCTTTAATTGGGAAAGCATAGTGCAATTCATCAATGGGAATAACCAGAGAACTATCAGTTTGTATTTTTCGAACTCTTGTATTATATTGTGTGGAAACAAGAGAAAAAAAAGACTTCAAGATTGATTGAGTTTCAGATTTGTGTTTCATCAAAAAAACCCAAGTGCAGCGGCTGAAGTCATCAACAATAGTCAAAAAATAATGTGCACCAGTATTACTAGGAACAAAGAAACTCCCCCAAATATCACAATGAATTAACTGAAAAGCAGAATCAGTTTTTATGTTACTTGAAGGAAAAGAAGTTCGTGCATGTTTTCCCAAGGGACATACATCACAAATTATTTTCTTTGAAAAAGATACTTCAGGATCTAAAGCAGAAATAGAACTTGATCGATTAACAGCAGGATGACCCAAACGCCAATGCCAAATGTCAAATGAAGGTGTCACACCAGCAAGAAAATTCATTGAACGCTGCATGTAATACAAGCCATTCCAGCATTTACCCACCCCAATCGTTTTCTTTATGGTGTCCTGAAAAACACAATTATCAGGGGAAAAAATCACTGAACAATTTAAAGCTTTTGTTATTTGAGATACTGACATCAAGTTGAATTTAAAGGATGGAATGAGAAAAATATTGTCAAGCTGTAGGGAGGGATTAATTGAAGTGCTCCCAATTTTGGTTACTTTTGCAGTAGATCCATCGGCCATTTGTACATGTGAGAGCGAGGTGTTTGGCGATGAACGTTGAAGAAGCTCTATTGAGGAACACATATGGTTTGTTGCCCCACTATCAATTATCCATGTGTCATTAAGAAATGAGCTAAGAGTCATACCTGCAAAATTAGTCAGAGGATCATTTCTACCTCGTTGTAAAATTGCTAGAATTTGATCATATTGGTCTTGAGTTATAGAGGAAGAGGCAGCCCCTGGAAGTTCACTGCCTTGACTAGGTCCTGCTTGTTGCTCGGATGACACGGCAAAACTACGAGGTTGAGAACGAGATTTTTCAGAGGAGATTTGATCGATTCGTGGTGGATAGCCATGTATTTTGTAGCATTTATCAATGGTATGATTATCTCTTCCACAGTGACTGCAAGTAATCTTCGGACGATTTTTGTGTCCATTTCCATGACTATGTGTTTGCCCATTGCCACCTTTTCCATGATTGGGAAAAACAGGTTTTGATCTTTGTCTACTGCCTTGAGGTGCAACCAGTGCAGATCCTTCCGGTAAATTTGGAGTGGAAATGACAAGTAATCGTTGTCTTTCTTCTTGCAACAACAATGAATAAATTTTATTCACTGTTGGGAGTGGTTCTTGCAACAAAATTTGGCTCCGAACAGCCGAATAACCATCATTAAGGCCTTGCAAAAATTTCATTGCATGATCTTGGTGCAAAATTTCAGTAACTGCTTTTGCAGCTCCACAAGAACAAGTTGGAATTATGATATATGATGCCAATTCACCATAAAACTTTCAAGCGAGTATAATAAGTGGTGATAGAGAGATCTCTCTGCAAGCAATCAGAAATGGTTTTCTTTACCTCATAAATCTTCATGCTATTTGATTGGGAAAAACGTTTGTGTAGATCCTTCCAAATTGCTTGAGTTGTATCAGCATAAATGATGCTTGCAGCGAGTTCTGGAACCATTGAATGAATGAGCCACGACGTGACAATGTCGTTGACTCGAACCCATTGATCATATGTGGGAGAAGAGGAATCCAGAGGTGTAATTGTTCCATCAACGAAACCCAATTTGTTTTTGGCTCTCAAAGCCATACGCATCGATCTATACCATGTATTATAATTATCTCCATTGAGCGGAGGTGACACAAGAACACCAGTGGGATTATCTGAATGGTACAATATATATGGGTTTGAAAAAGAGTCTGTTGAAGGAACATTAGTATTGGAACTTGATGAACCAACTACAGTAGCCATGGGAAAAAAAAATTAACGTTCTTGCTCTGATACCATAATGAAAGCAAGGAATATTGGAGAAATATGGATCTTCATAATTACCTTTTACAATGTTTGCTATACAAATATATAAAACCTACCAGTAACTCTATAGGGAAAGTGAATAAATAAAGAGCAAAATTGAAGGAGAAATATAGGAAAGAATAGAAAATTGACCCTAGAATTGCATGAGATCATCTCCAAATTCAGCATATCATCCATAAATTATGCCCCATAATACCACTTGCAAAAGCTTCTTGAGATTGTTAAAAAGTTTTATTCTCGCATTCATGACGCTGTAAGCAACATGATCAGTCGTCGAACCACCTGTCCTCTTTTTGAAGAATGAACTCCACAATGTTGCTCCTTGCTATTTTCAAACCTCTGCCTTGCCGCTCGCCGTAACTCAATTGTGGGTATAAGAAATGGTTTCTTCTCTTTTTCTTAAAAATTCTGTAATCTGAGGATAATCGCATTTATCGATCATAGGTTGGAAATGATTCAGGTGCTGTGAGGAAAATCCAAGCTTCAATTGGAGTGCAAGTCCACCGCAACACTGTTCTGCAAGCAAAATATTAAAGCTAACCCGTGATTTCTCCTAATCACCATATAATGACTTCAAAAAATTTGTTTGATAACACATACTCTATGTTGAAAAGGTGTCTGCTTATTAATTCCATATCAATTTGAAGGCTGGAAGTTGGTTCAAGCTCAAGCCATAGCAGTTGGAAATTGACGGTTACAGCTAATTCTGTTTTGTTGCTTCTTAAATAACTTATAAAAACTAAACATAAAGGTATAAAAGCAACATTATAAATAAACATAAAATAAATTATAGATTTATTACAATATAAAAAGATTAATATATGCACAAAATATAATAAAGTATTGATTGAGCCTAATTAATTGAAATTGAAGTGAATCAAATGGATAAATATTATATAAAATTATTGAATTGATTAATGGTAAATGATATTAATGTGATATTGTGATAGTGATACTCATTTCTTAAATTAATTTATAATTATATGGATATGATGCGTATACATCAAACTAAACCAAAAATGGTATATACAGCCCCGAGGGGCATAGACGGGTTAGTAAGAGTTGATGTGATGTGGGGAGATTCCTCCAACGTTGTAGGTTTGAATCCCGTTTGGGTCAAATTCTTCACTGAAATATTGTGGGGTTTGTCCTGGGTTCGGATAATGTTGGTCACTCCATCAGAAACCTATCATCCGTGCACATTCCTCAATTTAACTTGGGACGAAGTCGTTATCTAAGTATTAATCAAACTCAAGCTTATACATTGTTAAACTAAATAAAATGGTATATACCACCACACTGGCATACGCTGTGCCTACGAGCACAATTCTCAATGCGACGGGCAAAAAGTCTTAAAAATATGAAAATCTGAGCGACCCAAAGTGTCAAAGCCCTTCACAAAATCTCCTCGAAAACAACAACGGCGAGAAATGGAAATATCGTTGCAATTCAGCCGTCTCAACTTCCCTCCGTCTTCATCGTCTTCGCTTCGTCCATGTGAGTTCTCTGTTCTCAACAATCTAATCAGAATGTGCTGTTTAATGAATGAATTTTTTTTTATTGATTTTTCTAATTTCGTAGGCAAAAAGGGATATGGGTTTCTCTTTGATCCGAGTCGACCAGTAAGTCCTCAACTTCTGTTCTGTATTGGTTTATCTGTGTGTTAGTGCGAGCTTTACTTTAATTTTTTTATACCGGATTCGATTTGTCACTTTTATCTTTCTATGTTTATTATGTTCTGTATCGGGGAAAAAGGCAGACATGTAGCTTTGATGAATTTGACGAGATCCCCTTGGTCACAGGTTGTTGAGTGCTTAAGCAGTGTGCCTGTGTGACCATTAATTATCGAAAAACATGTATATTTTTTCAGATTTTAAACTCAACTTCAACTTAGCTTATCTGATCAAAGATGTGATCCACACTGACTCTTGCTTTTTGCTGCACTTGTTCCACCGCGAGTTTAAGTGTGTGAAGGAGTTGCATATATGTTAGATTTTTCTTACTAGTTTGTCACTAAACTTACCTGAGCTTCTTGCATTGACCAGCAAGCTAACATAAAATTGCATTACTCTCCCGAAACAGTATCAAACTGTGTTATTTTTGCATGTGCTTGAGTATATTTGTGCACACTTGCCTGTAGAAAATTATAAATGATTAAAGATCTAGATTGTTTATGTATTTTTTTTTCCGATTCTCGGCTATTGTATCTTAGTTGTACAGAATAAACAAATTAAGTTACTAGTCACAGTCAAGGAAATTTCATGCTCCATAAATGTGGCAAATCACTTGCATACAATTTTGAGTGTTAAGGCTGCTTCTTGCAAGGATTTTACTCATTTACTGCCAGGCTGCCCAGGCATCCCTAGGGTCCAAATTTGCTAATTACTTTTATTTTCTTCTACATCCCAACATTATGCGATTTTGCTGTTATTGGTTATTGATGTAAGCAGTTGGGCTCTTATCACGGATCTTGCTTTGGATGCTTTCATCATAAACAACCAAGTCAGCGATTTTCAAAAAAATGTGAGTGGATGTTCAATTTATATATTATTTTTGTAGCCTTTTGAAGGTGTTTTTTAGCCGTGAGGCACATCTTTTTTTATCCTTCTTTGGCAGGGTTACATTTTCTGAACAAAGTATTATCCGATTACCTAACACATTTTACCTGTGAAAAGAGTAGATTCTGCTGGAAAACTCCAGAAAGTATTGTATTTGTCTTCTTGAATATTGAATTACTTAATTTCAAAAGGAATAGGTCTTCAGCAAGGATTAATAATTGTTGAGTATGTGTCGAGTTTATGTAACAATCAGCTGAAAACAGATAGCATTTATGGTAGGCCTGTTTAGAACAAAGTTTTCATTATGTGGCTACTACTTTGGAGATTGGTTTAGCTGTGCCATTATCCTAATGCTTGCTGAAATCAAAGCCTGTCATAACTTCTTTTAGTTCGATGTTTTATGTAACCTTTAACCATTCATTAATGGCATTATTACGACAAATTGGCTTGTCTAAGACAAATTTACATATCCGCGTCATACCGCTTACTCCATGAGCCACACGAATTAGATCTATTTGCATTATTAATACGTAAGGCCTTGAGGACAATGCCCAATTCACTTTTTGTTGACTGTACTGTTAAAGATTATGAGTATACTTCTCGTTGATGCTGATAAAATGTAAACTAGATATGTTTTAATTTGTTTCATTCCCCATGTTCCAACATATAGGCTGCCTTCCACATGAAGCAAGATTTGATTTGAGACAAACCTGTCGTCCGCCTCAGAGCTCGTTTTGCTATAAACCGGACCCCAATGTAATGTATAACATTTATAGTTGTCGGAAATGGGGGAAATTGTCAAGAGATGTATTTGTTAGATCTGAAATTGCAGGGACTGGATCTACGCAAAATTCATATGAATTTTCAGGTGTTCTACTAGTTTTTTTCCACTTCTATTTTTCATTGAATCTGTTGGCCTTTCTGGTATTCTCACCACTTTTCTTTCTAACCTTGAATTTAGAAATTTGGTTAAACTCAAAGGTCAGAGGAAGTTGCTTTTACGCTGTAACAGCAATTGCTGCAATCATCTTGTTTGTGCCTCTGCTTCTAGAGCATCCCTTTGTGCTCATGTTCGACCAGTACCGAAGAAAAGCGCATTATCTAGTTGCCAAAACATGGGCATTTGTTACTGTTGCTCCATTTGTCAAGATCAAATATGAAGGATTGGAAAATCTGCCTCCAACAGATACGCCTGCTGTATATATTTCCAACCACCAAAGCTTTTTAGACATATATGCTCTTCTTACTCTCGGAAAATGCTTCAAATTCATCAGCAAAACTTCAGTTTTTCTCTATCCAATTATTGGCTGGGCGATGTTTCTGCTTGGTGTCATTCCTTTAAAGCGCATGGATAGCAAGAGTCAGTTTGTATGGTTCTTCTCGAAATCTTATTTCATGTTGCAGCAAGTCTGTTAATTGTTGACTGATTCAACCATGTAAACGACAAATAAAAACCATCTACAATTCATGAAAATGGAGAGATCCTCTCTAATCATACCATTCCATTATATGATCTTTAGCTTTTAATTATATTTTTGGCCTCTATCATTGTATCTGTGATCTCTCTTTTACTAAAATAAGTGACTCGATTTTGCTCATTTGTTAAATTTAGGACTGTCTTAAGCAATGCATGGCGCTTATCAAGAAGGGAGCATCAGTTTTCTTCTTCCCTGAGGGCACTCGGAGTAAAGATGGGAAATTAGGTCCTTTTAAGGTAACATAATTTATCGTATGTGTTATTATCTAGAATTATCACTCAAATTGGTCTCTGATTGACCACGTGTGTTGCCTTACTGTTCCCAAAAGATGTAGATTTTTTTTTTTTCCATTTTGTGAAGTCTGTATTTTTACTGAATTTGGACTGGAGTGTTAAAAATTTGACAAATGTCAATCGATCATTAACATATAGGTGTTCGGATCTAAATTGTTGGGGGGGGAAATCTAATGCTTGAAATTATTTTTCACAGGGCGTAGATACATTTTCATAGGAACAATACATTTTCTCCCTTAGAGGTGGGCTCAAACAATATGAAGTTCACACAGTCAATTCTTCCCAAATGAACAGCCTTAAAAACAATGAATGTTTCGGAAGCACGTCCATTTCTTGAACTTGTAAAATTTATGGTATTTTTTACCATGGGGAAGATGCACCACAGCTATACATACAAGTGGAATAATAACTTTGATCAATTTTTGGCGTGTCAAGCTGCTATACTATGATTATTATATGATCAAGCACTGTGTATTCTTTCCAAGTGGTTAATTTTTTTTTAAAGCGTATACGGTATCAGTGATCTATTTATGTAGAGAATGGGAATGACTTGTTTATGTAGAAAGGTGCATTTAGCGTTGCGGCGAAGACTGGAGTACCCATTGTCCCAATTAGTCTTATTGGAACGGGAGAAATAATGCCTCCAGGATTCGAGGGCAGATTGAATCCAGGATTAATGAAAATTATTGTTCACCCGTCTATAGTAGGAAACAATCCAGATTCACTTTGCAGTGAAGCAAGAAATTTAATTGCAAGCGAGCTTAGTTGACATGATTTTCCAACTTGTTGTGCTTTTACCTTCAAGAAACAAGAATCATGTTTGTGCGAACTGGTGATATAACAATCATACAGATAAAGTTAGAGAGTATATTCAGAGGATGGCTGAGGCTATCCATCAGCAGTTATAGACATTTTGAGAGGATGTTTGAAATGTAATTGTAGGTGATCTTGATTGACATGGCTAAGAGCATCCAATTTTTTTTGTTTTGTAATCAAAATCTTGAAATAATTTTAAGTTTGTTTCTCTGTTCTGCTTGATTGTTGTCCTTAGTTGTATCTCATGTCTTGTACTAGCTCGATTCTTTCACGTATGGATTGAGATATCATCTCATAATTCTGCATTATATTACAACTAATGTACTCCCGCAGTGAAATTTCTAACGTGGATACTGGTAACTTAAAAGATATCACCCTAATAATCCTGGATGCCACCATGCGTTATTTTATTTATCAAGAAAACCTAAAGATATAACTGGAAAAGGCTCCAATGGCTTGCACATTGCATAAAATAAACTTGAACTTGTTGTAGAGTGTATTATGCACGTTCCTTGAGATGTAACTTGTAAGTGATACTTCGAACTGGCTTTCAAATACTTCAGCACTTAAGTCAATCTTGGCAGATGGGTGGATAAGCCTAGTGAACAAGAAACATGGAAGAATCCAATCGTAACGGTGAGCCCAAAAAATGCATATGAACCAATGAGCATATACCCGAAACAGAGAGCCTGACAATGATTTTGTGATGTTGAGCTTTGTGAAGAAGTAGAATGCTGCATACAGAAGAGGTAGAGTGCGGATGAACCTGAGGTCAAGTATGATCTCCACCACCACAAGTATTATTCGCTGCAGAGCTGGAAAAGTGGAAACACATGTGTCAATAAGGATGAGGAATACCAGGAATAGGAATATAAAGATATAAAATTGATGTAACCAGATTGACGTGAGTTTGTTCTTTGTCAAATAAATTACATCTCGAATTGTTGTGTTTACTTTGAAACATGAGGTTGTTAGGAATTTTAATATTTCTATAGGCCCTAATATATTGGACCTAGTCCCAAGAGTCCCAAGTAGAAGGATCCAGAAGTGGGGGAAATGGATAAAAAAGTGTAGAAGGAGAAGACAATGCATTCATTCTGATAGGCTAGGGATTTACTAACATTAGGCTAGGGTTATAGAGCATTGCCTCTGGGATTAATTTTCTTATTTCAGCTATTTCAATTAATATTAGTACATACCTTCCTTTGTATTCTTGTTTGGTGTTTGTTCGATTATATTCACTTGTTGATATTCTACATTGGTGTGGCCAGAGAACCAATAGACTAACAGAGGTAGATTTTGTTGGGGTTTTTCCAACGTAATGTCATCATTTTAGTAGGATTCAGATTCTGGAATTTCTCATTGTTTCATGATATATAAATTTGAGAGTTGATTATCGTGTCTACCTGAGTTTTAGCCCATCCGGTTTTGCTTGTTTCCCCGATGATGCGTTATAAATAATTTGTACCATGTTCTTTTGTCTATTAACATTAATGAATACAGTTTATCTTCGTATTAAATTTGTAATATTTTGGTTCTTTTGTCTTTCTATCATCTTTTATATCTTTCTATCATTTCATATCCTCTATGATGCACATTTACTGTGGTGCTAACATTGGAAAGGGCACGCAAGCTGCTAAAACATGAGCAATCTATTTTGCATCTTAGATCAACCTACTTTATTTTCAGAGCTTGAAAATAAAATAAAAAAAAGGTATAGTTAGAGCATCCCAAACCAAAAATAGTCAGTACTAACATAGGCCTTGCCATTATCTTCTTTTGCCATGTATTCTGTTTGGTTATTATATTAATCATTCTTAAGTCGTGAATTTCTCTATGATGTAAATGACTTTGGCTTTGTTTGGATTATGGGATTGAAGCCTCCTTGGTAGATTTTCTTTCCTTTTTATAATCCATCACCAAAATAACCTCTAAGTTTCTCATGAAGACACACTTGCTTTTTTGCCAGAGAATCTTTATTTTATTAAACATTCCTTTGTATACAGTGGTATTTGCTAATATGATACTTCTGGACCGCCATGTTTTGTTGATAGGGAGATTTAAAAATTAAAGCTTTCAGCAATGACATGTCGGCAATGCATTATTGACGTGGCTAAGATGTGAGTTATATCTTTTAATTTTTTTTGGGAATTTACATATAATAATTTATTTTGCATGTCATTATATTATGGCTAATAACCTTGTTATACTTATGTTTTGTAATCATACCTATATTCCTGTCAAATGGATTAAAATTAGGTGCACTATCAATCTTTGTGGTTCATGCATTGACATCATTTTTTGTAGCACAAATCATAACTAAAAGCCAGCCAAGTTACTGGGTATTAGGTTCATTATAACAATCATTGCATGTTACGAACTCAAATATTATGTTTTCTTTTTTGTGTATGAATTCTAGAATCTTGAACTCATTTCTGTTGCATTTACGAACATCATTTTGAGGAATTTGTTAAAGACCGTTGCAGTATTTTCGTACCAATGGTGAGAAACTCAGTAATAAAAATATATGAAATATATGGAGAATAATAGAGTTTTGTTGGTGGAGCACATTCTATCTTTTACTCGAATGAATTCCGCAGGTGATAAACACATTGCTCTTAAAGATTTTTTACAGGTAAAAATGCAAGTTTAGATCTGGAATCTTGCAGCAACTAGACTTTAGTGTGATTGAATGACAGGCCTTGGTTATAAGATCTTGAAGTTCTTTGATAACCCCTTATGTATTATTGTGAAACATGATGAGTTAGTCATCCAGTGCAGAAAGCAATTTTATTATTCACATCATCTGTTCACTAGCATCACGCCTTGCGTGGTGCCAATAAACTAGTATATATATATATATATATATATATATATTTATTTATTTATTTATTTATTTCTGTTACACTATTTTGGCATGTGCTTTTTCCATCTATCTTTATTAAGTCGGTATGTCATTGAATAATGGTATTCACATTGTTCTTAGTTTGGAGGTTCACCTAGGTAGCACAATGATTTAAATTAGGGGTGTAAACGAACCGAATCTAGCCGAATATGCAGAAAATTTTAAGGTTCGAATTCGGCTCGAAATAGTTATATTCGAGCTCGAGTTCGATTCGAAGTTCGAATAGTTTCAAAAATTTGGCTCGAGTTCGGCTCGAAATAAAGTTCGAGTTCGGCTCGAAAAGGTTCGAACATGTTCGTGAGCTATTCGAATTATTGCTCGAAAATAAATACTGTCACACCCCGAGACCGGTGTCGATAACATCGGCATTGATTTCCAAATAACATAATGAAATCAATAAGCCTCGTAATATCAAATCATTGAAAACCAGTCTATTCATCCATAAAAATCATTGAAAACTAGCTAACTAGTAATTCTGTTGTATTTATTTTGGCATGGAATTATTTATCTACTAATTATATTGGCTTGTGCAATATACCTTAATTGTTGGATCGGTGCAATTTATCGGGTCTTCACAATACCCGAAAGGTTCGAAATATATTTATTTAATATATAATTATATTATATTAATAAAATATTAAAGTTCGTGAGCGGCGAACTATCGAACAAAGAAATTGGGCTCGAGTTCGGCTCGAAAAAATTTCGAACATGTTCGAGTTCGGCTCGAATTCGAGAATTTATCGAGCCGGCTCGAAAAGTTCGTGAACATGTTCGATCCGTTTACACCCCTAATTCAAATCAATACAAACAGAGCATCACAGATTTTCGATCCCAGTTGTCATCAGGCCTAGAAACGCTCCAACGGGTGCATAGATAAATCATGAGCAAAGAGGAAGAAGATCCTGAGGACCAAAAGATCAGCTCCGGGGATTGAATTTCTTCAAATAAATGCTAAAATTGAAGAGATTGATGATGTTGACCAATCTAATTCTTAAATTTTTAATACATTTGAAATTTGATGGATACTATTTTTAAAAAAAAATTTATGTGAGGGCTCAATCATAATCATGTGATTAATGATCACACAATGATACTTATAGCGTAAACAGCGTAAGATTTGTTTAATATTTCTTAACATGTGGCCTTAAAAATTTCGGCATGACCTCATCACATGAGGAACATACCACACACAAATCAGCATATACTAAAAATATATAAATACCACCGGTTTCATATCCATCAACATAAACCAGCATACGTAAATCAACCTAGGCTAACATAAATTAAATATACATAGACTCATAACACTACAATGATACATCCCTGGTACAAATACTATTGGGATAAACAAGAGTAAAACCTCAAGTGTGACTCCCACCAGACATGCCCTCTCTTGCGTCCTGGTCACATGTACCACCTGCCATTGTCCACACACAAAGACAACAACAGCCCCCCTTAGGGGTGAGCAAAAGCCCAATATGGAACTATCATGGAATATACAACACGTATCTATAAAATGTGATAAATGATGTAATGCAATGCAATGCAATGCATGTCGTGTCGGTATCAGGTCAATCACCCATCCACTGGGCATATCAGAATCAATCAAATCGCTATCAAATCATAGTAGCTCGAGCCTGCCAAGCATAAGGGATCATCAGTGATGCGTCGTCAAAGCGTCATCACATCCCAAGTCTCGACATAGTCAGGGACATACACGGGATGACATCAGCAAGGTGCCACCAATCCCTCGTCTCAACAAAACATGGTAATCAGAGGAGACCACGATTCCCTATACCTTTCGGGCCATCTAATGCCGGTCATAATATCGCGGTACCAATCTCCAATGATTATCCTAGAATCCAGAAATAAACAGGGTATTTAAGGATCATAGCTCAACGTGCATGTCATGCATCGATGTATGTATAAAAATGATGTGTGTTAACAAAACATTTAATTTCATACACCGATGTGCCAATTCATGAATGCTATGAATGCCACATAATTTAAATAAAATCACGTAGCCACATAATCTCACGTAATTCACAAAAGTCAACAAATCATATATCAAATGATACAGATACCTGTCGTATGTTACCCGATCGCAACATACCTTTCTTTCTCGATCTACAAGAGTACTTGAGCTTGTAGGGTCGAAGTAGTCACTGTATATCAATATAAATTCACAATTCAATAAACTAATCATATTCAATAAACTAATCATTAAAAATTGGTTATCAATTTTAGTCACAGTTTAACCAATTTATGGTAATTAAATTGATACGATTACATCATAATTTAATTAGCTAAATTATTTTTCACCAATTCAAATTATTATTCATAGTCCAATTAACTGGTAATTATCGAAGCAAAGTCGGAAAAATCGGATATCAAATTTTACCCAATTTCGCACACAGTCACCCACGCATATCAGCCGATTCCGGCGAGCTCCGGCGGCGGTAGAGGCGTCGACCGCTATAGAAAGTTTCGTCCAAATGCAAGGAAGAGATTCAGTGCCTTGACTTCGTCCAATTCGTAGTATATTCGAAGAAATCGAACCAAAAGCTCAGAAACCCTAGGTCACGAGATTTCGTCCGTTCCAGGGTAAAATCGAACACCTTTCCGAACACCAAAGATTGATTATCTGGTATAGAAAGATGCGCCTCTGAGTTGTGAACACGGTGGTAGGTCGGTCTCGTCGTTAGGTGGTCGTACGACGACGAACGAAGTGGATTTACATGCGGTGGTCGGTGAATCGCGTGAGCAGTGTGTGTTTCGCACCTTTTAGTAGGTGTCCGTGATTCAGTGTGTGTTTTTACACATTTTATTATGTGTTTTATATCCTACACCGATATATATTAATTCCCGACCAATTATGAACATCGGGGTGTCACCGGTGTACTGGTGCATGTATATTATATATATAGTCCACAATTGACTTCGTGTCCTTATTTGAATCACAAATTAAATCTTTCGATTTAATGCAAATTTTATATTTATTAAATTATTTTAATAAAATTTCGGTGTTAATCCGAATATTCTAAAAATATATTTGTCATTCACCATGTTTTGACTGTCAATTGACATATACAATATCAATTTCCACTCTCATTAATTAGATTATATTCTCATTAATTAATTTCTAACTAATTAACCAAAATAATGTACAAATTGCTCTTAATTCTCGTTATCAATAATCGGGACATCAGATTTACAAAATGGTAAGTACGATATCGAGTTGTTATCAAAGATAATATTCCTCATGTTTATTCTCAACCATATGATTAACATAAGATAAATCACATAATTTTTGAGAAGCTAAACATGATTTCCGATAATACGATACGAGCGCCGTACAAATTATGTTTCAAACACTTGAATATATTGTATTGTCCGTCACGGTTTGTTTCATCTCACTCACTCAATGTCCTAGCTAGGTCCACTCTCGCTAACATACTATGTATGAAATTCCATGGACTAAAAGTGTTTAGCTTGGAATAAAAAAAATACGTATATATATACATAACTATTCTATATGAGGTAGTGGCGGATTATCACATTATGGTTTTGAAAATAGGCAGATTACCTTTCCGTGGTTTGAAAATATGCATTTTACCCTATTGTAGTTTTCAAAATTGGCAGATTACCCTCTTATGGTTTGAAAATAGACATTTTACCTTATGTGATTTTGAATATAAACAATTTACCCCATGTGATTTGTTGGATGCCATTTTTCGCAAATCACAAGAGGTAAAATGCATATTTTTAAACAATAATGGGTAATTTGTCTATTTTTAAAACCACAATAGAGTAAAATCTATCTTTTCAAACCACGACTGGTAATCTGTCTATTTTAAAAACTACAGAGATAATATCCACTAGCTCATTCTAGGTTTGTTTGATGATGCCCTTAAGGGTAATGCCATTAGGGGCATCATCACAATTCATTTGGAATCTTTTTCAAAAAAGAAAAAAAAGATTTCATATGGATGGTGGATGATGCCCCTGAGGGCAGTGCCCTTAAGGACAGCAACAATAAAACCACCATTCTATATCTAGAAAATAATGGATAACAGAATGGAGAGAATATTTTGTTTCTTTTACGGTATAAGAATAAATTTCTTTCTGTTTATCAATTGATTTCTCGTAAAAGTTAGTTCCTCCACTCTTGGTTGTTAAAGCAAAAGTAACGAACATAACAAACTTTGCTTTATTTCGGCAAATGGATGTAGTTATTTAATTTATAAAGAGTTTTTTATAATTAAAAATGACTTGAAATTAGATGTGGATGATATTTAATTAGACAGAACATATCACATGGTAACATTCATGATTGTTTTAAGGTATTTATTGAGATAAAAACCCATTTATAGTAAATTGATATATGACCTTATCCAAACATGTCGCTTCACACTTTAAAAATAAAATATATTAATAAATTAATTTAAATAAATAAAGAAAAATAGAAAACATGGTTAAACATGAACTGCTAATTGTTAATTAATGAAAAATGTGAAAGAAAATATAAGCAAAATTTGTTTAAAAAAAAAATCATACTCGAAAGGAAAAAATTGAAAATTTATATTTTCCAAAAATAATCGTCACTCATGCATCAAATACAACACTCTACAAAAAGTACGTTGCATACTTGCATTTACTTAAGTATCACTATAGCCCTTGAGTTGAATATAGGTGTTCACGACTCAGGTTTAGTCTGCTGGATTGTCATATGGCTCCTCTTCCAATTGGCAAATGTTCAAATCGTAAAAATATCTCGCCCCCACCCCCAGCTAAAATATATATATATGGGTGTTAAGAGAATATGACATACATAACTGTCTGAATTGTTCTAAGAATTAAAATGTTTCAATATTTTCTATTTTTTTATGGAACATGGAAAATGAACTTTTGGAGTCTCTCACACTCCTATGTTCTACCTTGTGTTGCATTTTTGTCAAACAACTATACAATTTGGGTATAATTGACTCTTTAAGCTTTCATTGTATAGCAAGTAAATTCTTAATCTTGATCATTTGGCAATTATGTACAATACATAATTGTTATATCAATATGTATTTTAAATATCATGTAAAGTTAGAGCAAATGATTTCATTCTTATAAATTGAAAAAATATAAACATTACATATCAGTTTATGTAGCAAGAAACTCAATTCCATTATAATCTTTTTGCTTAGAGCTAGCTTGCAGATGAAAAAGATAGATATTACATACCAACTTAGCTAAATATGGAAGATACTATTATGTTATTTTCCCCAAAGTAGGTTTTATTATAGTAGGCTAGGGCGACCTAATTTCCTCCAAGTGAAACTTGTACATCGTTAAGTCCAAATACTATGAAATGTTTATTATTATTTTGAAAAAAATTATTATTAATAATTTTCTATAATATACAAAAACGTTAAATTAATTGCAGAGTCGACGAAATTGATGTTGTTTTTAGGACAAGGGAATAATTTAAGACTAACGTGACAAATTGCAATTGCTAAATCTTTCGTTAATAAATTTATTTCTTCACTCTAACAGTAGAAAATATATTATTTCTTCTAGCAAAATTTACTTTATATATGGAAAAAAAATGGGCCTTTTTTTAAAATTTTAAAGAAGCCAACTAAATCTAATTATTCATTCATGCATCGAATGGTCAATGAAAGCAAGAGAGCAAATCGAAAACAACCAAAGTAGAAGAAACATGATTGCATACGCTTCTTTATATCAACGTAGTCATTATCTGTAAATATTATATGTCACAACTGGTACCGTGTACTGGGCTGGCGAATGACGACCAATGTTTATTTTTAGGGGAAATTACATGGAAGTCCACTTTGGTGACACAAAATCTACTTAAGTCTTGAGAAAAAATCTTAGTGCATAAAAAGCCAAATTGGAAACAATTGTGTTGAAATAAGTCCACTTTTCAAATTTTCAAATCAATTGGGTGTTTTATGATGACTCTTTTACCCCTCAATAGTTTGATATATATTGCATTCTATCCTTTAGGCTTTTGTTTAAATTACAAAGAAGTCTATATATAATATTTAATCCCATACCAAGGTTTCACCCAAACCTATACTTAGCATGCATAAAATCATCCCACCCAAACTCAAACTCAACCAAAAACCCAGAAAACAGGGTACCCACTTACCCCTCTCTTTTTGCTCCTCTTTTTTTGCAAGGATTTTTGAGCACCTTTACCAAGCTCTTCCTTGCCCTAAAGCTGCTTTCCAGAAACGTGAAAGGAGAGGAGGAAGGAAGAGAAGGAATGCGGGGGTGGAATGGTATGGTGAGGCATGGGTTGGACCAAGTTGGGGCATGGGTTGCCATGTGGGGGGGGGGGTAACCAATTGGGGGGGTTGTGTGGTTGGGGTGCCTTGTGGTGTTTAATTGTGTCCCGGTATATAGTACGATGTATTAAAATATTCTCACTCAATATTTTATAACTTCATTTAAATTAATACATCCTTTAAAACACCCAACATGCCCCCTAAAACATATCATCATATCATAATTATAACCCCCAATTCAAAAGTACCACAACTCCCTTAAACACATCGTAAATCATCATCGTAGCATCTTTTATATCCTTATATTTAGAAAAAGCAACATTTAACATCGTCTTTTTACAAGTCCCCATTTTTTGCGATCCTTTTCACAAAATGGTATCAGAGCCTAGGTTTATTCTGGAAATACTATGATAATATCTTGAATATTAATTTGTAACCTATACGGAGGAGACGATTCAAGAAAATATGGACCCGAACGTTTGTTTGAAGTGTCATTCTTACAGGTGGTATTTCCAGAAATTGGAAAAACTAAATCAAAAGCATATGGCAGAAGCTCAACGCTTCAACCATAAGTGGAAACAATTACGAGGAACAGGTTTATGCACTCCAAGCATAAATCATTACAAGAAATTGGAAAGGATGGCGAAGAGGCTTCATCAAGTGAACCTCAAACTTCAGTTCCAGTTAGCCGAACTTCAGGAGGACAATCATCCTGAACACGAGGACGTTGTACCAGACCCCAATGATCCAACAGGGTCCGGACCGGATGATTAAAATGGGTGAGCCAACCTTTCGAGAAATCGAGCCAGATTCTTCTAAGATTTCCCAAGATCTTAGAGAGATCCAGAAGACAGTGCAGCGCTATGGATTCCTTCAATACCATGTCCCTGCACAAATCCATCAGATCCAGAGTCAGATGGAGACCATGATTAAACATCAGAAGGAAATTCTTGAGAACCTTCAAGATGTTCAAACCCGAGTAAAGGAATTGGAGTCAAGGCCCAGTTCTACAGGAAGAAGAAAAGGAGGATGGTTGCCACCATCTTACGGAACAGAACCCCTTTTACACCAAAAGGGGAAAGCAGAGGAGGTCCGAAGGCCTTTAACTGAGTCTGAAAAAATGATTGCAGTCCTACGAGGGGAACCCATACTTCCCACAAAGTAATGGAAAGAATCAACCTGGAAGATCTACGGGATCTTGAAGATCTAAGGTATCTTGCTGATTCATTTGCGGGATTAAATCTCGTAGAAATCAAGACAGGAGAGCTTGTACAAAGACCTCCACCACAAGAGAGCTTCGGGTCACACAATCCACCCGAAGGAGACCAAAGTATGCTACACAGGGATGATTTTACCTCAGCAACGTTGGATCCCCCAGTTGGAACAAGAAACCGTTCCCGAAGGCCAGATATTCATCAGACGCCCTATGGGAAGTCACAGCTAGATCCAATCCATCCATATGGACTTATGCTCAACATGGATAATTTGGATTTCAAAAACAGAGAAATTCTTATTGATGAATGGGCTTCAGCAATGAGAATAGCAGCAGGAACACTTGACTCAGGCAAAGAAGGATTCATTTTACTTCTAAAAATGAGTCTGGAAGGATCAGTCAAGATTGCCTGGGATCTTGGAGACCCAGGAACCAAGGAAGAAGTTCTAGCCGGAGAGTCCCTGAAAGAGATCGTGGACAAGATGGCGAGATTCTTCAAAATCTGTTTCATCGGAATAAGCTACTTCGAGGGAATGGAGGAAGAAAAGGCTAAGAAATACAGACAAGCTCTAATTAGCCTAGAACTACATGACATATGCTATGTAGATGAGTACATCAAACTCTTTACAGAGTATCGATGGAAGTCGAAGATAGCAGAAAACGATGCAGCGGAGCTGTTCTTTGTCAAAATTCCAAGCCCATGGAGAGAAATGCTTATCCAGGAGTATACACCGCATACAATCGAGACGGTGTCCAGGAGAATGTCATTTCTCAAAGTAAAGCTGGCAGAGTGGTGCTACCAAGCAAAGCTCCAGAAAAATTTCAAGAAGCTCAAAGGAATCAACAAATGGCTCCTCTTTGTTGTACGGGAAATGATATCCCTACAATAATTGAACTACCCACAAAGGCGCAAGTTGAAGAAGCACAGAAGTCAACCGTATGCCCGAGGAGGTGGTTCAAGAAGAAGTAGGTCTTCATGGAGACCTAGAAAGTTCTGGTCAAAACAGAAAGCCCGAAGCTACAGATCGGGGCAAAGATCAGGACCAACAAGGAGTAGAATCTCATCGACAGGTTCTAATCAAGCAAGTTCTAGCAGGGCACCAACGAAGAGAACTTTCAGACGCACACCTACCCGTGCAAATGAGAGTTTCAGAGATTGTAACTGTTGGACATGTGGAGCAAGAGGACATATCTCAACAGATTGTCCAGAAAACCAAAGCCGAGGAATAAGACAGTTCGAGCATACCAAGGAATTTGAGGATGCTGTCTATTTTCAGGATTTGGTACAGTTGTATCAATTTGAGGATATTCCCTCAGATGAAAGCATCTACGAAGAAGAGATCTATTCTGAGGATGGAGGTGAATCTAGCTCAGAATCAGAGTGAAGGAGAGTTCCTTCAGCACGTGATTAGAGAAGAACCGACGGGGTTTTTCTCGCATACCACTGTTTCTCATAAAACCCTTATGAGGATCATGAAAGAAGAGCCAAAGCTTCAAATGTATGATGGATTTACAATCGGAGCAATGGAAAAAGCCATGGATATGATTGGTCTTCGTAGCAGAAAGCATCAGATTATCCATAGGGTGACAACAGGTGAATTTGCGATCCCGATGGAATTCACGGGAAACCAAATTGAGATGCAGTTAATCCCCTACAGAGAAATCCAGGAGATTAAGAACAAAGTCAAGAGAGAGGTTGCTAATACACTCTCATGGATTCATATCGGAGCCATAAGAGTTATCATCAAAGCAACATTCAAGGAAGGAATTGATTCGCCCCTCAACCTGGCGATCTTTGACAAGAGAATCCCGAACCTCAAAGACTCTTGTTTGGGAGCCGTAGCAGGAAATCTGTATGCAGGAAAGATGGCCTTCAACATCTATCCGAGGATTGCATACAATTTAGGAGATCGAGACTTCAACAAAGTTCTCACTCTTCATCAAGATTTTAAAAGAGACGATCTGATGAAAGAAGGGAACAGGCCTTACTCGATCACCTACAAGGTGTCATACGCACTCTCGAATACTCATCATTCCGAAGTATTCTTGAGAAAGGAATTCATCGAAGTCCCAGAATCTTCGAAGACTTCGCCAAAGCAGTATTGCCGGACATCATTGATACTCCGACAATAGGAGAGATCGACATAGGATACAAGATCAACCTGTTCTGAACAGAAGCAGGAGCCTCATGATCGAGTCAAGAAGGATGTCTTTCCAACAGGATAGGTTAATCAGCAACTATCCAGGGGAAAAACAGAAGGGAGCCTCAAGCAGAATTCAGAAAGTTCCTGATGTATTCCAAACAATAGGGAAACTGAAATGCCCAGAAGGCTGGAGAGAAGTGCATATAATTTTTGACATCACCGAGAAGAACAATATCTTCCCCTGCGATGTCCTATATTATTTGCAACAACCTACAGTTGGCAAATTTCAAGGAAACCTTCAAATTGGGGAAATTAATCTCACGATTGAAGGAATTGCCGGACGGATCCCCGAGCAGCTTATTCTAGGGATTGAATTTCTCGAGGAACATAAACCTTGGGAAAGATTGCAAGATGGAATGGAATTCACGGTCGACGGAAAGAGATACCGAATTCGATGACCACCAGTCCATTCTCAATATACATCTCCATTGGGATGATATATGAGAAGTACCGGGCAGAATATTTTGCAGCCTACATTGACTCAGGAGCTGGAATATGCACTGCCAGGCGAGAAATCTTCCCCAAAGACGTTGGTGAGAAATTACCAGCCATTGCCGGAAGAGACTTTTCCAAACGGATCCTTATTCTTAATGAAGGAGTCCAAGGCGCGGAAATAATTCTCGGCGGAGCATGCGGTACCCCATGTTACAAAGTCAAAACTCCACCTATATATTTCCATGATACAGGTGCAGATATGCTGTTAGGAAACAATTTCCTACAGACGTTCAAGACATTCACTCAAGAGAATGAAACGAGAAGACTTATTTTCACAACTCTATGTGATCATAAGATTATGGTACAACGATTACGGGAAGCGTTTCACAGAAAATTCCCTATTCGTTTTCGCCAAGCGTGGTGATGAAGGAAAACTTCGACACCCAAAGATGAAAGATCAGCGGAAATTTGGAGAGGCAATTCTTCAGTTCCGACAACAAGGTCCTAGTGAAAGGGATTCACAAACTTTTGACTGGGTTAATATCATGTCTTTCAGAGAGCAGGATGAGGAAAGAGTAACTCCAGAAACCCTGTTGCTACTGAAAAATGCCTTACGAGAAGAAGTTCTACAACCTGAATCTACCCTCGAAGAGAGAATCACTCTAGAGGATGTAAAAAGGAAGATTCGTAGGAACTACAACGAGGATCCACTTGCATGGTGGAACAAAAATGAGCTCAGAGCTACTTTGAAGGTGAAAACTGGAAAAGAAAATGAGTTTGTTAGGTACAGGCCGATCCCCATGAACCAGGAAGATCGGAAGGATATGCAGATCATACTTAAGGAGCATCTTGACCTTAAGTTAATCTCAGCAGGTATTTCTCCATACAGCATCCCAGGATTTCTGGTAAGAAATCATGGAGAAATTAAACGAGGAAAGCCGAGATTGGTGATCAACTATAAAGGGATCAACGAAATCTTGGAGTTCGATGGATATTTTATCCCAAGCAGAGAACATTTGGTAAATAGTATCAAGAATGCCAAAGTGTTTTCTAAATTCGATTGCAAGTCTGGGTTCTACCAGATTAAAATGGAGGAAGCAAGCAGAAAGTTCACCGCATTCTCCACACCACAAGGACATTATATTTGGAATGTCATGCCAATGGGATTAGCAAATGCTCCCCAGATATATCAGAGGAAGATGGATAATCTTTTCAAGGATTACTTTAGCTTCATGTTCGTGTACATTGACGACATCCTCATAGCGTCAAAAAACATGAAAGAACATCTTAAACATCTGGAAATCTTTTCAGATGTTTGTTACAAAGAAGGATTGGTGCTTTCCGAAAAGAAAGCAGTAATTGCTACAAGACAGATCGAGTTCCTTGGAATTGAGATCGATGAATCTGGAATCATCCTGCAAAATCATATTGTTGAAAAAGTACAAGGATATCCGGATGACTTCAAGGATTTAAAACAACTTCAGAGTTTTTTAGGAGTTGTTAATTTCGCTGGATGTTTATCAACAATCTGGCAAACCACAGGAAGGTGTTCAGTCCGCTACTCAAAAAGGATGTTAAATTTGAGTGGAATGACGATCATAGACAAGCTGTCAAACAGCTGAAGGAGGTTTGCAGGCAACTACCAAAGCTTGCAATACCAAACGACGAGGATGAACTGGTATTATACACAGATGCCAGTGATCATTGGTGGGCGGCAGTTCTCATGAAAATTACACCTGAAGGAGAAGTGTCATGCAGATATTGCAGTGGGCTATTCGATAACAACGAAGTTATCAGATGGCACATCAACGAAAAGGAGTTCTTTGCTATTCGAAAGGCTTTTAAGAAATGGCCACTTTTCTTACTTGCAAAGAAATTTATCTTGAAAATAGATAATACAAGTGTCAAAGCCTTTTTAAAAAATAAAATAGAATCAAAACCAGAAAAGGCTAGACTTTTAAGATGGCAAGCTGAATGCCAATATTATGATTATGATATTGTCATTGTGAAATCTGATAAAAATATTCTTGCAGATTTCTTAACACGAGATGGAGGGACACATTGCTAGCGATACCCTCAAACGAGTTAGGAATCTCAGGGAAAACCTGGAGATCCTGGAACGAGATTTTGGGACTCTTTGTCTCAATGCAGAGGTCGCGGGACGACTTCAACGAGCAGATCAGGAACTTGTTACTGATCATATACGAGCATGCTTTCGGGACCACGAACGGTTGTTTGAAGTCTTGAAAGGGCCTATACTTCAGGCAGCACCTTCAATAGTGCAAAAAGAAGTGTTTAGAGAACGGGGCTCATCTAACCCGGAGGCAAGGGATTCAAGTACCCCTGTCACGAGTGCTTCAGATGATGCATTCCTTGAGGATGTACAAGCTGAAGCGAATGTTGAAGGTCAGGTGTCATCACAATCTGAACCTTCAAGTCAACCCAGCACCTCTGGGGTAAAAGAGGGAGAGTTGAATCTTAGGCCAATGACTGGCAAGTCTAAGGTTCAAACTAATGACGATTTAGTTTCTTCACCTATGCAGGATTACCAGCGCACTTGGGAGAAACTAATTACCAGGCGAGGTATCAACCCAGAAAAATCAATAGTTGATATCTCCGGAAAATATCCGAGAGTTTGGATGAAACCAGGCAGCCATCCAAATGATGTTCAGGATGGTATAATTTCGGAGCTCTGGCTTCGGTTTATACTGTGGCACCAGCCTTCTCTGAAATTTCGAAATTAGCAAAATGGATCAGAGAAGCTGTATACGAGACTTGGGCCAATAATCCACATTTGGCCAGAGGTGATATCTTGGAGTTGTATTTTTTCAGTGCTGCTCCAGAACCGGCAAAGAAAGGCTTCATTGAAGCTTTTCATTTTATCAAGCTGAGAAGACCAGATGGAAACGCCCTGAAAAATATAAAAATGGCGCTACCAGAAGGAATTCCAATTTTGGCGGGAACTATCACAGATGATGAAGTTTCAACCAGACGAGCATGGGGTCTTTGGGTTTGTCTAACTGAAATGGACAAAGTCAAATACACATTCAAGTTCTTTCAGAATTCAGCCAATGGAACTTTCTTGCTGAATTCCATGATAGGAACCTCCACGAGATTTGCCGAAGAACTCTTTGAAACAAAAAGAAGAACTCTTTGGGAGAACAAGATTCCGGCAGGAAAGGAGACTTACCGGAAATTCTGCAACATGGCACACATTGGCCGATGGATTGATCATATCTGCCTAGCATGCCCGGAGCAGAAAGAACCAGAGTTCGGGAAAGGATTCCGATCCAAACCCGACAGATCAGAGGCAGGAAAAGACAAAAGACCTGCTGACAAGAGAGCCCGTTTTCCTAAAGCTCGGGGACCACAAAAACCACTAATGTAAAGATTTCCCGACAAAGGAAAAGAGGTGGACCATTAGAAGTTAGTGCGGATACTGTTCAAACGCACTCAGACAAAAAATAATGGACCACTCACGAGAAAAGTTGGCACAACCGGACAAAGATGCCAGACCACGTGAAAGTTAAGGCGCACTCACAGGCGCACTCAACAATTATCAAGATTTGGAATCCGCATTTGAAGTCCGGATTCATGCCTATATAAGGGCGCTCATTCAGGAAGCTAAGGACATCGAAAATTCTCCATAGTTTTCTGAGAAATAAATTTAGAGTCTCCAAGCTTTGTAATATTTCAACTTTCGTAGCTTGGTAATCTTTCTTTCTTTTATTTCTTTTGTTATCGTTTGTAATATTGTTCTGTTGGTTTTAAGTTTATGTGTTCTTGAGTCAAGCCTCATCTTTATGAGAGGCTAAACAAGTCTGTCTCCTCCCAAAAGGAGACGTTTTAATGTAATAGATGTTATAAGTATTCCAGAATAAAAATAAGGCTGTTGCCCAGCTATCTCCCAGATTTCTTTAAATCTTTTTTATATCTTGAATATACCTTACGCCCTAAGGTAGAAAACGAATTAGGGCTGTGCTGTGCGGTTTCTGAAGGAGTCGGATAACTGGCAGACTAACCTCGCCCGTGTGCTGAGGTTGGATGGTGAGGAGCCATTCGTAAAACAGTCTGGAGGCAGTAAGTTTTCGACTGGTGGAAGTTGCCCACCTCACCCGGTGCCGTTATGGTCAGAATGGTATTTTTCAGTTTGCTAAAATTTTATTGTAATACGGAAGCATGTTGGGCATTTTATTTATTTTTTAACATGATCTTCAAATCGGGTTGAATTATAATTAGACGAACGTTATATAAACCGTGAGTCCTTTGCAAAAGTATGCTCTTGGGATTCATCTCGAGATGACAGAAACTGAAGGATCTCATGTTCATATAATGTTTCTGTTTGATAAATATTAGGATGAAAACGATAATGAATAGTATATTGTGGCATATTTTGTTCTTTAAACATTTTCTAGGGCTAAGAATGCAATTTTATTAAAGATTGGTTGGACTGCGTGGACCGCTTGGACCACATGGACCACATGGGGTTATTATGGTCATTTCAACCTAGAATGGACTTATGTCAACTAATGTTTTTTCGCTGGACTAGGATAGATTATGTTTCACCAAAGTGTACGAGGCATGGCACAAGCACGGCACAAGCACGGCACGTCACGGCACGTTTTGCTACAGTGTCGTGCCGTGCCGGGGCATAGGGTGCCGGCCCGTGGGCAGGCACTGCACAACACGAATAGATTTTTTTTTTTTAAATTGTAGCGATCGATCGCTATCTAACTGGTGATCGATCCCTAAGCCAAAAAATAAAAAAAAACTTGAAATGGGCCGTGCTGACACGATTAAACGGGTCGTGCCGTGCTTGACACCACTAATGAAGACCATAAAATATAACATTTTTTTATAAGTAGAGTAGAAGATAATATTCGGACACCTCCGATTTTGAAAAAAATATTTATATAAATAAAAACATAGTAGCAGTAACAAAAAAATATTTTTCCATTTTTTATTTATTTATAGGGAAACCGCTAAGAAGGCTGGATTTTATCAAATCAAATCAAAGAAGAATAAAAGGCGGATACAAGAGTCCCCCTAATTGTCATCTTCTGGCCATTAAATAATACCGAGGATGTTCTTAATGTTTTTTGAAAAAATTGCACTACTCCAGATAATATCGAACCACTATCTGAGAAGCTTCAAATAATTTGACCATGTGTTGTACTATACTATTATATAAATTATTGCTCAATTACACACGGTGCATGCTTATCCAGATTATTATTGTGTAAATTGTTATGTGTTTGTATAGCTGTTGTTTGTCTAAATTAGCATATTTAATTGGTTTTTTATATTAGTTTTAGTTTTTTTTTTTTTGGTGAAATGGGGGTATTGTTTTCATTTCGGTTGTCAATATCAATTTTGTCGGTCTTGAACCGTCGCATATTATATATAATATAGATAAATAAATAAATAAATATTTCTATTTCTATTTGTATTTGTTACCGGGAATCATTACAGGCCTTTTACATTAATAGCATCATTTCTTACTTGTATTCGGTCCAAATTCGATGTATATAAGAATTTTCTCGTCGTCATATGAGCACACGAAGTAGTAGTTGTACTCAATCCAACGTGGACAAAATGAAAAAAATAGAATTAATGCTATCATGATATTTATGGCGAAAGCAAATTTTTGTAACCTAAAATATAATAAAGTTATACTCATGTATTTTTTGTTATTATGTTTATCCAAATCCAAATTAGCAGGAATATTACAGTCATTTATTACATTGGACACTTTTTGTTAGTTCCGAACCTTATCGATGAGATTTTAAAGATGACAAAACATATCAGACCGGATCGAGAGAAATCAGACTGACCAGATCGATCGCCCAAAACAGATCAAGCTGATAAGATGACAAAGCATATCAGACCGGATCGAGGGTAATCAGACTGACCAGATCGATAGCTCAAAACAGAACAAGCTGATAAGACATATCACATATCAGACCGGATCGATGGATATCAGACTGACTAGATCGAAGCTTCAGATCGATCTCAATCTTTATCAGATCAGAGCAGTCAAGGATGTATAAAGATTGGCTCTTCAGTCCGACTCATTAACGGCTATTTATTGTAGCATTTAATGTCGTAATTAATGCTACAAAGGACCAAAGACTGAAGATTGCCATAAAAGGTAAGAAGACAAAGAAGAGCTTACCTGACAGTCGCCGAAAGCATGAACCAGAACGGCAAGTATCCTGAAGAAGAAGACTGTAGCTTACTCAGAGAATAAGCAGAGTCAAGAGTTGCACATTAAGGGAAATAATGTCGTTGGTACATGCAACTATAAAAGGATGCAACAACAATACAGAAAGGACGACACACAGACATACAAGGACACGAGAGACTGATCAATCGAAAAACGCACAAGAAAGCAAATCAGCACAAGCTTACAAGCTCAGAAGCTCTCGAGCTGAAATTATTCTTAAGCACGATTACTTTGTAATATTTGATCATTTAGGATCATTGTGTGCATCTTGTGTAGTCTGTATTGAAAAACAAAAGTGAGAAACAAATTGTAACTGTCAGACAGAGAGTGTCTGAACAGATCGAGTGACTAGGAGTTTCAGACTGGTAGTGGGGTAAATCCAGCCTGAATCGGGTTTGTACAACAGGATTGTATAAATCAAAGTCTTCTAGTATAAACCTTCCTTAATTGGAAGAAGGGGAGACGTAGAAGGATTACACCACCTTCGAACTTCCAGAAACATTTTCTGTGTTCTTGTCTTTCTGCACTTGTTCTTTCATTCAAGCCATCGAGCCGCTCTTACAAATATAAGATCAGACCGCTCCGCACTAATACATTCAGTGGTCTGTTCTATAAAATAGTTGATTAAGAAACAGATTTCTTTCACTAATCCGAAAGAAATCACAAGGGATTAAATTTTAGAAGGAGTGTTCATTCACCCCCACCTCTAAACACTCCGGACTGATCCTAACAAGTGGTATCAGAGCCAGGTTATCTTAATCAGCACAAAGACACTTGAGCTGATGGCATCATTCAACAAAATTCCTATGTTCTCAAAGGAAGACTATGATGACTGGAGAATCAGAATGCAAGCTCATCTGGCAGCTCAGGATTACTGGTGGTGAACCACAAATGGTAGAGAAGGACAGATCCCTCTGGACGAATGAGGAAAGAAAGAAAGCAAATCTCGACAACGTTGCCAAAGACATCTTGCATTGGACAAGAACATGTTCAGCAAAATCAAAATGTGCTCTACTGCCAAAGAAATTTGGGAGAAGATAGCACAGCTATGTGAAGGCAACGACCAGACCAAAGAAAACAAGCTGACTGTTGCTCTTCAAAGATTTGAGGGCATAAAGATGAAGAGTGGAGAAACTCTAAACGAGTTTGATGAAAGAGTCACTGGCATCATTAATGAACTGAATGGTCTGGGCAAAGAATACTCAAACAGAGAGATCGCTCTAAAAGTTATGAGAGCCCTGCCTAAAGAATGAGATGTTAAGACCATTGCAATGAGGGAGTCCAAAGATCTGAACAAGGTTGAACTTCATGATCAGTTCGCAGATCTTAAAGCATATGAGTTCGAACTGATAAGCAGAGGTGAAGCAGAGCCATTCATCTCTCAACCAAACAAAGCACTGGCAGCTATTCCAGACCAGATCGCCTCCACATCAGATCGATCTATTGAACAGATAAGTAATGATGCTATGTCATTATTTATTAAGAAATTTGGTAAATTCATGTCTAAAAATAAGAGGAACTTTAAACCCTCTCATCATTATAAGCCAAGATAGGACGATGCTGTTAATGATCAGGCTTGCTACAATTGTGGTAAGACCGGACATTTCATTGCATATTGCACCAGACCGAAGAAAGAAGAACGGAAGGAGAAGCATCGCGATGACAGGAAAAAGAAGCACTACAAAGACCGCAAAAATCATGGAAAGTCCCAAAAGGTCCTAGTAGCTGAAGAAGGAAACAGCAAGTGGGCTCAGACTGACTCCGATTCAGACAGCTCCGAATATTCTTCCAGCGAAAGCGAAGAAGATATTCAATGTCTAATGGCAGATGAAGAGATGAGTCAGACAGACGAGGTATTTGACTTTGACTCAAATGAATTTACACGTGAAGAGCTCATGTCCGCACTGCAAGACATGGCTAATGATTATAGGATCTTAGCTGAATCATTTGAGAAGAATAAAGCTAAAGTCAGTGATCAAATAGATGAGCACAACAAACCAAGCTGCTCTGAGCAGGGTGAGTGCAACAATCTCCAGATCGAGCTGAATAAGCTGACAATCTTTGATGGGGCTGTTATTGCTCAATTAGAGATGGATATTCATGCTCTCCAGTTAGCTGTCCGATTTCAACGACAGAAACTCAGGATATCCACTCCAGCAACCAGCCCGGATCATCCCTCTGCCAGCAAGACTCTGGCAGAACCTTTCTTTGAGGTTATTCCCTCTGGAGCAGCAGAACAGACTGCAGATCGCGAAGCAGATCAGCCTGTAGACATAGTAGCAGATCAGACTGCAGACATAGTAGCAGATCAGACAGCGGAGCAGCCATTGCCTAATGCTCCGTATGCTACAGAAGATGAACCACTGAATGTTTTGTTGGACTCTACAACAACATCTATTCCATTGGGATCGTCAGACTCCCACGTTCACATCAATCCAACCGCAGCACTTGCAACAGTTGGCGCACCAGAGTTCGTCGATCCGGATCTGGTGGTATCCACTGTTGTTGCAGCTCTACAACTTGAGGAGCCTTCCAGACCCAGCACTCCTCCAGTCCAATCAGATGAAGATATGGCTTTCTTACAAGCATTTTCTTTGGATCTGGTCACCTTGATCCGGTCCGAAAGTCACCAAGCTGCTGTATCTTCACTTGTGACGATTGCTGAAGAAGATGATCATGCTTTGTCGTCATCAGATCACTCTCCAAGCCAACAATCTGATGCACCTCCATTTCTGGCAAGGACTCTTCAGCACCTATCTGACAACTGCATGTCACTCTCTCAACGTGTTCTGGAAGTTCATCAAGGTCAGAGGCTTACAGCTTTGGACTTTGATTCATTCAAAGAGAAGATGACAGCCAGTATCGGCAGCCTTCAACGAGGACTGAACGATTTGTTCTCTCAGCAAGCCACTTATAAGAACAGCCTGAGAAAAGAGCAGATCGAGCTGGCCACTGAAGTCAGAGCATCCATCGCCAACTCCCTTCGCGCTCAAGATACTCGTCTTGACGCTATCAGCGCTCAGCTAGCACAAGTTGTAGATTTTCTCCAAGAGATTGCTGCTGACAAAAAGGGGGAAAAGAAAAAAGACTTCAAGCCGCATCAGTCTCAGTCTTCAAGAAAATAGATTGTTTATATATTCAGACTGTCTGTATGTAAGACTATTGATCAATAGAGAAAATCTTTCTTTGTTAAGTCCTTGTTCATTTATTTTGAACTAAACTAAAAGGCTTAATAATAAAAGTCAGAATCGATCCAACTTAATTATGTTCATTTATTTTGAACAAGAATAAGTAATCGATCCGAAAGTATACGCTTCAGAGTTCTTATCAGACTGGTTAAAAAGACTTGGAAGCTAGGTTTTGTCATCATCAAAAAGGGGGAATTTGTTAGTTCCGAACCTTATCGGTGAGATTTTAAAGATGACAAAACATATCAGACCGGATCGAGAGAAATCAGACCGACCAGATCGATCGCCCAAAACCGATCAAGCTGATAAGATGACAAAGCATATCAGACCGGATCGAGGGTAATCAGACTGACCAGATCGATAGCTCAAAACAGAACAAGCTGATAAGACATATCACATATCAGACCGGATCGATGGATATCAGACTGACTAGATCGAAGCTTCAGATCGATCTCAATCTTTATCAGATCAGAGCAGTCAAGGATGTATAAAGATTGGCTCTTCAGTCCGAATCATTAACGGCTATTTATTTAGCATTTAATGTCGTAATTAATGCTACAAAGGACCAAAGACTGAAGATTGCCATAAAAGGTAAGAAGACAAAGAAGAGCTTACCTGACAGTCGCCGAAAGCATGAACCAGAACGACAAGTATCCTGAAGAAGAAGACTGTAGCTTACTCAGAGAATAAGCAGAGTCAAGAGTTGCACATTAAGGGAAATAATGTCGTTGGTACATGCAACTATAAAAGGATGCAACAACAATACAGAAAGGACGACACACAGACATACAAGGACACGAGAGACTGATCAATCGAAAAACGCACAAGAAAGCAAATCAGCACAAGCTTACAAGCTCAGAAGCTCTCGAGCTGAAATTATTCTTAAGCATGATTACTTTGTAATATTTGATCATTTAGGATCACTGTGCGCATCTTGTGTAGTCTGTATTGAAAAACAGAAGTGAGAAATAAATTGTAACTGTCAGACAGAGAGTGTCTGAGCAGATCGAGTGAAACTTTGCGCATACATGTTGCGTGTGTAATGTAATAAATAAATATTTTGTATTGGATATGTGTAATACTTTGCGCATCATATCACAATTTTTTTAAAACTGATGAAGGGGTTATTTTTTTAAAACTGAAACAGTTTTGGAACATGGAGGGAGAGATGTGATGTTTTTTGTTTTATCTTTTTGCCCTTTAATAATAATAAAAAGCCAAGTAATTTGTTTGAACATATAAGTAATTTGACATTGATTTATTTGAGATGGACCAAAGTAGTTATTACAAGATGTTTTATACACAAATCGTCAAATTACTTATATGTTCAAACAAATTAAGTAGTTATTACAAGATGTTTTATACACAAATCGACAAAAACTAACCAGCCGTCCAATTAGCTTCAGGTACCAGAACCATATTGACGAATTTACCCTTCTCTCGACTATAAATCCAGATGTTTTCTCACACCCAGAAATCCAATTCGAACAAACACAGTGCCGGCGGTGGTCCAAAACCTAAACATTGTGCATTATCTTTTTCAACCTATTTTCTCACAAAATCGGTCAGAGTTCCACCTGGGAATGCAGAGAGATGAGAAGATTTTCTCTTTCTAATCCCCAATTATTTAGCATAAACACCAAGAAACCTCTATTTAGTGGCCGGAACTGCCACCGGAAACACGTCGAGGACGGGTGAAACCACCACTCCATCTCCGCCCTCGATCCACATTCCACACCAAGAGAACACTTCAATGACCATGGAATCTGAAGCAAAATGCGGCGTGCTGCGTGGAAAGTATGAACTGGGCCGTTTCTTAGGCCACGGCACTTTTGCGAAAGTGTACCATGCCAGAAATCTGTCGACAGGTAATAGCGTCGCCATGAAAGTGGTGGGCAAGGAAAAGGTTATTCGTGTTGGAATGATGGAGCAAGTGAAGCGCGAGATCTCCGTCATGAAGATGATGAGGCATCCCAACATTGTAGAACTCTACGAAGTCATGGCTAGCAAGACCAAGATTTACTTTGCCATGGAATTCATTCGAGGCGGCGAATTGTTCGCAAAGATCGCCAAGGGCCGCCTGCTTGAGGATCCCGCTCGGCATTACTTCCAGCAATTGATCTCCGCTATTGATTTTTGCCACAGCCGGGGTGTTTACCACCGTGATTTGAAGCCGGAGAATCTACTCCTTGATGAAGATGGGAATCTGAAAGTGACCGATTTCGGGCTCAGTACATTTTCCGACGACCATCTCCGCCAAGATGGTTTGCTGCATACAACGTGCGGCACGCCGGCGTACGTTGCACCGGAAGTGATCGGTAAAAAAGGTTATGCTGGAGCAAAGGCCGATATTTGGTCATGTGGTGTGATTCTTTATGTACTTTTGGCAGGTTATTTACCCTTCCAAGATGATAACATTGTTGCTATGTATAGAAAAATCTGCAGAGGAGATTTCAAGTGCCCGCCATGGTTTTCACCCGGATCTCGCAAATTAATCACCAAGATGCTGGATCCGAATCCCAGTACGAGGATAAGCATCGCCAAGATCATGAATTCATCTTGGTTCAAGAAATCTACAGTGAAAGGATTAAAGAGTAAGCCGGAGCAGGAATTTACATTGGGAGATGAAGTGAATGTGGGCAAGGGGAAAGAAACAGAGACCTTGAACGCTTTCCACATAATTTCCCTGTCCGAGGGATTCGATTTGTCCCCTTTGTTTGAAAGCACGAAGAAAGTTGATAAAGAAGAACTACGTTTCGCCACAACGAGTCCTGCAAGTAGTTTAATCTCCAGGCTTGAAGAAGTGGCGAAAACACAGAATTTCAGTGTAAAGAAGAGTGATTCTTGTGTTAGGTTGCAGAGGCAAGAAAGTGGAAGGAAAGGGAAGCTCGGAATCGCTGCTGATATTTTTGCTGTTACGCCGTCTTTTCTGGTGGTGGAGGTGAAGAAATGTAGTGGCGATACTCTTGAATACAATCAATTCTGCACCAAAGAACTGAGACCTGCGCTTAAAGATATTGTCTGGACAACAACTGGGAATTCAATGCCTGATTGAAGATAAGAATTGAGCAAGATTCATGGAACAAAAAAAAACTCAGATTGAGCAAATGCTAGTTTGGCATTTTCAAGTTTGTTTTATTGAAAGTGATCCCTAAATTATGAGTCTTGGATATGATTTGGTACTGCAAAACTTCAATATGTCCTGAATTTTAATGATTTGGGATTAAGAAATATTGAAATAACTGTGTAATTTTCTGCAAGTGGGATCTTTTTAAGGGGTCTTTTATCGTATGTTGGTATTATTATCGCAGTTGACGATGGTGACTTGGTTTTGGCAACTTCTTGGAATATGCGAATGATGCATTCTCTCTCTAACACTAATTGCTTTAGACTCCTCAGAATAATTGGATTGATAGGCACCCAATGGGTTTTTAAATTATCTAACGTCATTTTTAAAGTTACTTAACAAACTAACTCATATTTTTTTTGGGTAAAAAGTGTGGCAAATTTAATAAAATAATATGAAAATGAAAAAATATTTTAAAACTAATGTTGTTATAGTCTATATACCAAAGTAATGTGAATCGCGTATGTGGACCGCGATTCTTTAAAAAATTTTAAACAAAATCGTGGATCAACAACACGATTTTTGATTAAGTGATTTTTAGAAGAAGAAACGCGGATCCTGCTCCGCGTTTCTTGGTCTTCGAAAATCCAAAAGAAGAAACGCGGTCCTGCTCCGCGTTTCTTGGTCTTCGAAAATCCAAAAGAAGAAACACGGTCCTGCACCGCGTTTCTTGGTCTTCAAAAAATCCGAAGCAACCCGTGACTCTCAGCTGTAAAGCTGAGAGTCACGGGATGTTTTTATTTTTAAAAAAAAAGTGTAAAATTTTTTTTTTGCTATTTAAAAGGTGGTCCAAACGAAGCAAATAAGAAGCAAATAAATGTCTGTCTGAAAAGAAAAGAAATCCTCTTGGCTTCTGTAAGTAACTGTTTAACAAATTTTATGGAGTAAATTTTTCAGTTATTTGTTGTATATATGGAGCAACTCAGACTTAGTTGCTCAAGTTTGAGTGAGGAGGAAGAGATATCACCGGGGGTCAGGCGTGTATTAGATCAGAACATAGCTATTGCAGTCGAAGTGCATGAACTTGCTATGGCTCAACAAAATAGATATGGTGTGCCTACACGACAACCAGCTATCAGTAGGGGGGTGACCCGGAGGAGAAGACGATCAATTAGCTCTGATACTCCAGTAGATGCTCACGATGACATCCCTCATTTTACAACTGGCACATTTGATGCAGGTGGTGCATCCACATCGCATCGTCCATAATTCCACTTTGATGAAGCATCTTCTGACTACTACGTGCCCCAAACTGCCAACCAGGAAGAGCCGTCCCCATATACTCCATATATACCGGTTCCAACCCAACCATATGGTGGATTATCATATATTGATCTAATGCTTGGAGTATCTGGTTCTTCACAATTACGTCCAAATTTTGATGTCTCGTCTGTTGCATTCTCTGACTTAACTCCACACTATCATGATATTGGTGAGTCCATCGCCAGGATTACACCTGACGAAACACAAACAAATAATGTTGCGGAAGCTGAGCTATCTAGAAGACCACAAAGACAGATACACAGACGTGGTTGTGGGACCGGAGGAAATATTTAGAGTTTCAATGAATAATATTGTATTTGAATGACTGAAATATAAATAAATATTTAAGTTTATATATTGTTTCAAATAATCTAATCATTAAAACTATTATCAACTATTTCTCTATTATTTATAAAATAAAATCATATTTTTATAAAACAAATTAAATAAATTTTAAATAAATAAATTTATAAAGAAACGTGGATCAACTCCACGTTTCTTTATAAATTTTTTTTAAAAAAATATTTTGAAAAACCGTGGATCGAATCCATGATTCTTTTAAAAGTAAAAAAAAAAAATTATTCAAGAATCGTGTTCCGGAACCACGTTTTTTAAAAAACGTGTTCCGAAACCACGTTTCACCTTACTTCGTTAAACCTCACCTTAATTACCTTATTTAAAAAAAAAATTCATTTTAACTTTATTTAATTAATTTAGCCAAAAAGTTTTCAACCGTGTTATATTCATCATATTTAACATTTTACATTGTAACCTTTCAAAAAGTGCAATTAACTATCTGAACAATTGTATTTAGTGTGCTTAACCCCCTGAACAATATTCGAAAATAATTTTTCGGATTATTCTAGCTGCAGATTCCCTCACGTGCGTCTTATATACCACGGCCGAGAGTAGGCATGTCTTTTTATTTATTTTCTGCAGAAATTTTACCAGTAAAATTCATCGACTGTGGGTATATTCATAAAATTCTTTTTCATGTAATTTTGATGGGTACTCGTTGAAATTCATGCAGAAAATTCATGAAAAGACATACATACCCTCGACCGTGGCATATGGGATGGACGTGAGTGAAATGTTAAGCGGTAAAGTGTCAAGTGTGGTGAAGGTTAGGGGGTTTGAACGTCTTTTTTTACCCTTTTTTATAAGACTAATCTAAGTCGCCATGTGAGATGGCGACTTCAATTGAAGTCGTGACATCGCGACTTCTTTAAAAAAACTTTTTTTTTAGATGTCGCTATGTGAAATGTCTACATCATTAAAAAGATATTTTAATATTTGTTTCGCCATATCACATGGCGACACCATTTAAAAAATATTTTCTTAAACGAAGTCGGCACAAATACGATATCAAATAATTTTTTTAAAATCTTTGTCGCCGTCTGAAATGGCAACATTGATTAAAAAAATATTTTTTAATTGATGTTGTCATCTGAGATGGCGACACCAATAAACAAATTCTCCTCTATATACCCATGTGTAATGTTCCTAGAATTCCAACCAAAATCTTCGTTGTTTCCTCCAGTCGGCATATCATAGGTATGTTGTTATATAAAAAAAAATTATTGTTACATTTTAAGATAATATTGATAATCGAATTTAACAATATTATATACCGTCTACTAATTTATAAATTTTGTCTTTAGTTTTTAAGGTATGTCAATTAAAGTTTTGTTGTATTGGGGAGGCGATATATTATAATATTCAGAATCGATTAGATATGATCGTGGTCCGTCAAGAGGCATGACAATATCTCACACCATTAATTATTTGGAGTTATTGAATGACGTATATGATATTACTGACATCAATTGTAACTAGTTCATTATGAAAATATATTGTAAATATATATTCAATGTTTTTTCGAGGATGAAATAAACAATATTTCCCGTTAACATTAATTATAATTTAGCATGGCTATTAGATTCTGAACAAAATCATAGTTGTTTGGAGATATATATACAAACAGAACCAAGGGCTTATGATTTTATTACATAAATGCCAACAAGTGGTAGTGGTACATTTGTAGTAGTTACAGAAAGACCAACTACTTCTAGGATTCAAGATGATGCTCCCATTGTTGCTGACAATATTGTTCCCGAGTCACTAGCAGACAACTTTGCGGATTTTGGAGATGATATTCAGTTTGAATTGGAGGGGATTTCATCTGATTATGAGTTTGATGACGATGAGATTGATATGAAGACGTGCCAATTAATGTAGCAGACACAACCACGACAAATGATTATGACATTTATCCAACAATTACATTTCTCTCCACGACACATCCAGACGTATTTGGATATTCGATCGACCTTCCAACTGGTAAGTGGGGGAGTTACTACGACTATTTCAAAGGAAATATCCATCTGAATATGGTATTTAAAGATAAAGGTCATCTTCAGGCAGTTGTGAATGATTACTCTGTACGGATTGCAAAACGTGAGTATCTTATTGTCAAAAGTACAAAAACATTATGGAAAGTGGTGTGCAAATATAGTACACCAGATATACCTTACAGATGGTTTATGCGCGCCTTATTGAGTAAAACAATATAGACTATTCAAAATAACGAAGTATAGGGGTTCTCACACTTATCTTTTGAGTGATTTATTGATGGATCATGCAAATCTGGACAAAAATATGATTGCTAGTTTGTTATTGGGAATCGTTCGGCGTGATCCATCATATGAGATAAAGTATGTTATTCAGATTGTTAAAGATAAGTATGACTTTGGGATCTCATATGCAAAAGGTTTGTATAGTTTGAGACATGCAGTTGAAAATATGTATGAAACATGGGAGAGCTCTGTGAATAAGTTACCTTAATACATGGGAGCTTTGCAAAAATGAAACTCAGGTACAGTCGTCGATGAGTACACCTACCGAATGCTAGACCAACAGAGATGACTTTGAATTACATGTTTTGGGCTTTCCAACCGTGTGCAGATGGATTCTGATACTCCCGACAAGTTATAAGTGTAGATAGAACGTATCTGTATACAAAATATGTTGATTGTCGTGGACATGGACGTAACAATCAAATCTTACCTTTGGTCTTTGCAATCGTTGACGATGAAAGTTTTTTGTCGTGTAAATGATTTTTGGAGTTGATTAGAAAGCACATTGTTAAAGGATCTGCTGGTGTGTGCTTGATAACTGATAGGCATGCGAGCTTTATTGCAGCCGCTGAATGTATTAACGACTTCAATTCCTCGCGTGAGTGCATCGATTTTATTTGAGATATGTGTGCTCAAACTTTAATAGTCGCTTCAAAAGTGTTCATTTGAAAGACCTATGATGAAAGACTTGTCCGTGCGCTTGAAAATGGGAAACAAATCTGAGGCGACTTTTTGTATAAAGGGTTAGGGTTTGGGAGATGTTATAGGTTGTCGACATCTGAGATGTCGACATCAATAAAATTTTTTTTTTTTGTTGGTATCGCCATCTCAGAAGGCGACATCAATAAAATTTTGAATATAATTGTCTTCTGATATGATGATACCAATTTTTTATTCATTATCGACATCTGAGTTGGTGACAGTGTTACAGTCAATTAAAAATCATAATTGCTTTAGTTGAATGTCATATGAAGTCAAAAATGATACACCCACTAAAAATATGAAATATAATCTTATTTTAATATACTACTTATAATATTAGTGGTGGTGCAAACAAATCACATTGTTGGATGGAGAGATATCTAACACAAATCATGGCCACAAAATTGAGAAGGCTGGTTTCTAGGTACCTTACTCATTAAAGCCATTGGTTGAATTGATTTCGACAAAGAAATTTAATTTTAGAAAGAAATATCAAGTTCGATTTAGACATGATAATAATTTTAGATTTACTTGAATTCGTTGTGATTATAAATGAAATTGTTCATATCGACAAAGAATCCATTTAAAGTTCACATTCATATTTCTACTTGGATCGAGTAATTTACAATCATGTATTTTCATATATATTTTAAATATATTATCGATTTTAAATCGACCACTTGGTAATATACAATAATATACAGTACAGTGGTAATCTATATTAAAATGGATGAGGAGTGTGGAGTTCCTACCTTGTTGTCATTCTGTAATAACAAAATGATTATATAATCTCTTCTAATTCTTAAAAATGCAAAACCATATTTAAAAACTATCGAGAAGTATCCTACTTAAATAATCATTTCAATTAATTATATAAAATCTGATATAAAAAAATCTATATTCAAAATTCTTAATATAATCTCTTAAGTTTTACAAAACTATTTAAAACCAAAAATGTTGTCTACAAAACTAAATTATATGCATTTGCAATTTGTTATAAACACATGTTTACTAAAAATTGTAATGGACTTCAAATACATACAATATTCGTATAATTTCCAAATAAAATACCCCGGTAATTCAATCCTTAGGCAATCCAAAATTAAATTAATCCAGAAACGACAAAAAATAATTTTAAGTTTCTTATTCTATAGCCTCCTCACGGTGGGAAATTATTTATCAGGTTTGTTACTCTTGGTGTGAATATAACTATGGATGGTCTGAACTCCACCACATCTAATAACTCAAACTACACGGGAGTAGCACTTCTCATATAGAATATAATTTTCTGTTGTTAACCGTAATGCTTATGTTATAATATTTGGAGTATGATCCAAACATAGAAAATCTGGTCAGTCAATCTAGCCCAAAATAAATCAACCTTGTACAACAAGATCGAATTCTGATGGTGTACAAGATCGAATTCTGATGGGGTGACTTATTTGTTAGCCTTTGGACCGATCTAACAATTGGGCTTTTTCTGAATAATACTATAATAATAGCTTTTGAGATTTGTGACTTTCTATTTTAATCGCTTCCTAGAACTTTTTTTTTTTGTTCGAGCACAATTTTTATTTTTTTAGAAAAAACATTGTTTTAAAAAATCCTAGTTTTTTAATATGATTTCTTTTTTTTTTCATACTGGATGTGGGAAAGTCTAGAACTTGAGACGCTCTCAATTTGAGAGCAATGTGTCACAATATGCCAATTGGGGTGGTGGCATGTTTTCTAATATGATTTCTCGATCAAATAAAAAGAAGCAAGGAAAAAGGGGAACATCTTTAAAGAAATTGAGAAAAAATAATAATTTTCTCAATTTTCAAAAACCAATTCAATCTGTTGTCAAAATATTAAATATAGTAACCCACGGCCACGATCAAAACCACTTCTAAAAGAATATAAATTACTGGGGTCTCGAGGAAACAAAATGGAGAAGAAACATTAAATAATCTCCAAAGTTTTAAGGTTCTTAATTTATTGAGGTGACAACTTAATTAGTGCAACAACGCTTTTTTATGTTGCACTTAGGGGACAATCCAACCATTTATTTTTTCTATGTTGGAATAATCCACATGGAAGGATAGATGATATATTTTGAAATTTGACCTTAAAAGAAAAAAAATTTCTTAATTCCTCGGATTTTTTGAAGGGGGTGGATGACGTTAGGGATAGCATAAAAGAATCTTGCAACTAAATCCACTTATATAACATTAGTATGTCAAATCACCCACTAATCACTACTTTAATTAAATCTCTATTATTATTGTTCCCAACTGTCACATCTTTCCACATTATGAGAGCCGTTAATTTTGTCTTTCAAGCCAATCAATACCAAAATTTTGACAAAAATTTATAAAGGGAAAATAAGTAAAAGATGTTTTGTTCGATGCTTGTTGACAAGCGCAAAACTGATTGGCTGTCTTAAATAAACCGTATCACATGCTTTATTAATTATAATAAATATAAGTACCATTATTTGTTTGATGGTGTCTTCATGTTACTATACTATATATTATTGTATTCCACCACCGTCAAGAAAAATATTTATATGGATCGGGTGTCTATAAAAATCAAGATACATATATATATATATATATATATATATATATATATATATATATATATATATATATATATATATATTAGTGTTTGTAAGATCGGATGTATAGAAGTTTGACCGCTACCACCAATACTATAGATTAGCATCTTCAACATTATTTGACAAGTCATCAATATAGTTTAATAATTTAACAAAAGACTGTGCATCTAGTCTATCAATTGGGGTTAGGGTTGCTTACCTGATCGACCCGATTATGTCCGATCCGGAATCGATCGATTTTGGATCAGGTAAGGAACCGGATCATATCTGATTTTGGACCCAACCGGTTCCTGGTCGATTGTTTCAGCTGTTGCTTTCTTTTATTATTATTTTTTCTTTAAAAACTACCTCTTTCGGTTCGGAACCGGTGGCTCTACCGGTCACGATCCGAGGGACCGCTTCGTACTGGTATACTATCGGTTCAGGAGCAGTTCAAGACCGGTTAGCCCGGTTCTTGTTTTGAAACTGGCTAACCGGTTCGGTTCCCGGCCCGGCCCGTTAAGCAACCCTAATTGGGGTGAATTGCATATACAACCTTGTCGTTTAATAAAATTCTAAACCCCTCAAAATTTGGTTGAAAGCAATAACAACATGTGACGAAAGATCAAGCAGAATGTCGTGCTTAGACAATTGTATTGTTCAAAATATCTGAGTTACATTATTAGCATCATCTATAGTTTTTGATAAACCGACGAGTGTTCTATCTTCAGTTGATACCAGAATTCCAATAAGCTGCAAGCTTGTATAGTTATATTGTTAGAATATCTGGAGTAATAATTGCATTCGATGCGTACATTTTGAGAAGTGATATCTGGATTGTTATACGATTTAAAAAATTTGAGTGAATTAATGTTTTACAAAATATCAAGCGCCCAGTCCTATAAATCTGAACCCTCGTATCTTTAAATAAATAGTTGAAACCTCACTATAATTTTTGTAATGCACATACTATTTATGAGTTTACAAATGGATTATTCTAAATTTGATGTTCTTAAAATTGAAAATATAATTAGAAATATATACAGATATAATTTATTTCTTACCAAGCTAAAAAAAAAAACTATTTTTACTAAGTTTATACTAAAAATGAGGAAGAAATATAATATATTTGTGTTTTTTTATTACATCTAGAATAATAATTTTGAAATTGGAACTCTATTTTATGTATAACTACATTAAAAAATACGTACACCATAAAAAATTGTGATAACGAGAGTTTTAATTATTAATTTAGCATTTTTATTTTTACAAATAGGGTTTCAGTCTATTTGAAATAAAACAAAGGGTATATGTGCAATTTACACAATTTAGTTGACATCTGGAAAATCCCACCGTCTTATGTCCTCTCTTATGATCCTTCCCACAATTATTAAATTAAATTTAATTATATTAAATATAAAAATGCTGGACTAGGCTGATATTATATAAATAGATAAAAAAATAAATTTATTTTTAAAAATATCAAGTGTTATATATACGCATTGTTGTGGAAAATTTAATTTAATAATATAAAAAAAATCAAAAGTGGAAAAAATTGTTTTATGTTTATAAGGTGAAACACGAACCGTATTCGTGATTCTTAATTTTCACGCTTTTTTTTATTCAATTTGTTTTAAAAAAATTGTTGATACTACTTGGACTAGTATAAAAAGAACAACTTCTGAACAAATTAAGAGAAGATTTTCGAGAATCAAACATAAGATTAAAGCAAAATTTTCGTCTCGACGTTCTTCGTGTTAATCCATTTCATTTCTCTCTTGCCTTTCATACACATACAAGAAATATTTTGTCCAACATCTTATATATATATATATATATATATATATATATATATACTAGCTACCAATTTAATCAATTGACTACATCTGTCCATACCCTGCATGTTCAACATTTCTACCGATACTTGAGATGTTTGATGCATTGCTTTTGATCGTGTATATCAGTGTGATTATTTCCATTATCTATTTAGTTGAATAATAATGGGAGAGTATGTCCAATTAACTAGCGAAGGACATAGTGGTAATTATTAGTAAGATTTCTTGTATTTAAACGTCTATTATCATGAAGAAAATGACAGAATCTTTTAGTCCACAAAAATTGTATGAAAGGCAAGCGAGAATTTTGCTTTAATCTTGTATTTGATTCTCGAAAATTTTCTCTTAATTTGTTCAAATGTTTTTTTTAACAATATTGAATAATTTGTAAAATGAAAAGTAAAGAGTTAGAATCGTGATCTCGATTCACATTTCATCTTATAAACATAAAACTTTTTTTTTATATTATTAAATTAAATTAGCCCATTGTTGTTTCCGTCTAGCAGAGTAGAAAACTCGTACAAAAAAAAAAAGAGTAATAATAATAGAGGCAGAGGCAATAAGTAGTACACAAGTCTTGCACAAATATCCGTGGTAGTACATCAGACACGCGCGCGCACACACAAAGTACACAAAGATCCAAGAAACCCTAACCTTCTGTGTTCCGAAAATAAGATCCAAGTTTTGTGGCAAATTTTTTCTGGGGCACCTAATGTTCTTCTTCCAAAATGGGGTTTTCTTGGATTTCTGATCCGAACATTATAGAGTTGGGATCACTACAGTTTTAGTTCGAATACAGGGGAAAAAATAGAACAACTTGATGGGTTCTGGAATTATATATAAATTCTGGGTTATGAATCTAATTTTGTGTATATATTAAACTTGGAGTGAGAGAATTGAGAGTTGACAGAAGAGAGTGAGCACACGCAGGCAAATATATAGAGAGATATGTATTTGCGTATATGCGTGTGATCACTTCTCTTCTGCCAGCTAATTCCCTCTCTATTTCTCTCTTCTTTGTTGTTTAAGCCTTTTTGTTCACAATTTTATGCTTACCAGTCACCACAGAGTTGAGATTCTTGCAGTTGAAAAGCTGCACATGCCAACAAAAAATGAAAAAGAAAACTGAATAAAGCAAAGATAACACGTCGACACTGATAAAATTTACGATCAGTGAGATCTGTAATATTAGCCACACTTTTAATATTCAAGCTTATCACCCTCTTCTTTACACAGAATGCACAGATTTCGGTGTTTATTTATCGATTATTTGGCTTCTTTGTTTTGAGATGCTTTGAGGTCATTTTGGGCGTATGAGATCAAGCTTCGTCTCAGTTCATGTAAGAGTTTCTGTTCTTTGTTCCTGTTTCTGATTGTATTTTAACAGCTTATTGTATAAGAAAAATTAAAATGGTTCTTGAAATAAATAATACTAAGTAATTTCGACAGGTATGGAGTTGAATAGAGTGTTTGTTAATTTTGTGAGTATTATTATATTTTTTTTAAAACTTTCTCGATTGTTTTGGATGGAAAGAATTGGGGATTGATATGTTACACTTACACCTGGTTACTATCTGGTTTCAACACAGTTTCTGTATTTGGATTTCTTTATAAATATATTTATTTTCTGATCGGCAACTTGCTAAATTGAACAATATATACCTAATTACTGCATAACAACAACAAAAATGATTGTAATCTATAGGTATTTTTTCGTTGCTTGTTTCCTATTTTCCCTTTTCCATTAAAATTGACAGTTTTATTTTCTGGGAAAATAGTTTGCGTTGTAGAATGATGCTATTGACTTTGTGCTATCTTGAAATTTTGGGGGAGAAATTTCATTCTATTTTATTGATTTCTTGAATTGCAGGTGATACCTATACTATTTCATTTGCAAGATATCGGTAGGTAGTTGAGGTATGCCTTCCTTGGTACATCATTAGATTTATTTTCTTGGTGTCATATACAAGCGAATTAACTCTGGTGGTGTTTACAAGTTATGGAACATGGAAGTTGATTTGTTACTCAAGATCTCGGAATGGCTAGTTCTCTCTGGTGCATTATATATTGATAATCAACATATAGCCAATGGTGATTTCATTGTTGTCTTTCTGAATTAACATTCTCATGTGTAGACTGGATGTTCGACGGAGTATGAATTTGTAAATGTTAATTTAGTAAACATATTTCATGATTTGTTGCCAATTCCTAGTACAGTATAATCAGAGGTGGTTGAAAGTGTCCATTGTTGGATGAAATGCTCTTTTACCCTTTACATGATATTGTAGCTAAATATCTATTAAATAAAAACAGATGTGAACCAACCCTATGTGATTTCATGTCCTCTGGTTATGTCTGTATGCTTTTTTTTTTTTTGTTTTCCCTTTTTTTCACCTTCTTATAATTTGTTGACGTTGCTGTTCATAATGCAGATAACTTAAATTCATTCACCTCTTTAGATCATTAAATTTGAAAGCTACTCTTTTAGAGGTTACACTTATAAGAATGAGCTAGTGGCAAATAACCCTTGTGGTTTGCCAAATAGAGAAATTGTGGTTTGACATTTTACCATAAAATAGGCATCAACCCTTTGGTTTGAACATAGGCATTTTACACCCCTTGGTTTGTGAAATTAGGTATTTTAACCTATTATAGTTTATAGTTTGTGAATAAGCATGAACATAGGAGATAAATTGCATATTTTGTAAACTACATGGGTTTTATGCATATTTTCACAACTAAATGGGGGTAAAATGCCTATTTTCAAACCACCGGGTAAACCGCCTATTTTCAAACCACCGGGTAAACTGCCTATTTTGTAAACATGGAATAAAATGTATATTTTCAAACCACATGGGTAATCCGCCTGTTTCGAAAATAATAGAGGGGTAATCTGCCAAAAACCCTATACGAATATCATATATGTAGTAATATTTACCCGTTTGAGTCATGGAAGGTGAATAACAAGAACTAAAAAGGTCTTTAAAAAAAAATGCAAAAAACTGCGTCTGTAAGCAAAAAAAAAAGAAGGTTTGCAGGGTTTTTTACGCTTAAGTTTCTGTGTGATTTGTTTTGCAAACAAATGAGACGTTGCGTGATATGGAATTTAGAGAACAACGATTTATTATTAAATTTGAGGAGAAAAACATGAGGAAAAATTTGTGTGTAAATTTGAATTGTAGACCAACCAGTCACCAAAAATACATTGCAGAACAATTCAAAAGTAAGCTACCAACTGTGGAAAGAAATCAGAACCTTTAAATATACGATGTATATTTGGAGGAAAAATTAAATAATGGGTCAAAGACATTTGCAACAGTACTCTCGATTTTTTACGACCTCCACAGATAAATGTTAAAAAAATAGTTTTTTGGGGCTATATTTGTTTAGCCCAAAAATTTGGGACTATTACAAATGCTGCTATTCTATATGACAATTTTTTGCAATTTACTCAAAATATAAATGTGTTCCCAAACTACATATATAATTCTGTCACACAAATAACAAAAATAATTAAATAATTTGAACCCCAAAAAGCTTAAAACCCTTTTTCTTCACTTTTTCTGGAGAATCATGAGCATGATCTTCCCTCACTGTAGTATCATCCTCATTCTTCATTGAATCATCTCCTAAGTCAGACCTCTCATTCTCCTTGGATAGGGCCTCACCATCGTTATAACGACCCTCGTTATAGGCGACATCGATCATACTAAGCCTCCGAACTCCAGGTAATCCATTATTAGAATCAAAGATAGAAAAAATAACCCTGTCCTTAGATCTTAGCCCCTTTTCCTTTGCAAATCTATTCCAACCCCTAGTAAATACAAAACTTTGGCTACTTTTCCAATAACAATATCGAAACTTCCATGACCTCATGGACCTGTCGAAAAATGCCAGTTCCATGTCTTCTATACTACCTCCGTTCCCTTCCTCCATCTCAGAAATCTGAGGGAAATATTTGACAGCATATTTTTTTGGAATAACAAGCCGGTTTAGCTTACTTACATCGCTGGGAGTAAGCTCTTTTTCGAAAAGTTGCCTCACTTTAACTCCGGTGACACCATTCAATATAGCTTGATTATTGTTAACGCATTGGGCTTGAGCCCTTATATATTCGGAAAATTTGGAAGCGTAGGAGCCATCTCTGATCATGCTTAGGACTGATTCTGTGCTAAATTGGCTCTGGAAACTTGGCTCGTGGATGGTTAAATCAGTCCAAGGGAAGTTTCTATATGAGTCTCCATTGCGAAGCTTGACAGCTGCACTATCATATGCCATTGCAGCTTCTTGCTCGGATTTAAACGTTCCAAGCCAAATACGCTCATGATTGGCGTATATTTGAGTTCCCCAGTGCCCGTTCTGTTGGCTGACGACACCTTTGAATCTTGAAGTGGAGGCAGAAACATTGTGTTTAAGATTCTTGAGAGGAATCTGTTTGTTGTTGGTGTTGCATTGAGAGACTTCTTCGGACTGATTGGTAGTTGCAGTACCAGAAACGACAACACTTGGTTCTTCCATACTTAAATTCTGCAAATTCAAAAGAGAAGAACGAACTAAATTTTTATCAACATAATAAAGATTATTAGGCATCATTAATTTCACAGCACGAAAGGATTCTTTTACAGGACATTCGAAAGAGCAATGCCTTCAAAAAGATCAATATGATCTGCTCCAGTTCAAACGCAAAATATAAAAGAAGCCAAGTTATTGCATTACGACCTATCTGATACAGATTATCTGAAGAAACAAAACTCCATGTAACAAATCGAAGTACAAAATTATGTTCCCAAATCCATGGAGCTATATATTATTGTGTCTCCAAATCAACCGTCATAGTTCAGTACTATGAAATATTTGTAGCAGTGATCCTTATAGTTGTTTTGCCAGACGATTCAAAATATTTATATAGGCATTAGTTTAATCCTTAAGAGCTTAATTTCATGTTAATACTGTAACAACTGAATAATCAGCCATTATAATGAGAGAAGAAATGACTTTTCTATACATCTTCACCACCACATGATAGGATGGCTTTGTGAACTAAAAGAGGTGGCTATCCAAGCTCATCGTGAAAGCACTTACAATCACACGCACATTCATCAAAAAAATATAAAGAGTGAACAAAAGTATAAGAGAGTGAACTTTGTAACATTCAATTTTTTCCTAAACATAATAACAACTATCTATTTCCAACGTAGGAGGTGTCGAGTTTAATTCCTCCCCTTCCCTAATTAGTAATAAATTTTTTTTATTATAAAAAAACTATGTTTTTAAACTCTATTGCCCACCATCATTTATCGATTTGAGTCTAAAGCTAATTTTATTTATTATTATTATTAGTTTTTTAATTTTTTTTGCATTTGAGATGAACATCCTTGAAAAAACATGAGAAAACACTCTCATATGATTTGTTCTGCTCTTAAATTTGGATAAGCGTCATCCATCAATCAACCTCAAATAAGTTTTGTTTTTTCCCTACATACTCATTAACATTAATCTAGTTAAAATTTATTGAAGAAGTATACAGATATAATTGTTTTAAACAACAAACAAATATTAGAATAGGAAAAAAAGCAAAATTGATTGTGTAAGTTGGTCTAGATTGGATTTTGCTCTTCCAATTAGTCAAACTTAGATCTTATGGTGCATCTAGATTGAGGGATTTAAAGCAAATGATTGAAATCTAATTAATTGTTTGGATGAATTTATATAGCATGTATTTCAAATTCATATTTTTACTAATTTATGTCAATGTTAATTGTGATGGATTTGAAATGCACCTAAGATATGTATAATTTCAAATCTATTCTAAAATCAAATCCCTCAATCCAAATGAAATACATTCATTCAAACACAACTTTAATTAATGAGAAAGTGGCTAAAAGTGCAAAACAAGTCGTTATTTTACTAAAACCTATTTTTCACTGATTGGAAGACCAAAATCACCAACTTATATTACGAAAATTGTCATTTACCGTAATTTCGATATAAAAGGTTTATGATATACAAAGAAATAATAATGATTACGTAATTAAATATTTATAAAGAACAGCTGTGTAAATATTGTGCCTCTGTTAAAGGACAAACAATTTCAGGATGGAGTTTAGCAAGTGATAAATTGATTCGAAATATTAGTATTATATGGGAAATTTGATTGCGTGTGTGCGTGTTGACCAACTTTTTACCAGAAAGTTTCAATTTTACTTGGAACAGGATCTAAAAACCAACGCCTGATGATAACATCCAAATTTACTTAGGGCAGACAAAGACATTTGATGAGAAATAACTGAATATATGTATAAAGAATGTGACAAAATTATATAAAAGTGTGATCCATAAAAGTTCAGGCAAATTATTTCAATAAGGAGAGTATATAGATACAACAAATTATACTTCTACTATAACAATAGAACTAATATACTCCATTTGCTTAATAAGTTCTTAATGCCATTTTTTTTATATACAAACAAGTTCTTAATTATCATCTCAGAAAAGCACTACAACTTAATCAATTCACCATATCCAATCTCAAACAGTGAAGCCTTCACTTTTAACAAATAAACCATAACAGAAACATAAGTTTATATGTCAAACATATAATAACAACATAGATACAACCAAATAACAATTTGAAAATAAAAAAACATGACATCATGAAGATAAATTAAAGGCTGTAAGAAATACCTGGGGAATCAGGTTTCAGCAAATTAAAGGCTGATGAAGAAAAACAGACGTAGTAATAACTGCTGATGAAGAAGTAGACGTAGTCAAATTCTTAAATAGTTGAAGAAATAATTGTCAAAACAGAAAGGAAATAAATATAAATAATCAGGAAAGTGCTAAAGATTTTCTTTTAATTGTTCGTACCCATATGTGGGTTTGTGCGTATCTGCCCATTGAAGGAAACAAAAATCTTCCCATAATTGATTTAGTTTCAAAATTCGATTCCTTGATCTCAATAAAATATACAAGTTAATTACCATAACCAAATCCAAGCGAGAAAATAAAACTGAGAAGGCACATAAAATATTACAACGTAATCAGAATTATTTCTGCAAGAGATAGCTAACCCGAAAATACAGCAAAGGATATCAGAAAGTATGCACAATTACAAATTAACGAAAAGAAATATTTTGCAGCAAAACACTGTTTCTTGGTTGTCGCAGCAGTATGTTGATGTGGATAATCTGCAATTCTTGATCGTACAATACGGTATTAATCCTAGAAAAATATAAGATTTTCAGTTAAAATTACAACAGTAACAGATCGTACCTTCTTAAACCCACGTCGTCCTCTTCAAGACCAGCATCAAAAGTCACGCTTCAGAACTCCATCACAGTAAAATAACCCAGTAGTGCATTTTTTTAAAATAAAATAATAGCATAGAAATATATCTATAAAGTAGTAGTATAAGACTCAAAAAGATTGCTTGTCACGAAATATAGTTATCAAAACAAGAAATTAACATTCCAAAACCTAGATTAGAAGTGGGTATGCTCATCTTGTAACTAGATCTGAGAATAATACACTTGTCCTCCTTCGCCCAAAAATGCCGCCAATAACAAGAAAAACAAACAGAGTGTGTGCAATTGTGTGTGTATGTTATTCATCTCTGAATACTTGTGCGCTAGAGATAGTGGAATGGTCAAACATCGCGTGTGAGTTTTTGTTAATACGTGGCACGGTAGCGGAGTAGACAAGCTTTGATTGGATGGCGGATTCATATCTCCATCCCTCTTTGGAATTGCTGCATCTTACTTTTTAGGGGCCTTGTCTACTTGAGATTGAACATTGAAGTATTTAAATTGACCAAAGATATGTTCATAGAAGTAGGAAAGCTGACAGGAAGAGCAGTGAACACACGCATAAACAAAGGTACACTCTTTGTACAAATGCCTGCGTGTGCTCACTCTCTTCTGTCAACTTTAAATTACCTCGTTTTCTGTCTCCTTCTGATCACAACACATTCAGGGTTGTACCCGAGAAATCAACCCATCCGCATAATTTCCGGACAGTAAAAATTATATATTTTTCGTAATTGTTTTATGTTTCTCATTTTTCTCAAAAATGGTCAGATCTGGAAACGAAAAGAAGACCCATTTCTGGGAGAGACCCCTAAACCATTGAACATTAACCATGTGAAGCAGCAGAAACTGAAAGGATTAGGGTTTTTTGGATAAATTGCAAGATCAACCCTTCTCAAGAAACCAACGACTCTCTTTCATTTATCTCTTAGAAAATGAATGACAAAACTTGTCGGCTCGAATTTTATGCTTTCCCGTTGTATAAATTTAATTCATGCATTTATCATTAACGTGGGGGCGAGAGGCGGGAGAAACACAGAAAGACAACACCACAAGGTGGGTTCTTCCTTTCCAAATAACGACGAAGAAGTCGACTTGGTCTTCTATGGACAGAGAGAGAGTGGCGACAGAAGTTGAAAAGGAGAAAGAATTGTTGTCAATGGCTGATTGGCTGGTTGGGATTTGGTTGACTTATGTGGCACCATGGATAGGGAGATGTGTCTGCTTAGTATTTCGTTGATGGAGGGTGTTCGTTTCTTTTGATGAATGGGTACAGGGACGTACCCAAAAAAATCTTGGGACCGAATTTTTATTAATAATATTTAAGAGTTTAAAAAATTTTGGTTCAAATTTTTTTTTTTTTGAAAAATAAGCGTAAATTTTTTTTAATAATCCTACTTGCAAAAAAATGCTTTATTTAATAGCTCAACAGTGTTTAATCTCGAGGCTTTGAGATTAAACACTTGTGCTAATATATGAGCCAAATGTTATATAATGTTCTTATCCACCCTAATTGGGATTCAAGATTAAACATTTGTGCTAATATATGAGCAAACTGGGAATGTCCGAAATATACTACTACACCATTTTATTATACTTAAAATCCTACAAGGAATGGAGTGAGCTGGTTCCGAAAGTTTATGGACCACTACCCATATCCCATCACAAGGTTTTGAGAATCTCTATAAGTGTGTCACAAAGTCCGTGGTGATTGTTATAGTAGGTAGTCTACAAGCCAACTGTTGGCTATGCGATTTGTACACATGTCTGTAAAAGATGCTTTATTCAATTAATTATATTTTTATGGTACATTTTATCTTTATACTAATGCAATATGCATAGATAAAGATCTTGAGGTTATTATAGTCCAAGAAAATGTGATTTCAATCATGAATACATTCACCAGTGACTGTAATATTTAAACTTGTTCCTGGTCGATGAGCAGCGTCATAAGAAGGATACATACCCATTTGCTTGAGACGATGAATTCATGTTGTCATTGTTGTGTATCATCAACATTGATTTAGAGATATCTGCACATATGAATATGTGCTCATATGATGAGTTAACTTAACAAGTCTCACCCTAAATTCTCTAAGTGGTTCTCAGTGATCGAGTAGAGAATTTAAGGTTGCAATTGTACACTATTAATCCTCATGACCCAAAACACCACTGTAGCTCTATTCGATGAGCACTGCATTGCAACTTGTTTTTCGATCCCAAGAAAGTCATAAAGGTGGCAATGTTCGATTTTGATGTAAGTCAAATAGAAGTTGTGCACTGTTGTTGGGGAATCGCTGCTCGCATACGTGTGTGGATGTCATATGTGTTCTGTCAAGTTAATAACCCAAGGAGTTTCTGGCCATAGCAGTATATATGTTTTAGAGGAAAGAGTTCATATAGTTACATATAGATGTGTTATGATACTTTCGAACATTTATATAATTATTGGATTCATAGTGTGGTCTCGATTGACGAATACCCCAAGATCTGACCGGGATATATAAGTTGAAAGAATCGTATTGTACGCTAACTGTAACTGAAGGTTCTTGCAGGCACTATCAGTTTGTGTCCAGTGGATCGTGACGTGTTGTTTCTAGGCACTAATCACGATTCATTGGATTAAACCGAAATATTATTTCGGCTATCGATAATTAAAAGAGTTTATTGATCGATAAAGGGGTACTTAAGGGTATGCCCGTAAAAGAACAAATGAATTTGTCTCTAAAATTACAAAGAGTTGTGATCTCATGTCTAGTATACCATGAACAATTGAGGGGTCACACAAATACCGATCAAGTTATACCCTAACAGGACAGTTAAATTCAATGAGTTGAATTTAATGACAAAGGAGCTTAATACGATTAAATGTTTAATAATTAATTAAATTCAAGGATTGAATTTAATGACATGAAACTTAATATATTTGTGTTCAAACTTGTAATAGAGATTAAAAACTGATTTTATAATTGACATAAAAATTGAATTAAAATTATAATTTTAGGAAATTTTCCATTTCTGAAAAATTATGAAAATTGAAAAATATCATATGATATTATAGTCATAATAACGAGATCGGGACACTCATCATGAAAATAAATTCAATTTATTTTTCTGTATTTCGATTTGTGAGGTACGGTTAATTTTGTGTTAGTATATTAATATTTTTGGTGGGACCCCTGAAATTAAAATTAAAAAATATATGAAGAATTCACGACAATATGATTATCAGTATTTATCATATTACTAGTTTTTTTTGGCACCGCACAAGATGCGGTGCTAGGTACCAGCATGTTAGTCAGCCACTTATTATATAGTTATAATAATTAAAGATGTGTCGGGGGCTGAAGAATGATAGCTTAAATAGGTGAGAGAATTCATTCTGAAAAAAAAAACAACAGAAATTCATTCATCAAAAAGCCGACGAAGAGCACGAAATTTTTGAGAATTCTTGTTGCATCCTTTTCTCTTCTGTTGCAAATTTTAGCTGTGTATTTTTCAAAGATTGAAACAATTTTTGCTTCAACTTTTCGTGCCAATTGACCACTATATATTATTGCGACCGTGGTTTCGTAATGAATCTTGTTTGAATAATCGAATTATTGTCTAGTGCCAATAATCTCGAGGTAAAACCGGGAGGCTGGTAGACCGAATTATTGGATGTTCGTGATCAACCGTTAAAGGCAAAGAAATCTACCTTTGCGGTCAGATCTTGGACAAGACCGACGATCCATGTACGACTTAAAGTTGTGAGATATAATTTTAACGCCCAATGACTATTTAGTAGTATGAAAGCAGATACATTTCCCCGGCGGCTTCGGGCCTAAAAATTTAAGTTTCGCTGCCCATCGGTGCCGGGCGTCGGGGAAAACCAACATTGATATGTTCCCAACTCTATTCAGGTATCTCAAGCCCCTGAAGTTGACCTTCCGGCCTCTTTTCAGCTTTAAGTCTTTAACCTTAGTTATGAGAATTCATATATCAAGCAACAAAATTCAGTATGTCACATTTCATACTTTTCCGCCATAATTGAGCTTTCAAGTCATTTTACATCTTTCTTTCCCCGTGATGAATACTAAATCTACTACGATGACCATTCTCCAATATCTCATTCCTCATCTCTAAGTTGTCCACTATCACCAGTTGATTATGTAACATAAGTATATCAACTCAGTCACCCAAAATCCTGCCTTGATCATCAAAGGCAAGTCTATTCAATTTTCAAAACCTTCTAAATTTCTTCTTTGGATCAATTATTAATAATAATAATATTATTATTATCTTACTCCAGATAATAAGTAAGAACTAATGTTAATTCTTGCTATATCTTACAAACGCTATTAATGCTTTAAATTGGATGATAATATTTTCATTGCTTGAAATTACTTTGTGATTATTGAATATTCGTAGACTATGTGTTGCTCTCTTTAAGATGTCGTTGAGTTCCAAGTGTTGTAGAAAATCTATACTTCTCCGAGCAAAACAGTAATGTTATTAATGCAACCTCAATCCATTCGCACCAATCTATAACGATATACCCGTTTCTTAGCAACTAACCCTCTGCAGTAATCAAGTTCCCATTCTATACTTTGTTTCGAATCTAATTCTGAAAATTATTCAAGAATTCAAGAAAACTGTTGAAACTAGTGTCAACTTATTAAAACTTCCAGAACACTTTGAAGGCTGATAACTAACAAGCAGTTAGCGGTTGAAGTTAGTTGAGTTTCTGGTGGACTTGCTGTCAAAGTACAACCGGGTACTTGGTGACTAGGTGGAGTGAGTTGTGCAATATAAAAGGGCATGAGGACTCACAGATACACACACGGAAACACACCAACAGTCTGGGAGTCTGATGCAGAGAGAAGAAAAGAGTGATTTAGTGATTGAATTCAATAGAGAGGTTGGAAGACATAGAAGTGGATCTATGAATGAATTCATGTACTGAAAGAATTACTTTGTATCTCTGAAAGTGTTCAATAAAATGTCACCTCCCTTGGGCGTAGATAATCGAACCAAGTAAATCTTTTGTGTTCTTTGTTAATTGCATTCTTTATTTCTCTGTCATTTTACGCTTATGCTGTCATCGTCATTTTGCCACCTTCAGAAGAGTATTTTTGTGATTGTTCCATTATATTAAACTGGGCCAAGAAAGATCAAGATCTCATTCGTGCAAACAGAAGAGTCACTGGAGTTGATTCACTATATCTGCTGTATATTGGCTTCTCAAGCATCTTTGGTTACATAATCATTTTTGGTACTGATTTTCATTCAAGATTCACAACAAAAACATCTAGATGAACTACTGCACTAAAATTCTTAACTGTTTGTGAGAATTTCTCATATCAGAAACGATTTTTCTATGTCCAAGAATCAGACTAAATCCAAGTTAACTCCAACAGTGAGAACATGGTTCAGTGAGAACATGGTTCTTTACTGATTAAGAAAATGCCATTCCCGTAAACCCACTTTTTACAATTGCATTTTCATATCAGATAACAGATTGTGTCCACTCACTTTTCACAATGCAATATATATCTCTATGGCAGTAACAAAATCAGAAATAACTTCAGATTTATAAGCCATGAAGCTGGACTTTGATTGTATTTTCTTTGTTTGATTATTAGCTGAAAAACATGCAGATACTTATATGTGTCTGTGTGTGTTGTGTTATTTGGTGCTATTTGATAGCTTACGGTTCCTGTTATGATATTGGACTGAAAAGATACAGTTTGATTATTAAGTATCCCTCGAGAGCTTTTACTTTCCATCACTTAAATAGCATTCTGTTGGCTTTGTATTGATTTTCACGTTTGTAAGATTCACTGCCTATTGAGACTTCGCTTGATTCTTTCTAATTTTACGATTTATAGGATGTCCACAACCCCTCTCTTGGGCTTCTAGAATCAAGGTTGCTATAGGAGCTGCTAAGGGTCTTTTTTTCCTTGCACAACAAATGATATTTCGATATTTTAAGTCTTCCAACATTCTGCTTGATCCAGTAAGTTCACACAATTTTCTTTACTCGCTTCAGCTCAAACTTTCCGTTGGCATTTTTATTTCAGGAATTTAATGGCAAGTTGTCCAACTTCGGTTTAGCAAAGGCTGGCCCAGCCAGCAACAGGACTCACGCTTCAAATCAAGTTATGGATACACAAGGTTATGCTGTGCTACATGTTCGTATCTATAACTCACAAGGTCATCAGGACAGTCTCCCCACTAATTTCAAGTTTCCTTTACTTTTCAATGAGTTTTATAGGTAATTAAAGATAAATAATATATTTTTGTCTCTCTAAACTTTTGTCGTGAAAAAAAGAAAGAGATTTGCATACCATGTTCTGTACAAAATGGGGTTATTCTCATACTACATTGATTTAATAGGGCGGACCTAGAAATTTTAGAATGGAGGTCAAAAAATGATAAACTAAAATATAGAGGGTAAAAAAAAATTTTAAGAGATAAAATATAATTTTTAAGGGTAAAATATAATTTTTATAAGGTAAAATATAATTTTACCTAAAAAACTTTTTGAGGTTAAAAAAAAAAAATTTAGGCAAATTTATTTTTTCAAGGGGTAATGGCCCTACTGTCAAGAGTGCGTGCCCTGCAGATATCTATTTTACATGACTCATCCATCAATAATAATTTTATTTAATAAAGATATCCATAATATAATACTGAATAAAAATATAAATGTAAACATGACCAACACGTTACGTTGTCTTTAAATTCCCAGCTCCCAAATAAGCTAGGGTTCGGAGGAGAATGAGGGTTAGAGCGGAGAATTGGGATTTCTTGAAGGGTGGTTGCCCCTCCCTCTAATTACCCCATGATTTCATACCAAAATTCATCAACAGCCCTTCTTCGATCACTCTATCTCTGCGATGATCATAACATAGCAGAAGAGAGATGCAGAGAGATCTGTTTCAGGGGAATCGTACTTTTTCTTGTTCTCATTCTTTCTTGTTTCATGAACTGTTTCCAGTATCTGTAAGCTGCTGCAACTATATATCATAATAATAATAATAATAATAATAATAATCAATATTCGATGGTGCGAATTGATGGAGGCTGTGATGATTTCTATTTCGTATTCCTCTGAGTTGATCGATCAGGCAATGAGATTAATCCGACTCGTATCTTGGCGTGGCAACCCGGATGGCGTGTGACCATAGGTCTGCACGAAACCGGTGATTTGCAGCCATGGCGCGGTCGGCTTCTCTTGCCTGGTATTTTACACAGATCTGAGCCTCGAATGGTATGGCATATAATAAAATAAAATACTTTGATTTGAATAATTAATATTTAGTAAGTAAAAACTTAATAGAAAAAATTACTTTTTAGGAAAACAATCATTATAATTAACATTATATCTGCGTTTAATCATATACTGATATCCCGTAAAGTACGGTTGTGATATGAAGACTTTCGGTTTTCTAGAATACTTTCCTTTTCATTATTTTCCTTTATTTTGTTTTTAATAATTTCTGTTTATTTTAATGGGGCAACTTATTTAAAAGTCCGCAAACCCATCTTGAATTTAGGAACCAGTATCTACCTAAGATTAATTTAGAGTCAGCTCGCTACTTAAAAATTAACAGCCTGTTTGGTTGCATCGATTACAAGGGATTTGAGGGAATTTGGATTTTAAAATCCTTTTTCAACTGTTTGGCAAATACGAATTCGAAAACGGAATTCAGATTTTATGGAATTTATTGGGATTTCAGATAAGGTAACCAAATCCCATGAAATTTGGTCATGAGATTTGGATTTGGATGAAAACAAATCATTTATCTACCTTTGTTGCTTATCATGATATCTCATCTTTCTAAACTTTTCTCCTCCTTTCTCTACCCTCTTTCACGTTACATTCCCTCTCCTCAACAGTAACATAATCTGATTACATGTTGCATTGTGCTGCACTTTGATATTCAATCTCGGGTATGTAATTTTGTCATTATGCAAATGTAACTTTTCTTGATATTGTAATTTTGGGTATATGCTTAATGTTTGTTCTTAATAATCAGTTTGATTTGAGGCTTAATCCAGATTTTCTTTGATTTTGTGTTGGTAAAGCTTTCTGAGGTTTGTAATTTTGTTTATTTATTTTATTTCATGTGTGTGTCTCTTTTTCGTTTTCGTGATGTCGTGAACCCAAAAAGCAACAAAAAACTATAATACAAAACACTACCCTGTAAATGTTTGCTGTTGGATAGGTTGGTTATTGGGGTGGTCTAATTTATCTAATTCGTTCGGTTTCATTTTCTGTCTTTAATGATTCAACAAAGAAGTAGTTTTTCCCTCTGTTTCTATACCAATGAGATGAAATTGAAGTAATTATTTTGATTAGTTTATTATTGTCAGCTCCATTTACAGCTTTTCCGCCATAATTTCAAGTTCTTCAAGCCTCCCTTTTGATGCATTTAGAGAGCTCAACTCTCATCTATAGATCTCTCTAGTTCTAATTTATATATTTCTAATTTTTCCACTCGTTTGATCAGGCTTCGAGTTCCAGCCTATCCATAGTTTTGGATTTGATGGGTTTTTTGTTCTGACATATTAAAGCAATAATAGACATACTTTAATAGTTCTGACAAAAAGAAAAAATATTGGTAACTTTGAAGAATAGAAGAGATCGACCAGTTAGTAGCTGAGCAAGAGATACGCATCGAAAGTTTCGATGATTTTGAAGAAGATAACTTTCAACAACCTTATATTCCTCGTTCATCATCAACAAATCTTATATCTAATGTCGGCAAGAAAAAAATATCAAAAACTGATGATTTTAATGAGAGACTTGATAGCTTGAATGATACATTAAAACAATTGACAATATTTATAAATGTATGGACTTTTTCGAGTAAAAATGGTTTTTAAAAAAATTATTTAAAAGATATTAAAAAGGTTATTTTAGTAAATATTCAAATTTCCAAATTCAAATCTTTTCTTTCTCCAAACAGGAAATGGATTTGTAAATACTATTTTTAAATTTTAAGCCAAACAATAAATGGAATTCCAATCCAAATTTTTGTTCTACCAAACATCGGGTAAGTTTTTAGTCCATTTTCTTCCCATCTTAATTTTGACCAAAATATCCTCAAATTTTCTCCCCAATTTTCCATCATTTTCCCACTATCTAGATTCCCGATCACTACCAAAATATGGTTGAAATATATAGAGAAACATCAAAATTCAGTCATCACGACAAGCGACCACCTTGAGCTTTTTGTGCCCTTCATTTTCTTTGCATTATCATCATCTATAACCTTTATCAGATTTGTACCAAAATACGGTTGGAAGAAGGAGAGAAACTCCAACAGCAAGAAAAATCAGTCACCACCACAGCCGCCACCTTGAGCCTCTTACGTGCCCATCATTTTTTTGCATTCTCATCCTCTATAACCATTGGCTAATGTATTGGCCAAAGCATTATTTGTTTTTGCCAAAACAATTTTAAAAAAATTCCCATTATACACCTCCAAACTTCAACTCTAATAAAAATAGCTATTGAACATTAAATCTTTCGGTTTTTGTCATTTTGGGATGAACCCAAGAGCATACTTTTGCAAAGTTCCCACAGTTCACGATTCGAAGAAAATAAAGAATCGGCACATCATGCTTCCGTATTATAATAAAATTTTAACAAACCAATTAATACCGTTTTGACCGAACTATTGCCGGGTGCTCAATCAGTTTTTACGATGGCTCCTCACCACCAACCACGTGCAACGCAACCAGTGGTATCTGTTAGAGAACCATTCAGCAATAGCCAGCACAACCATGTTTCGTTTCCTACGTAGGGCATAAAGTAAAACCAGATATATGAAAGATTTAAAGAAATCCGAGAGATAGATGGACAACAACTTTATTCTGAAAATACTTATAACATCTATTACATTAAAATGTCTCCTTTTGGGTGGGGATGAGACAGACTTGTTTAACCTCTCATATATTTGAGGCTTGACTCAAGAACACATAAACTGAAATACACAACAGTATGATAAACGATTACAGAAGAAAGAAATAAAATATTACCAAGCTAAGAATGTTGAAAGATTACAAAGCTTGGAGACTACAATTATTATTCTCAGAAAACTGTGGAGAATTTTTGATGTCCTTAGCTTCATGAATGAGGATCATATAAGAATGAGGATCATATAAGTATCCAACATCCGCAAAGCCTATGAGATCAGATCTGAGTGCCTTAAGATAATAAAATCACATATCCATCATTCCTTGAATATAGCAAAATATATGTTTAACACCATTCCTGTCTTCGTGTAGGTGAAAAACTATATCTTGCTAGCAGATTCACAACAAATGATATATCAGGGCGTGTGTGACTAGCAAGATATATTGATGCTCCAATAGCACTAAGATATGATACTTCTTGGCCAAGTAGTTCTTCATTATTTTCATGAGGTCGAAAATGATCTTTGTGCACATCAAGTGATCTTACAACCATAGGTGTGCTCAGTGGATGTGCTTTATCCATATATAATCGTTTAAACATTTTAGCTGTATAAGCAGACTGATGTAACAAGATGTCATATTCTAAGTGCTCAATTTGCAAGACGAGGCAAAATGTTGTCTTTCCAAGATATTTCATTTCAAATTCTTGCTTCAAATAATCCGTAGCTTTCTTGAGCTCTTCAGGAGTCCCAATAATTTTTAAATCGTCAACATATATTGCAATGATTGCAAACTCAGTTCCAGACCTCTAAATATAACCGCATGGACAAATAGGATCATTCATATAGCCTTGTTTCATCAAATATTCACCAAGGCAATTATACCACATGCTTCCAGCTTGTTTCAAGCCATATAGCGATTTACACAATTTGATCAAGTAAAGTTCTCTAGAGACGTGGTCATGTCCCTTAGGTACTTTTAAACCTTCAGGGATTTTCATAGTAATGTCATTATCAAGTGAGCCATACAAATACGCAGTAATAACATCCATAAACGTATTTCAAGTTGTTCATTTGCTGCCAGATTAAGCAAATAACAAAAGTTGTTGCATCTACCATAAGAGAATATGTCTCATCATAATCAATACCAGGTCTTTTGGGGAAAAACCTTGTGCAACAAGTCGTGCCTTATACCGCAGAATTTCATTTTTCTCGTTTTGTTTTCGTACAAAGATTTATATTTAGTTTTATTATTTCCTCCTGTTTGGGAAAATATATATTTTAGAATTATGAAACATACGTACATATTTATGAATGCGACATCTTATGATATATAGATATTTAGTTTTGGTACCTCTTTATGTATTTTAAAATTATTAATATATTAGATTTTCAGCTAGTTGTTTTTGAAAGTGAAAAAAATTATTTTGAAACCATTAATTATATAGTTTAATTTAATTTGAAATTATGATTGTTACCCTGGTAAAAGTATGGACTGTGCAAGACCTGACTTGGCCGAGACCTCTACCATGGCCACCCCCAGGTCGGCCTCAGGAAGATCTCCACCTTGGCCACCCCAGGTCGGCCACGAGGATGACCTCCAGCTCGGCCTCGGGAAGATCTCCACCCTGTCCACCCCAGGTCGGCCACGAGGATGACCTCCAGCTCGGCCTCGGGAAGATCTCCACCCTGGCCACCCCAGGTCGGCCACGAGGATGACCTCCAGCTCGGCCGCGTGGATGACTTCCACCTTCACCCCAGGTCGGCCTCGAGGATGACCTCCACCTCGGCCACCCCTAGGTCGGCCTCCAGGAAGATCTACACCTGAGGAGTGATCTCATAAATCAGAGGCACATAACATATCTCCGTACACAGATAATATCTTAAAAGCTGCAGAAATCGTACAAAGAGTGCAATAGTTGTCTGTGGTCCCCAGCACTAAGACTCTGACCCCTACCTTCAGCATCAGACAATGTCCCCTAGACCTTGGGTAGGTAGTTACATGTTGTCTCCTCCATTCTCATATAAATACCAGATAACTCTCACCAAGGAAGAGGGAGATTTTCCGTGAGAGAGCAGGCAGGAGGGTTGAGAGGGCATGGCGAAGGCCAACAGCTCTTTCTTGGGGGGGGGGGGGGGGGGGAAGAGAGCATGTCTCCTTCCTCCTCAAGAACAAGCAGCAGCCGAGGTCTTCCCCCTTCACCATTTTCATTTCTTAGCTCATTTCTTGTAAAGAACACTATAAATCACACACTTGTTTATAGTGAAATTTATACCGGACTAGGTCCCGTGGTTTTTCCCCATCTTTTGGGGTTTTCACGTAAAAAATCTGGTCTCATTTACTTTTTGTATATTGTTTGGTGCTCGGATGAAATACACGTCTACCCTACCAAAATCCGAGGCAACAAATTGGCGCCGTCTGTGGGAAAGTGAGCTCAAGACGTTGAGATATGGGAAGGAGAAGGATGGTTTGAGGGTTGCATCTCTGTTGGGAGATGGGTTTTCTAAGTTCTGGAGAGAAAAAAAAAAAACTTTTGGTAAGCGGCGGCGACGGGTTTGATAAAAGGGGGAAAGGTTTTGGTTATTGGGGTGCAGCCTTGTATGAAAGTTGCTATGTTTTTGGGTTGCACTCGAAGAAACGCCAGTGTAATGATTCTCGAGATGATACATCTGGCCTCAGATCTCTGGTGATACCTCTTCCCCCTCGCCGACCACAATTTTTGTAGAATGGAGCTGCTTTAGCATTTGGTTTTTGGGGCGTTAAGAGCTGTTGTTGCAGGATTGGAGCTGATTAAGAGTGACAGATCAAATCAATACCTCACGTCGAGCCATCTCAGCTCGGCCACCTCGGCCCCAGCTTGGCCTTAACAGTGAGTTCTGCCTCATCCATGCCAGCTTGGCCTCATCCACATCAGCTCGGCCTCATCCACTACAGTGAGCTCGCCTCATCGGCCCCAGCTCGGCCTCAACTCGGAACCTCGCCCAGTTCGGCATCTTCCATGCCAGCTCGGCCTCATCCACATCAGCTCGGCCTCAACTCGGAAACCTCGCCCAGTTCGGCCTCATCCATGCCAGCTCGACCTCATCCACATCAGCTCGGCCACCTCAGCCATCAGCTAGACCTCATCAATCAAACTCAACTTGGGCGCTTAATCTCTATGCCTTAATTATGGTTTTTCCTGTCCAACTGATATTTGAGTTTCGTACATATATATTTGCGTAGTGCTATTTTATTATTATTTCAGGACAGGATCACCAGCTCGGGCATGCAATCTAGCAGTAAGGCCCTATTATATTGAGCTCGGGCATGCAATCTCGCAGTAAGCCCCACATCAGCTCGGATTGAGGATCAGCTCGGGCATGCAATCTCGCAGTAAGCCCCTATTATTACAGCTCGGGCATGCAATCTTGCAGCAAGCCCCTATTTATATCAGCTCAGGCATGCGATCTCGCAATAAGGCCTTATTCATCAGCTCGGGATCTTTATTTGTTCTGGACTTTGGATGAACTTATTCGGATGATGTGATGATGGGGAGTTCGGATGGGATATTCGGAGTAAGCCCAGGTGTATGAGGCCCTGGCACCCATTAAAAGTGTAGGTCATCCCTGTCACTAAAGCCCAGGTGTATGAGGCCCTGACAACAATTAAAAGTTCAGGTCATCCCTGTCACTAAAGCCCAGGTGTATGAGGCCCTGGCAACAATTAAAAGTGCAGGTCATCCCTGTCACTAAAGCCCAGGTGTATGAGGCCCTGGCAACAATTAAAAGTGCAGGTCATCCCTGTCACTAAAGCCCAGGTGTATGAGGCCCTGGCACCAATTAAAAGTGCAGGTCATCCCTGTCACTAAAGCCCAGGTGTATGAGGCCCTGGCAACAATTAAAAGTGCAGGTCATCCCTGTCACTAAAGCTCAGGTGTATGAGGCCCTGGCAACAATTAAAAGTGCAGGTCATCCCTGTCACTAAAGCCCAGGTGTATGAGGCCCTGGCACCAATTAAAAGTGCAGGTCATCCCTGTCACTAAAGCCCAGGTGTATGAGGCCCTGGCAATAATTAAAAGTGCAGGTCATCCCTGTCACTAAAGCCCAGGTGTGTGAGGCCCTGGCACCCATTAAAAGCACAGGTCATCCCTGCATGCTAAAGCCCAGGTGTATGAGGTCCTGGCACCAATTAAAAGTGCGGGTCATCCTTGTCACTAAAGCCCAGGTGTATGAGGTCCTGACAACAATTAAAAGTGCAGGTCATCCCTATCACTAAAGCCCAGGTGTATGAGGACCTGGCAACAATTAAAAGTGCAGGTCATCCCTGTCACTATAAAGCCCAGGTGTATGAGGCCCTGGCACCAACTATGAGCTCAGGTCGGGAGAGCACTATCGGCTCATATTTATTCTTTCCGGAGCTCAGGTCGGGTTATCGGCTCATATTTATTATTTCCGGAGCTCAGGTCGGGAGAGCACTATCTGCTCACATTTATTATTTCCAGAGCTCAGGTCGGGAGAGCACTATCCGCTCATATTTATTATTTTTGGAGCTCAGGTCGGGAGAGCACTATCTGCTCACATTTATTATTTCCGGAGCTCATGTCGGGAGAGCACTATCCGCTCACATTTATTATTTCCGGAGCTCAGGTCGGGAGAGCACTATCGGCTCATACTTATTATTTCCGGAGCTCAGGTCGGTAGAGCACTATCTGCTCACATTTATTATTTTCGGAGCTCAGGTCGGGAGAGCACTATCTGCTCACATTTATTATTTCCGGAGCTCAGGTCGGGAGAGCACTATCCGCTCATATTTATTCTTTCCGGAGCTCAGGTCGGTAGAGCACTATCTGCTCACATTTATTATTTCCGGAGCTCAGGTCGGGAGAGCACTATCTGCTCACATTTATTATTTCCGGAGCTCAGGTCGGGAGAGCACTATCCGCTCATATTTATTATTTCCGGAGCTCAGGTCAGGAGAGCATTATCGGCTCTTATTTTTTATTTCCGGAGCTCAGGTCGGGAGAGCACTATCGGCTCATATTTATTATTTCTGGAGCTCAGGTCGGTAGAGCATTATCGGCTCACATTTATTATTTCTGGAGCTCAGTTTGGGAAAGCATTATCCGCTCACATTTATTATTTCTGGAGCTCAGGTCGGGAGAGCATTATCGGCTGATAAGTGTGAATTTTACACTTATTTTGCTATGTTTTTGTATTGATTTTCGTATTGATTCCTGGATGATTTTACGATTTTTGGTATATTTTTGTGTATTTCAGGAATCTAGGTCCAATGAGATAAAAGTGGAGGAAATAAGCTAATAATGTTGAAGAAGGACCAAACCGAGCGAAGAAGTGAGAAAATGGACTGAAATATCGAAGTTTGAATTTTGTACAGCTGGCGATCGATCGGCAATGACATCGCGATCGATCGCCGAGCTTTAAAAAATGATGCTGAACAGAAGACATTTGCGATCGATCGACAAGAACTCGCGATCGATCGCGAGGGAACAAAGATCGATCGCGGATTGGTTTATTTTGGCTAACACGTCCAGTAGAGAATGAAGATTGATCGCGGAATAACAAAGATCGATCGCGGCATAAGAGTTTTTGGAAAAATAAAGACTTTCCATGTTTGGTTCAAAGGGGACTCTTTCCCACATATGTTAACCCTATATATGAGACTAAGGGACGATTTTTAGAGGACTTTTTGCCCACTTTTCCACAGACCTAGCAGCCTCTCCTCCATCCAAAGCACCACCACAATTCATTGAAGAGCAAGAGCAACGCAAGGAACGAAAGAACGGAGCGACGCACGGATCGACATCCACGTTATCTTAGTATTTCTGAACTTATTCATTTTTATATCAGATTTTGATGTTGAATTTGTTTAAAGACATGTTTATGCATTATAATTTGATTATGGTTGTTGGCTAAATTATTTGTCAAGACATAGGGGATCCCATGTTTGAACCCTTGAGTTAATTAACAGTTTCGATTTAATTTCTATGATCTCTGCACATGATTTATGTTGTTAATGCTTGTAAAAGATTAGCTACCTTTTGCATGATATTGGTAATCGTAATTGAATTGACCATAGGAGATTACGATACGACGTAGTAAATTAGGCCGTGGGTTTTAGGTTGAGACGGACCAAGTAAAATCTAGCACACGTGTGATAGCAATAGATTTACCAAAATCGAAGGCTAGTAGTTTTCACAAAGCGTTTTTCGATATTAATCATTCAATAAAGACACGGGAGTGATTTATTGTAGGTTAATGCTAGACTTGTTATAACCGGACCAAGGTATAACGAATGAAATAGGAAAACTCGTCACCCTAGAACATAGAACATTGAATCTTAATTAATAGACAACTTTTGGGGGATTACATGGGTGAACCGACGTCTTGATAATTCGTTTATAAATTCTCTTCAATTATTCATCACTGCTGGTTAGGTTGATTTTTGTGCTTAAGTCAATTTAGTTTAATAATCATTCCTTAATCGTAGGTTAAATATAGTAATCCTAATTGATCGTGGTAATTGCTACTAGTCCCTGTGGGTACGACACTCCTTACTCTTAAACCATTATATTAAAACTTGACACCGTGCACTTGCGGTACATAAATCGCTACACTGAAAATAACTGTTTAAAAAAAAGCGATCAAGTTTTTGGCGCCGTTGCCGGGGACTAGTTTAAGTATTATCATAGGAGATTAGTTGACTATAATTTAGCCATAATATTTTTTTATTTTTACTTTTACTACGGTTTATACGATTTCACCACTGTTGTTCCTTCGTTGTGTTGAATTTTGCAGGGAGTTATCTTTGTAGTGCATGCTACGCAGTGACAGACCTATATTAGAGCCACTTGACTTAGAGATTGAGCGAACTTGCAGAAGACTTCGGAAAGAAACTAGAGAGATGGCTGAGAATAATCGAGGGAATGGTGAACAACACAATGATGAAGTGCCAATTACAAGGTCCATGATGGACTATGCACAACAATCTTTTCAAGGCACCATGTCTAGCATCACTAGACCAAGGATTCAGGCTAATAAATTCGAGATCATGCCTGCCATAATTCAGATGATTCAACATTCTGTGCAATTCGGAGGATCGCATACTGATGATCCTAATGCTCATATCTCCAACTTTTTGGAGATATGCGACACGTTCAAGCACAATGGCGTCAGCGACGACGCCATCAGGTTACGACTCTTTCCCTTTTCCTTAAATGATAAAGCTAAGAGTTGGTTAAATTCATTGCCTGCAGGATCGATCACTACTTGGGAGGGGATGGCTCAAGCATTCCTATCAAAATACTTTCCCCCTTCCAAGACAGCTAAGATGCGCAATGATATCACAACATTCATGCAACATGATCCGGAGACACTGTATGAAGCTTGGGAGCGCTTCAAGGATCTACTTCGAAGATGCCCACATCATGGCCTTCCGATTTGGCTTCAGGTACAAACATTTTACAATGGTTTATTTTCTGCTAATAGATCTATGATTGATGCAGCAACATGAGGTACCATTATGAGAAAGTCACCTGAGGAAGCTTACACACTCTTGGAAGAGATGGCATCCAACAGTTACCAGTGGCAGTCCAAAAGGAATGTGCCCAAAAGACCAATTGGGATGCATCAAGTAGACGAAGTGACATCAATACAAGCTCAATTGGAGGCTTTGAACAAGAAGATGGACAATTTGAGCATGACAGCCATGCAAGCTCAAATGATCACGTGCGATTTATGTGGAGGCAACCATTCAAGCACGGAATGTCAGGCAGGTAACCCTTTTATGCTATCTAATGAACAAGCCAATTTTGTAGGAAATAGACCACCACAGGGTAATTCATACTCCAACAACTATAACCAACCGTGGAGGAATCATCCGAACTTCTCTTGGTCCAACCAAAAGAATGTCTTGAATCCACAACCTCCACCGGGTTATCCACCAAAGCCAAGTATGGAAGAGTTGCTAACTAAGTTCATGACGATGACGGAGAATAGGATGCAAAATCAAGATGCATCAATTAAGAACTTGGAAACTCAAATGGGGCGAATGGCAAATATGTTAGCGGGAAGAGCACCAGGAAGCTTACCAAGTGATACGGAAAAGAACCCCCGAGAGCAAGCCAAGGCGATCTCATTGAGGAGTGGAAAAGAAATTGGATCACAAACTGAAGATCGGGACGATGAGCACGTAGTTGAGTTGAAAGGTGAGAATGACATTCAGACACGCGAAAATGGTGAGTCTACTCCTACTACTGCACCTATCGCACCACCCAAGAAGGTACAAATCCCTCCCCCATTTCCTGCTGCATTGAAAAGGGCAAAGGTAGATGCTAGTTTTGCTAAATTCTTAGAAATCTTTAAGAAATTACAAATAAATATTCCATTTGCTGATGCTTTACTTCAAATGCCTAGCTACGCTAAGTTTTTGAAAGATATTCTGTCGAATAAGAGGAAATTGGGTGAGCATGAGACGATTAAATTAACTGAGGAGTGTTCTGCCGTTGTCCAAAACAAACTGCCTCCTAAGTTGAAAGATCCAGGGAGTTTTTCTATACCTTGCACAATTGGGTCTATTTCATTTACAAAATCTTTATGTGATTTAGGTGCGAGTATTAATCTTATGCCTTTGTCAATTTTCAGGAAGTTGGGACTTGGTGAGCCAAAACCGACCACGGTTTCTTTGCAATTGGCAGATAGGTCTGTGACATACCACGAGGAATCATAGAGGATGTCCTAGTGAAGGTCGATAAATTCATCTTCCCGGCAGACTTCCTTGTGTTGGATATGGAAGAAGATGCTGACACGCCACTGATCTTAGGAAGACCATTCCTTGCTACTGGAAAGGCACTTATAGATGTCCAACAAGGGAAGTTGATCCTCCGTGTAGGGGAGGATCAAGTCACTTTCAACGTTTTTAAAGCTTTAAAACACCCACATGATGAGCATATGTGTTTTAGTGTTGATATTATTGATGTGTTATCTGCTAATGTGTTTAAGGGAACACACAAGGATGAATTGGAAGCATGCTTGGTAGAGGACATTGAAAAGCTGGGCGAGACCGTCGAGTTGAAAGAGACTGTCGTTTATTTGAACGCCAATATTCCCCATAATAGGCGTGTGCGGAACAACCTAGGCGAGTTGGGTGAAAGGGACATGAAGCCACAAAAGCCCTCCATTGAAGAACCACCAACTCTTGAACTCAAAACCCTCCCTCCTCATCTCAAGTATGTTTATTTAGATTGTAGTGAGTCATTGCCTGTAATTGTCTCTTCATCTTTGACAGGTATAAACGAAGACAAACTACTTAGGATTTTGAGGGAGCATAAGAAAGCATTCGGGTGGAAAGTAGCGGACATAAGAGGGATAAGCCCATCAACATGTATGCATAAGATCTTAATGGAGGATGCTTACAAACCCGTGGTTCAACCACAATGCAGGTTAAACCCAAAGATGCAAGAAGTGGTGAAGAATGAGGTCATCAAACTGCTGGATGCAGGTATTATCTATCCCATTTCTGATAGTGCATGGGTTAGTCCTGTGCAATGTGTACCCAAGAAAGGAGGTATGACTGTCGTTAAAAATGAGAACAATGAATTGATCCCTACTAGAACAGTCACAGGTTGGCGTGTCTGCATTGATTATAGAAAGTTAAATGACGCCACCCGTAAAGACCATTTTCCCCTTCCATTCATTGACCAAATGATAGAGCGTCTAGCAGGGTATGATTTCTATTGTTTCTAGATGGCTATTCTGGGTATGATCAAATAGCTATTGCACCTGAGGACCAAGAGAAGACTACCTTCACTTGTCCTTATGGTACATTTGCTTTTAGGAGAATGCCATTTGGATTGTGTAATGCGCCTGCAACGTTTCAAAGATGTATGATGTCTATTTTTCATGATATGGTTGAAAAATTCTTAGAGGTCTTTATGGATGACTTTTCTGTCTTTGGGGATTCTTTTGATGCTTGCTTAAATAATCTTGACTTAGTACTGACAAGGTGTGAAGAGACGAATTTGATACTAAATTGGGAGAAATGCCACTTCATGGTACAAGAGGGAATAGTCTTGGGACACAAAATATCCCACAAGGGTATGGAGGTGGACCGAGCAAAGATCCAAGTGATACAGGAACTACCTCAACCAGTATCAGTGAAGGGGGTTCGAAGCTTCCTAGGCCATGCAGGCTTCTATAGGAGATTTATTAAAGATTTTTCAAAAATTTCAAAATCACTCTCCCATTTACTGACTAAAGATGCACCTTTTGATTTTAATCCTGATTGTATGCAGGCATTCGAGACATTAAAGGAGAAGTTAATAACAGCACCTGTGTTGGTAGCACCGGATTGGGATACGCCATTTGAGTTGATGTGTGATGCTAGTGACACAGCTGTCGGAGCAGTATTGGGACAAAGACGGAATAAGGTATTTCATACTATTTACTATGCTAGTAGAACTTTAAATGAGGCACAACAAAACTATGCCACCACTGAGAAAGAACTACTAGCAGTAGTATTTGCATTTGATAAATTTCACTCTTATCTCTGTCTATCCAAAGTAATTGTGTACACTGATCACTCGGCACTTAAATATCTTCTTGCTAAAAAAGATGCTAAACCACGTTTAATCCGATGGATTCTCTTATTGCAAGAATTTGATTTAGAAATTAAAGATAAGAGGGGTGTTGAGAATGTAGTAGCGGACCATTTATCTAGGATTGATAATATGGTGAAAAAACATGATAATGAACTGGAAGAAATCAATGAAAAATTTCCTGATGAACAGCTGTTCCAAGTTCTTGCACTACCATGTATGCCGATTTTGCAAATTATCTGGTTAGTGGTATCCTCCCACAAATGACCTTCTATCAGAAGAAGAAATTCTTATCTGATGTTAAACACTACATGTGGGAGGATCCATTGTTGTTTAAAGTTTGTGCAGACAACATGATCAGGAGATGTGTACCGGAGGAGGAGATGGCATCTATTATGAGCCACTGTCATGACCAAGAGGTAGGAAGCCACATGAGTCCAACAAAAACTCCTGCCAAGGTACTTGAATCGGGTTTTTACTGGCCTACCTTGTTTAAAGATGCATACAGGTATGTATCCACTTGTGATAAATGCCAAAGAACGGGCAACATTTCTAGGAGACATGAAATGCCTTTAAACAATATGCTTGAATGCGATTTATTTGATGTTTGGGGCATAGATTTTATGGGACCATTTCCAGTTTCATGTTCTAATTATTACATACTTGTCGCTGTGGACTACGTTTCAAAATGGGTTGAGGCTGAAGCTTCACGCACTAATGATGCTAGAGTGGTAGTAAAATTTTTGAAAAAGAACATTTTTACTCGATTTGGCACTCCTCGAGCAATCATTAGTGACGGTGGGTCACATTTTTGCAATAAACTCTTTGAAAAAGTTTTGAGCAAATATGGTGTCACCCACAAGGTTGCAACACCTTACCACCCACAAACATGTGGACAAGTAGAGGTTTCTAATAGAGAAGTGAAACAGATTTTGGAAAAATCGGTCAATACGTCTAGAAAAGATTGGTCATTGAGGTTAGATGATGCTTTATGGGCATATAGGACGGCATTTAAAACACCTATTGGTACATCACCATACAGGTTAGTTTTTGGAAAAGCATGTCATCTTCCTGTCGAGCTAGAACACAAGGCATTCTGGGCAATAAAAAATCTGAATTTTGATTTAACTGTTGCAGGTGAAAAACGACTCCTACACTTAAATGAAATGGATGAGTTTAGAAACCAAGCCTATGATAATGCCAAGATCTATAAAGATAAAACAAAAAAATGGCATGATGCTAAGCTTAGCCAGCGTGATTTCAAGGAAGAGGATTTGGTCCTGCTTTGAGACTATTTCCGGGTAAGTTGAAGTCTCGATGGCAAGGACCATTCACTATCACAAGGGTATTTCCATCCGGAGCGATCGAGATCAACGATCCAACAAAAGGCACATTCACAGTCAATGGACAGCGGCTGAAGCACTATCATGGACATGATTTCAGTCCGCCTACTGTTGTCCATTTTGACTCCTAAATTGATGTTGGTAATAAGTCCAGCTTGGGACTATAAATTAAGAACACTATTTTCCTCCCTTTACCTTGTTTTTATTATTTTTAGTTAGAATTTGTTTGGTTTGAAATGTTGTTTCAAGGATTGACTCCGTGTGTCAATTTTGCAGAGTGGGTGGAGAAGAGCGAATCTCGAGAGCAAGAATGTTGATTAAAAAAAAAATAAAAAAATTCGGACAGTGTGTTTTGGCGATCGATCGCCATACCATCGCGATCGATCGCCAAGTCCAGAAAAAAAAAATAATTTTAAAATTGGCGATCGATCGCCATTACTCGAGATCGATCGCCCCTTTCCAGAATACTCTCGCGATCGATCGGCAAGAACTCGCGATCGATCGCGAGGTCCCATATTTCGTTTTTTTAATATCAGAATCAACATTTTTCACACATTACACACACTCAAACTCGAAACCCTCCCCCAAATTCCCCAATTTTCCTCAAAATTTGTCCAATCCATCTTCAATCCTTCAATTTTCTTCAAGATTTTCGATACATATCTTCAATTCTAACATCAAGCCTCAATCTTTCCCAGGAATTAGCAAGAGAAAAGGAGTTTTTGAGCACCCTCCACTCCAATTTGAAGCTTTGGAAAGCTAAGGACTATCACTAACAAATTTTCAAAATTTGTTGAGGTATTTTGGCTTTGCTATACATAGTCTATGAATTGATTGATAATTAAGTGTTGGGATGTCAAGTGCTTAATATTTTGAATTGTAAGTTGGTGAAGTTGGAATTGTATGATATTGTTAAGTTTGGGGGAGAATTGAAGAGCTCCTTGTGGATTATTGTGTGGTTGGGTTAGTAACCTAACTTGGATAGGTGGTTGGAGGATTTGTGCTTGCTCTATTTATTGTATTGGTTGGTAGTGGTGTTGGTATCTTTGATTCTAGGGATGGCACCGAAGCGCAAGCCAAAGCAGGCAGTTCCCGCTCCTGAGGAGTTTGACTCCTCCAAGTTCATAAGTAATGCAGCTGCAAAGTTTTATGCGGTATACCGGAAGAAAAAGGTGATACGGGAACGGGGAATGGACACGAGCAAGCTCGGCTGTGCTGTGATCCAAGAGGCACTCCGGCGAGATTGGTACTCTTTTGTTCGCCAACCACAAGATGCGGTGGTTCCTTTAGTCCGGGAGTTCTACTCCAACCTCCGGGCACAGCACCAAATTGAAGCCAACGTTGCCTCAGTACGGCAGCAACCAATTCTCTTTGATTCACAGGCTATCAATGCACTATATAACATGCCCAACATCCCGGAGGATGACTATACCATTTATTGCCGGAATCATGTCGACTTGGATGCAATTTTGTCAACCATATGTATAGAGGGAACACAGTGGCGACTGAACGCCGACGGAAAGCCACAGCTTGTACTGATATCAGATCTGAAGGAGGAGCCCAAGGCTTGGTTTTCCTTTATAGTAGCTCGGGTCATGCCATCGACCCACACATCGGAAGTCACAAAGGACCGAGCTATACTGGTATACGCCATAGTTACCGGACTTACGATCGATCTCGGACGTCTTGTCGAGGCCGCTATCGGGAACTACATTCGAGGCCCTCCCACTTCTGGTATGCCATGCCCCTCCACGATCACCACTTTATGCCAGCATGCGGAAGTTGTCTGGGACTCCGCAGAAGAGGCCGTTCCACCGAAGGCCTCACTCGTGGTCGATCATCCTGCACCAGCCACAGTCAGACGGTTGGCACAATCACGACCTAGCAGCAGCCACCTTCCTGGACCATCATCATCTGCTGCTACAGTGCCTACTTCCATTACGATGGAATCCCTCCATCATGAGTTGCAGGAGATACGACATGAACTCCGATGGGGCCACCAACAATTATATCAACAAAACATGGAGTTCGTGCAGTATCAGGTGGCATGGAACTCCGCTTTGGCACAGGGGTTCCCGAACATTCCATTCCCACCCCAGCCTACAGTCCAGCCATACCAGCATTACCAGCCATAAAAGCCACACCAGCCAAGGAACCATATTACCCAGACCCACCACCAGAGCGGGAAGATGAGGACGACGATCACTGACGATCGTCGTCGAGGTATGTATTATGCTACTGCACTTATTGTTTTTGTACATTGAGGGCAATGCACATACTAAGTTTGGGGGGGTTTTTACTGAGTACTGCTGTTCTCTTGCTAATACTTTTATGGCATGATATTTTAGCGAGTGGTACGAAGTCGTTCTTGAGCATATTAAAGTTATTTGTTGGTGAAAATTGAGTTATGCATTAAGAAATACATGAATGAAACTTGCAACTGTAATACATGATGAAAATAATCTCCATCTCAATTAGAGTTTTGAAATTTTTTGACTTGTTGGTGAATATCTTGGGTTAAGTTAATATGTCAAAAAAAAATTGAGGAACATTTTGATGCACGTCTGAGTCGTGATTGAGTGGAGTTTATATAGGAAAGTGAAAAATTCTGTTAACTATGATTTGTCTTGAGCATCTTAGAGCACTCTAGAATCTATTTGAAAGCACTTTGAGGCGAAATTTTATAATTATGAACTTGACTTGGATATGATTTAGGCGATCATTGGAACGTTTGAGCCTTTCGAGCATACCTTGTCTGTATATACCACTAGTGTCACTCTTTGAGCTTAAATGAATAAGAATGGAAATTAGCCCCCATTCAACATTTTTTTGCAAACCCATTATACCCACCTTTATGAGCCTAAAAAAAAAAAATTTATCCTTACCCAAAGGGAGTATAATGGTTCTCATTAGATGCACTTTAATTGCTACATTTGGATGAGCTTATTATTGAAAGAAGGATGAATGAGAAAAGAAAAAGATATATAAAAAGCCTTGAGAAAAAGTGATTAAATAAGACCCAAAGTGGCCAAGGCTATAAAAGAAAAAAAAAAAAAAAAAGAGAAGAGAAGCTCAATGTTGTGCTACAAATGTGAACTATAAATGCTTATACTTTCTTCTTTGCATTATCCTATCTTTTCTTTGAAACCAAACACCAAAGGCCTGTCATTATAAGCTTCAAAAGACCTTCTGATCCAAGTCTAGAGAATAATTACATTAGTGGAGAAGTGTTTGAAAAGTAGACTTATGGAGTGCTTAATAGTAATCTTGCCTTTAAGTTTACTAGCAGAATTTGATCTTAAAAATATATATGAAACTCAAGATTGACAATAGCACACACACACGTTCCAATTTTGCGAAGTATTGCTTAGCATAGGAGAAAACACTTCTTGTTGATTTTGGATTAACTCTTGTTGATGTGTTAGTGAGATTTCTGAGCTGTTACATCTGAGTTGTTAAGTTAATTCTGTTAAAGTATTGATGATAAGCTCTACATTTTGATTTCATTGCTTGCTCGAGGACGATCAAGTCTAAGTTTGGGGGAGTTGATAAGTGTGAATTTTACACTTATTTTTGTATTGATTTTCGTATTGATTCCTGGATGATTTTACGCTTTTTGGTATATTTTTGTGTATTTCAGGAATCTAGGTCCAATGAGATAAAAGTGGAGGAAATAAGCTAATAATGTTGAAGAAGGACCAAACCGAGCGAAGACGTGAGAAAATGGACTGAAATATCGAAGTTTGAATTTTGTACAGCTCGCGATCGATCGGCAATGACATCGCGATCGATCGCCGAGCTTTAAAAAATGATGCTGAACAGAAGACATTCGCGATCGATCGGCAAGAACTCGCGATCGATCGCCACTATACAGTGAGGACTCGCGATCGATCGCGAGGGAACAAAGATCGATCGCGGATTGGTTTATTTTGGCTAACACGTCCAGTAGAGAATGAAGATTGATCGCGGAATAACAAAGATCGATCGCGGCATAAGAGTTTTTGGAAAAATAAAGACTTTCCATGTTTGGTTCAAAGGGGACTCTTTCCCACATATGTTAACCCTATATATGAGACTAAGGGACGATTTTTAGAGGACTTTTTGCCCACTTTTCCACAGACCTAGCAGCCTCTCCTCCATCCAAAGCACCACCACAATTCATTGAAGAGCAAGAGCAACGCAAGGAACGAAAGAACGGAGCGACGCACGGAGCGACATCCTCGTTATCTTAGTATTTCTGAACTTATTAATTTTTATATCAGATTTTGATGTTGAATTTGTTTAAAGACATGTTTATGCATTATAATTTGATTATGGTTGTTGACTAAATTATTTGTCAAGACATAGGGGATCCCATGTTTGAACCCTTGAGTTAATTAACGGTTTCGATTTAATTTCTATGATCTCTGCGCATAATTTATGTTGTTAATGCTTGTAAAAGATTAGCTACCTTTTGCATGATATTGGTAATCGTAATTGAATTGACCATAGGAGATTACGATACGACGTAGTAAATTAGGCCGTGGGTTTTAGGTTGAGACGGACCAAGTAAAATCTAGCACACGTGTGATAGCAATAGATTTACCAAAATCGAAGGCTAGTAGTTTTCACAAAGCGTTTTTCGGTATTAATCATTCAATAAAGACACGGGAGTGATTTATTGTAGGTTAATGCTAGACTTGTTATAACCGGACCAAGGTATAACGAATGAAATAGGAAAACTCGTCACCCTAGAACATAGAACATTGAATCTTAATTAATAGACAACTTTTGGGGGATTACATGGGTGAACCGACGTCTTGATAATTCGTTTATAAATTCTCTTCAATTATTCATCACTGTTGTTTAGGTTGATTTTTGTGCTTAAGTCAATTTAGTTTAATAACCATTCCTTAATCGTAGGTTAAATATAGTAATTCTAATTGATCGTGGTAATTGCTACTAGTCCCTGTGGGTACGACACTCCTTACTCTTAAACTATTATATTAAAACTTGACACCGTGCACTTGCGGTACATAAATCGCTACACTGAAAATAACTGTTTAAAAAAAAGCGATCATCGGCTCATATTTATTATTTCCGGAACTCAGGGCGAGAGACTTTATGTCCTCAGTTTATTATGTCTGGAGTTCAGGACAAACGTGATGTATGTGTCCAGTTCATTATTTATGGAGCTCTGGTCGCGAGGGCATTATATGCTCGGTTTATTATCTTTGGAGTTCAGACAGGTCAGCCCCGTTTTAGATTTTATTCTGTACTTAGAATTATTTCTAGCTGTTATTGCAGGTCAGCCCTGCACATATAACATGCCCGCCTTGTTGTTATTTAATTCTATACGTAGAATTATTTCAAGTTGTCATTGCAGGTCAGTCTTGCTAAGATAACAGGTCAGCCCTATTCTGTATTGAACTCTCTATTTAGAATTATTTGAGTTAATATTGCAGGTCAGCCCTGTTTAAGATTTAATTCTATATTTAGAATTCTCGAGTTGTCACAGGTCAGCCATGCCTAGATAACAGATCATCCTTGGTGTTATTCAATCTATATTTAGAATTATTTCTAGTTGTTATTGCAGGTCAGCCCTGCACAAGTAACAAATCAGGTCTTGCCAAAATACCCGAACGATCGAGACAGCGTTACACTAGCTCGACTAGAGGCGGGATACTGGTGTTACCCTGGTAAAAGTATGGACTGTGCGAGACCTGACTTGGCCGAGACCTCTACCATGGTCACCCCCAGGTCGGCCTCAGGAAGATCTCCACCTTGGCCACCCCAGGTCGGCCACGAGGATGACCTCCAGCTCGGCCTCGGGAAGATCTCCACCCTATCCACCTCAGGTCGGCCACGAGGATGACCTCCAGCTCGGCCTCGGGAAGATCTCCACCCTGGCCACCCCAGGTCGGCCACGAGGATGACCTCCAGCTCGGCCGCGTGGATGACTTCCACCTTGGCCACCCCAGGTCGGCCTCGAGGATGACCTCCACCTCGGCCACCCCCAGGTCGGCCTCCAGGAAGATCTACACCTGAGGAGTGATCTCATAAATCAGAGGCACATAACATATCTCCGTACACGAATAATATCTTAAAATCTGCAGAAATCGTACAAAGAGTGCAATAGTTGTCTGTGGTCCCCAACACTAGGACTCTGACCCCTACCTTCAGCATCAGACAATGTCCCCTAGACCTTGGGTAGGTAGTTACATGTTGTCTCCTCCATTCTCATATAAATACCAGATAACTCTCACCAAGGAAGAGGGAGATTTTCCGTGAGAGAGCAGGCAGGAGGGTTGAGAGGGCATGGCGAAGGCCAACACCTCTTTCTTGGGGGGGAAAAGAGAGCATGTCTCCTTCCTCCTCAAGAACAAGCAGCAGCCGAGGTCTTCCCCCTTCACCATTTTCATTTCTTAGCTCATTTCTTGTAAAGAACACTGTAAACCACACACTTGTTTATAGTGAAATTTATACCGGACTAGGTCCCGTGGTTTTTCCCCATCTTTTGGGGTTTTCCACGTAAAAAATCTGGTCTCATTTACTTTTTGTATATTGTTTGGTGCTCGGATGAAATACACGTCTACCCTACCAAAATCCGAGGCAACAATGATGAACTTCCATTTTTCATTTCCATAAATATATTCATTATTGGATCGTGACTATTTCCCGTCATTCAAATTTAGAGTATAACATCTTCAAATCATAAGCTTCAGTCCTGATTAATGTTTTCTTTTCCCCCCCTAATTCTTTTCCAAATCATTTTTTTTATTGTTTTTAATATCTTTTCCAATAAAACTTTAGGATCCCTAATTACTAATTATATTAATATTTTTCCACTATTTTTTTATTATATGAACTCCAATTTATGAATAGGTTTTATAAATAGAGTATAAATACCTAAATAAGCATCAATAATAGTTTAATATTTTAGAAATATTATACATACTAGCGCCCGACGCACACGCGTTGCGTGTGTAACGTAATACATGAATATTATGTATGGTATTCATATATCCTCAATTTACAACATCGATGAATATTATGTTGGTACAGATAATTTCAATATAATTAAAACAACATTGTGACACAACTTAAAGTTTAGTGTAGGTGTAAATGAGTTTGAGTTGATTTGCAAACCAATCTCTAAATTGAAATGTTACAATTCATATTTTGAGCTTAAAGCCGAACTTTGAATACACTCAATAAAATTACATAAAGTGAGAATAATATTCGACTTTGATTCAATTTAATTTGTCTAAACGTGGACACCTATAATGTAGTAGCCATAATCATAGTTTGCTTCTGGAAAAAGACACTCATACAATATTTCATGACATCGAATTCAAGACATGTAAATGCTAAAATGCAACAGGACAAACAATAAGTTATTGGACAATCCTTATATATCTTCAAGCTTGATAACTTGTATAATTTACTCACATAAATATCTATGATAAGTATCTCCATTTGGCGGGACGATCTCTTGATACCAAAAGAACTCTTGAAGCCAAGTAATAAAATGTATGTCATCTGGTCCAATAATTTATTTTGCATTCTGTATGTTATTATAAGGATAGTAAGCAGCAGCAGCAGCACTTGATACCAGTCCACCAGTCCCAGATCCATCATGCCCTTGAGAAGTCCGAACCTCAGAAATGAATGATTTTAGTTCATTAAATATTTAAGAACTCGAAGGATAGAAAAAATGACACAATGGGAAACATTAGGCAGAAAGCAATGACAATGGGAAACATTAGGCAGAAAGCAATGACATTATTCAAATAGCCAGTGAGACAAAGAACATTCCATGTGGAAGTCTTGATTTCTATGCCATCTTATACCAAGTGTTTTATAGTGATCAAGATGGATTTTGTAAAGATAAAAAGTTATCACAATCTTCTGAAATATTATAAGTAGTGGATTTTTATCTGTTATCAGTCATCAGCTAATTTTACTGGTTATATAGACGATTTTAAGGTATAATCCCATGCAAAAAAAAAGGCATATTTAGAATATGAATGTTGACCTTGGTTTATGAAGAGACGTGTGCACACAGACATACTCACAACTATAATTCCAGAAGATGAAAGAGCTGTATTTTAGTATAAGTGTATTGAATGATCCCAAGTATACATGTGAGCATGGTGAACTCATATGATGCCGCTTCTGAATGTGTTCCCGTCAACATTGTCAAGAATGTCGACTTTCCTACAATGAAAGTAAAGTCTTGTAAGACACATCTCCGAAAGGAGAATATAAAAACTAATAATATAGCTTCAGGTTTCAAAGTTAAGATTGTAATTCAAATTGGCAAGCTACATTTCCCATTACTAACATTAATAGTCTTCCAAGAGATTCTATAATTATCATATCAAACGAACAACTCATTCTAAGGAATAGAAGTGAAATGGTAGTCAGTGGACAAAGTAATAATACTGTAGAATGAGAAAAAGAACCATTAAAAACACTTAACTAATAATCAATTAAAAAGTAATTCCAAAAGAACCAACTGTGAAGAAAAATAGCATCAAATTTTAAAGTCAGAAGTTCCACCAATCTTGTCTTTCACTTTCACATTGTCCAACACATAGTCACATACATTCCTTTAAGTACTGAGAAGGAAACCTGGTAAAACCTATAAGTTCAATACATACATGGTCAAATTTTGTAACTTTAAAACCCTCCCTGGCTCCACTTGAACCCTGATCCATAATGGAACAGTCATGAGAACATTTGTTGCAAAATTGATCCAACTACTCATCGATAACTTAAATAGGAATTTTATTTAAAAATAAGAAAATTGATGCACAAATCAAGTAGTGATGTTCTCAGCTTCCAGCCTTCGCTATCTTAGCTTTTAGCTGACCCAAATGATATTCTCAATAGTTAAAGTAACTCATCGGTATAATGATATGTTTTTTAAAGAACAAAGTCTTCACGCCTATAATAAGAACCAAGTTAATCAACCTTAAACTAAAGAAGAGTAGAGACTATTTTCCTGATTAAAAATCAATCTCAGAAAATAAAAGTCAAACAAATGTACCAGCAATTGTAAGAGGGAAATAGTACACAAAGTAAAGAAGAAGACTTTCAATCCAGACATCGAGCCACCATAAATGCGGGTTGTGAGATTGAATATTATTTTTATCACATTAGATATAAACGAAATCAGTAAAAATATATGTTATTTATACCATTTTTATATCAACTTCGTTAGCAGGTCTTATATTTTTTGTATAAACATAAAAAAAATTAGTTAATCAATATGAAATACATAATACAATACGATATAATATTTTATCATTAATGCTTTTCGTTATCATACAATTTAGTAATATTCATACCTAAATAATGTATTTTCGTCCATATGTTTTATTGTTGATATGCCCTTCTACACCATTGACAAAAAAAGGTAAATAATATAATTACGATAGATGTTTACATGATGAAAATAGTAAGATGACAATAATTATTTGTTATCATACCTCTGTTAGATCCCATCCTTCAATCCAACCAATTCTTTTTGTGCTACAAAATAAATCATTTGGATTACCATTTTTTCAATGAAATTATAAAAGACGTAGCTTGTAATGAACTTGCTTATATATGCGTAATTTTTTTTTTTGAACAAATTTTATAATCCATCTACCAAAGTCATAAGCATTTATTCGGACAGTAAGTTTCCACCCGAGACAAATTATTTGCATCCTTGTAGGATTCAAATTTCATATGCAACATTAAATTAAAATAATTTAAAATTAATACATGAATCACTTTTGCAATATGAAATAATAGATTTTGTGAACAAAACATACTGTTCGTCGCATGGCACTCAAATGAAATCCACTTTGTTGATCATGGTGACCTGCATATGAATATAAATTCTATGAGCGTCATAAATAGTGATAAAAAAATATTTTGTTTTATTATGAAGAAGAAAATCATGATGTCTCACATTTTTATGGTGCATTATTTGGTAATAACACTTCTTTGTAAACAACATTTTTAGTATACACACCAGAGCGTCGCTCTAATTTGCCATCATTTACCAAGATTTTTGTGCAATGTTGTGAAACTCCTCTTGAAAGTGCCACATATAGCTGGCCATGGCTGAAAACATGATTGCGTAGAAAGATGCCGACATTTGTAATTGTTTGCCCCTGTGCTTTGTTTATTGTGAGAGCAAAACTCAATCTTATTGGGAATTGTTTGCGTGTCAACTCAAATGGCAATTCTCCATCATCTTCACTTTTCAAAGGCATTCGATGCAGGAAATATCTTATACCCTTGTGAGGTCCTGTTATGATCTCTGCATCTATGAAATTTCTTCCTAGATTGCGACATATTAACCTTATTCCATTACATAGACCAAGTTCGGGTGCAACATTTCTCAATAGCATAATAGGGCAACCATTTTTCAATAAAATTCTATGTGGTGGAAAACCGCTTGGGTTGAGAGAGTTTAAAAACTCTTCTTGGAACATATTGTTTTGGTCTTCTTCTACAGAATCCCAAGATGTGTACTCTTTTTCCTCACCAGGAAATAATAAAATGAGGATATCATTGATTTTGTCAACATCGACATTTTTGGGGGTAATAATGGCTCTGTCAACCATATAATTTGCATCATTCACATGTTCTGTCATACTTGGAAAAATTGAATCAATCAATTGGTAAATTGATTGTTCACCTTCCCAAGTTATGATAATTGATTCTGGTAGTTTTATAAAATCAACATTTACTGTAGGTTGCAGGCCATCACCTATGCGCAGAAGTAATTGCGAGAACTCAATATCTTGTGCAGATCTCATATTTTGTTGAAGGTGGATGATATTTACAGAATTCCAAAATGTCGATCTCGAAATGCTTGCAGCAATTTGCTCATTTATCGATCCTCGTTTAACAACCGGTAGAACTTGGCGAAAATCTCCACCAAAAATCATAGTTTTTCCTCCAAATGGCAAAGTGTTTTCCATAACATCTTGAAATGTTTTGTTGACAGATTCGAAAGCATAACGATTAGCCATGGGAGCTTCATCCCACACTATAGCTGATGCGCGTCTTATTAACTCGGCAAGATCTTTCTGTTTTTCGATTTTGCAAAGTGTTTCTGCTGTTGGCCTAGAGGAATTTTGAGACGTGAATGTGCCGTTCTTCCACCTGGTAACAATGTTGCGGCTATTCCAGAAGTTGCTACCTCAATTACAATTTTACCATCCTTTCTTAGATGGGCTAATATTGAGATATATAAGAAAGTTTTTCCAGTTCCTCCTGGACCATCGATGAAAAATAGTTTCGAACAATTGCACATAATATTCTGAATGATAGAATCAAAAGCCATCTTCTGTTGAGAATTCAAAAATTGAACAGATCTCAAATCTTCCTCTGGAATTGGAATACAAAGCTCATCCTCAATTATCCTAGGGAGTGGCATGTCGTCCAAAAACTCTACACTTATTGCGGGCAAGTCAAACTCTTCGAGTTTCTTTTTATATTGATGTAATAATCTTAGTAATTCAAGCAACAATTTATTTATGATGAAATAATTGTTCGATGAATTTGACCGGCCATAATCCTCGGACATGTATGGGTAAAATTCATCCCAAAGTTCTCGAACTTGTGTTGGTTGACAAAATACCAATATCGAGACAAATAATCTTCGCAATGAGGACGGCATTTTTACGGAACATGCTTCTTGAAGACATTGACGAACATAATCGTCATGTTGAAGTATTCCTCGAATTTCAGCAGCCTCTTTAAATGTTAGACACATGATGTCATTCATGGTCTTCAATTCTTCGAAAGACCTAGGCCCTTTGATATGGTTTAAAAGGACACGTAAATAGAATCTTTCACCTTCTGATGGTGACACAACATACACCCTCCCGACAACTTTATTCATTCTTGTACGTGGAGCCCATTTCTTTTGATTTTTTACCCATCGGTGGTGTTGTCGGAATTCACGATACAAATACTTTCCTGTCAAGGCGGGATCACATTCATGTTGAAAAATTCTGTAAGCATGGTCTTTGAGTTGTCATCATTTGCAAGTATTTCACTTACATGTTGAACTGAGTTGAATGTAATTGGCTGTTGATTTGGTAGATGTACTTGTAATCTGAATACCGAAGGATACATACTACTAAGGTCAAATGAATAAATTCTCCATAGTGCCTCGGGTGCACAAATCCACCTTCCATCTACGTATTGTTGTATTTCATCAGAGTTATGTCCATTACGTAATTCTAATGCCACTCTATCAGGTCCTTTGTGAATATACTTGTATATATATATTTGACACATTTTATCCCCCCCACATACTTCAACATTTATATGACAATCATACTTCAGCAAAAGCCATGGATTGTACGGGACAACCCAGCCGTTATCAACCATTACTTGATTGTTAGTGGTTATTTGCACTGGAGCACCTTCACGCCTCCGATATATAGGGTATGAATCATTTCCTTGAGTAGTGTACGGTGCAGATGAGTTTGGGAATTTCTTTTTACATATACCATCTGACATACATGGACTATTAGGATTGAATAATCCACATGGTCCATGTATCATGTGGTGCGTAACTGATTCGTAAAGTTTGGATTCCTCTGTCGTTGATGGAATTTCAGCACACACGACTGCATCAAAATCATCCGGAGTACGCAACTTATCAATGTTTTCAAGTATTACCAACATGTGAACATGAGGTAATCCCCTCTTTTGGAACTCAATGACATATGAATATGAAAGAACATTTCCTAAAACACCTCTCTCCACAATATCTTTTTTAAATTCTTCAAATTTTGCTCTAAATACCCTTGTTATTAAATCTGGACGATCTTGAGGTAGTTGACCAGGTAGTAATTGCTCCTTTATCTCATTCCAATGTGGATTGCATGTCATTGTCAACATTAAGTCAGGTTTTCCATATGTTTGGACCAGAGTCATTGAGTCTTGATATCTTTGGAACATATCACGCGGACTACCGATGAAAGATGATGGAAGTATAAATCTATGACCAATATTTCCTGCATTATATGATTGTTATAAGCAAATAATAATTTAAAAGTAATTATATTAACAAACATAATATATTGATAGTTAGTTCAGCAAACCTGCATTATTTTCACCTCCATCTAGACAATCTTGTAGCCCTTGATAAAGTTCTGATCGAATGTTATGTTGGTTTTGTAAGCAATCCAAGAGCATACAACGCAGCGGAATAAAATGTTATGGATTACTAACCAGCAGATCTATACATAGGATTCATATCGGATAAAGGAATTACAAGTGTCTTACCCTTGTAGCGTGTTTGAAGCAGAATCCACGGAGCAGCACCACGTCCTACGCCTTCTCCGAGTCACTAGCAAAACTCAATGAGTTTTGCCTCAACGGTATCCACACGATCAAATCGGGTGAAGGGATAGTCTAAGAACAAGTTGCTAGACTCGTTCTTAGACCGGAACAAGGAACACTATCGATTCACAATCGAATAATCGCCGGAAATCACCACAACCCACTTCGGCTATGAAGAGGCCGAGAGAGCTTGGAGAGAGGCGGCCGTGTGTTCGAGTTTGTGTGTAGGTTGAATGATATAAAGTTATGTCTTACAATTAAATCATAACCTTGTATTTATATTAAAAGGCTTTTAATTAAGGTTCAAGACTTTCTTAAAGTCTTATGGGCCCAAACCCATGATTTAATTAAAACCTTTTAATCACTTAATTAAGACTCTTCTTAATTAATTAATTCATCCAATGAATTTAATTTCCCTTCTCGATTTAATCTTTTGTGCGACCCGATAGGATCTTGTAATGTTGGCAGTGACATAAATCTCATTTTATGTCGCAAGCATTGAGCGGTATCTAGCAACACATCAATGCTACCCAAATTACAAGAATGTCGATGACTCGACATAACCTTTAGAACTTGTGATAATATTAATCATGTAACTTAATCCCTTTGTCCTTTGTGTTTAGATTGAACACGAGTCATGGAATAGTCATACTCGTATATCCAATCTTTATTTCTTTATCCCCAAGTAGAACTAGAATAAACGAATAAGCTCGATATCTCATATCGACTCATTCGAGCATGGCCATGCATTTTAGTTCTCACTTGATCAAGGGCCTAACACATCTCTTGTTATATAGGAGGGACAAATCCTATCTCGATCAGTCAATATCCCTCTACATAATTCGTAGTGTATCCAATAGTCGCCTTTATAGTATACCCTGTTATAACGTTTGACGATATCAAGATACATAACTCCTTATGTTGGGATCTCTGATGATCACAAGTCGTAAGGATTACATACATTATTATCACTATGAGAATTGCATATGACGATCATATAACTATCCATGTTGCATTCTCATGGTGGGTCTGTCCAGTACATCGTTCTCTAACATGTACCTATATGTTGATTTGATATCTCATATCAATGAACAATTCATCGATCAACACATACTAGTCTCAACGTATTATCATTATCCATATTCATGATAATACTTGACTAGGGACATCTTTAAGAATAATACAATATTATTCTAAGGCATTAACATATATATTAATTCACATTGCACAGTTAAAAGAATAATATATAATAATGAATTGCCATTCATAAAATCATATTACATTGTATCTCATAAACAATCATCTAATGATGTGTCTTAGGGCATATCCCAACAAATCTCCCACTTGCACTAAGACCACTCAGACATATACCTAATGCCTAGAGATCTAGTATGACGATCATGCTTCTGCTGTGACAGTGGCTTCGTCAATGGGTCAGATACATTATCATCTGTTGGTACTTTGCATATTTTAACATCTCCCCTTTCAACGATTTCTCGAATGAAATGGAACCGCCTAAGTATGTGTTTGGATCTTTGGTGAGATCTAGGTTCCTTAGCTAATGCGATCGCTCCATTGTTGTCACAATAGAGTTCTATCGGATCTTTAATGCTAGGCACCACTCCAAGTTCAGAAATGAACTTCCTCATCCAAACAGCTTCCTTTGCTGCATCCGAGGCAGCAATATACTCAGCTTCCGTTGTAGAATCGGCTACTGTTTCTTGCTTTGAACTCTTCCAGCTCACAGCACCTCCATTTAGGCAATACACATATCCAGATTGCGATCGAAAATCATCTTTGTCGGTTGGAAGCTTGCATCAGTGTAACCCATTACATTGAGCTCTTCCTCACCTCCATAAATCAAGAATGTATCCTTAGTTCTTCTCAAGTACTTTAGGATGTTCTTGACAGCAATCCAGTGACCTTCACCTGGATCAACTTGATATCTGCTCGTCATGCTCAAAGCATACGATGCATCGGGACGAGTACATATCATGGCATACATGATAGATCCAATAGCTGACGCGTATGGAATCTTGCTCATGCGTTGTCTCTCATCTGGTGTTGAAGGACACTGTTCCTTCGAGAGATAAATACCATGTGTCATAGGCACGAATCCTTTCTTGGATTCTTGCATGCTAAACCTTTTAAGCACCTTGTCTATGTATGTACTTTGACTTAGACCAAGAAGCCTTCTCGATCTATCTCTATAGATCTTGATTCCTAATACATAGGTGGCTTCTCCCAAGTCTTTCATCGAAAAGCAATTCCCTAGCCAAATCTTTACAGATTGTAAGGCAGGGATATCATTTCCAATGAGAAGTATGTCATCTACATACAACACTAGGAAAATGATTACGCTCCCACTGACCTTCTTGTAGACACAAGGTTCATCTTCGTTTTTGATAAAACCAAACTCTTTGATTGCATCATCAAAACGAAGATTCCAACTCCGAGAAGCTTGCTTCAATCCATAAATGGATCGTTGTAGCTTGCATATCTTTCCAGCATCCTTTGGATCGACAAAACCCTCGGGCTGTGTCATGTACACATCCTCGAGCAGATTTCCATTAAGGAAAGCTGTTTTGACATCCATCTGCCAGATTTCATAATCATGAAATGCAGCTATTGCAAGTAAGATCCTTATGGATTTAACCATGGCCACTGGTGAAAAGGTTTCATCATAGTCAATACCATGAATTTGTTTGAATCCTTTTGCAACCAGCCGACCTTTATAGGTTTGTACGTTACCATCCATATCGGTCTTTTTCTTGAAAATCCATTTGCACCCTATGGGTCGTACCCCTTCAGGTGGATCAACCAAAGTCCATACTTGGTTTGCATACATGGATTCCATCTCAGATTTCATGGCCTCTTGCCATTTCTCAGAATCATTGCCCATTATAGCTTGTTGATAAGATGACGGCTCATCCTCATCAATGAGTAGTAAGTCACCTTGTTGAGTCACAAGAAATCCATATCTCTGTGGCTCCCGGTGTTCTCTTACAGACCTACGCTGGGCTTGTGTCTCTTGAGCAGGTGCTTCTTCCACAACAGCTTGCGGTGCCTGCTCTGTTTCCATCTCAAATCTCAGGTTCAGTGTTTTCTTGTGGTTGAACTTCACTAAGTTCTATTTTTCTCCCACTGGTTTTTCTAGAAATAAATTCTCTTTCAAGAAATACACCAGTCTGAGCAACAACTAATTTGTTCTCGGTGGGATAGTAGAAATAGTATCCTTTCGTTTCCTTAGGATACCCCACAAATAAACACTTATCAGATTTGGGTCCAAGTTTGTTAGTGGCTTGACGTCTAACGAAAGCCTCACAACCCCAAATCTTCATAAAAGACATAATAGGACGCTTCCCAGTCCATATCTCATATGGTGTCTGTTGGAACTTAAGAGGGGGGGTGAATGAGGTTCCTTGGCTACTTTAGCCTTTTAAAATGAGTTTGTAAAAATAAAATAATTTTACGCTTGCGGAAGCCTTTAGTCAATCGATAAATAGAAAGAACAAAATAAATAAATGCTTAATGGAAATAAAGCAATAAAATGAGACAAGAATTTGTTATAGAAGTTCGGCGATGAATCGCCTACGTCTCCTCTTCCCGGCTAGAAAACGTCCAACCGAGGATCCACTAGAACAACTTCTTCTTGGCCTTAAGGGCTCCAAGGATAGCCACAATCTTGCACCAACTTCACTTATTGGCGACTTATACAATTTTCCAACTTGCGTCGGTGTTGGAGGACCTTTACAATAATCAAATCACACCTTCACGGTGTACCAACAACAAGAATCAAAAGATCACACACAAGAAGTAAATTACAAACTCCAATACAATATAAATGTATGAAGTTTGCAATGCTAGAATGATTTTGATTGCACACAACTTTCTTGTAGTTTATACTCTTGTTTCTTAACTTCAAAATGATCCAAAACACCCATATTTATAGTGTAGAAGGCCCCCAAGGCTCCTACTAGCCGTTGCTTCAAGTAAGGCTTGAATCACTCCTCGATCGCCTCGGACATCGCCTCGGGCGATCACCTATCGCCGCGTTCCAACGGTCAAAAATCCTCAGATCGCCTCAGGCGATCGGTGGATCGCCTCAGGCGATCAAGAGCAAAAATTAAGGCCGTAGCTTCAGCATGTCCAAATTTTGCATCGCCTCAAACGAACTCCCCATCGCCTCAGGCGATCCAGACCATCGCCTCAGGCGTTCATGCCATCGCCTCGGGCGAACTCCCCGCGCGCGTGCCCGCGCATTGCCTCGGCGTCGCTTCAGTCGATGTGCGGGGGCGAAGTCCCTGTGGCTGCCATCGCCTCAGGCGATGGTCACCATCGCCTGGGGCGATCTGCCCCGCATGCTCGCCTAGCCATCGCCTCTGTCGATGGGCGTGGCGATCCTCGCCTGGCACCCATCGCCTGGGGCGATGGCACCCATCGCCTGGGGCGATCCGTGTCTTCCAAAAGACAATTTCTTTGGCATTTCAATACTATTATAATCTTCAACTTTGATCATTATTTATGCTGCATACTCAATAAAAACCATCAGTACAAAATGTATAGGTTTTGTAATCATCAAAACAAAAACGATAATTTTATTTAAAATAGAGGAATGAGAGTTGTAGCGTTTTAAGGCGCAACAATCTCCCCCTTTTTGATGATCACAAAACCCGGTAAACTTGAAAGGAAATAAGACTTATAACAATGCAATGCATAGAGAGTTTAAACTCCCCCTTAATGAATGCAATGATAAACAATGTTTCAATGTGCATTTTTATCACCTTTACAAAATGTGTCACAAGTTGTAAAAACAATTAGGTTGCAAATAGCATTTCATCAATCAAGTTTGCACCAAGTTTACACATACATTCTCCCCCTTTTTGTGAGAATAAAAAAGGGTAAAGGATTTTTAAGAAAATTGGACATAGTTTCCTTTAAAAATGAATAAACCATAAATCCATCCAAGTAATACACAATCAACTTAAAATTCAATTAACAACTTAACTCCATCAACATAAACAATAAATTCCTTCCAACATCATTTAACCATTTAATCCTTACAAATAATTACAAAATGATAAAATCTAAAAAAAACTAAAACAAAGACAACTCAATCCAAGCCGCCATCACCATCACCATCACCATCATTCCCGTGAGTAGGATCCTCGTCCATGTGAGCACTGGAAAACTGAGAACGAAGAGCGTCCACTTCATGTCGTAAATACGACAAATCTTCTCTCGAGGAGTCTTGGTAAGCTCGAAGAGACGCAACATCATCTCGAAGGGAATGGAATTGAGAATTCATATCGACTCTCAAGGATTGAAATTGTGAGTTCATATCCTCATGAAGGCTTTGGAATTGAGAAGTAAAAAAGGCAAAGGCGTCTGGATTGAATTCAAAAGAAGAAGAAGGTTGATGACTATCAGGAGCTGGAATATCCGCCCCAATATTCATCATGTCATCAAATGTAGATGGGGATTGATGCTGAATGGGTGGCTCATCGATATTTGGTTCAATCAAGAAAGGAAAATGAACCCTTTGGGCACTAGTCATCCTATCAATGGGTAATGAGGGGTGGTCTTTAGGATTGAAGGCAGAAAGTAGGTTCCCCGGATCATTAACCCAACATGAAGTGAAAGGATTCCAAGAAATTTTGTTAAACAAAAAACACCTTAGATTGAAGGTGTCCTTGGACTTGATAGGGAGTTTCTCATTGTCATCAAAAGGAAGGTTGAAATGAAGAAAAATCTTTGTTAGGACACGGCCGAATGGGAGAATAACCTTTTTAGGATTATGGGCGGTGTTCCTAAAGATTTGGACAATGAATCTAGGTAGGTTGAAGGGGGTCATTGTAATGATGTAATACATCAAATATACATCAGAGAATTTCAACCTAAGACGATCACCATCCCGAGGGATCATCGAGGTGATCACAATCTTGTGAATGATTTGGTAGTTTGTAGGGATGGAATTCACAAGAAAGGATTGGTTTGGACATTGAGGGGTTCCGCCAAATATGAGATACAAGGCTTGGGCAGGATCACATACCCCATCATTGGGCCAAGTAGCTAGAGCAAATTTAGCCGGACCCTCCGAAGGAATGCGAAGAATATTGCCTAATTCAGTGCTATTGAATTCAATTGGGCGATTACAAACGATGGTTTTGATAGTTAACTCACCATCACCCTCAAACAGTTCAAGATTGGCATAGAAAGAATGAATCATGGATGGATACAAAAAATCGTTCTTTCTAGGGGGTTTGAAAAAATTTTCCCATTGTTGGAATTGAATCCAATCAAGAATTGGGAGCTGGGAAGTCCTAAGGAAATCGAAATCAAAGATATAACCCGGAATTAATTTGCGAGTAAGATAGTCTTCCGGAATAGGCTTACCATCAAGTGGAGGACCCGTATAATTCCTATTGGAGCGATTAGAGCGTCTCCTGCGGCTTGATTCTCCTTCTTCACGGTTGCTTCGAGACATATTGCAAGAAATTTGAGAGAATTGAGGTAAAGTTTCGATTTTTATGAAAAAGGGGTTAGGGTTTGCAAAAATCCAATTGGAAGATTTGTTGTTTGGAAAGTGAAATTGATGGTTTGGAAAGGCTTAGGATGATCGATTATAACAATGATGAAGAAATCTCGAATTATGGGTGAAAAACACGAAAAGTTGCTGAAAAAATGAGCAAAAGCCGTAGCCTTCAGACTTTAAAAAACGAGATCGCCTGAGGCGATCTAGAGAACGCCTGAGGCGATCGAGAACGCCTGAGGCGATGCTTGCGATCGCCTGAGGCGATGCGAGCCACGCCCGAGGCGATGCTTGCGATCGTTTGAGGCGATGCGAGCCACGGACGAGCACTTCGCACAGAATGCTGAGGCGATGGTTTGGCAACATTTTGAGCTAATTTTTGGACCAAAAAAAAATTATTTTTGATAATTCTAACTAACATTAAACCATCTAACAACAAAAAATAATCACATAATCTCAAAAACACAATAATTCACAATTTGTGATTTTTAAAGGTGATTTCAATATGCACTTTTGAAATTAAATGTTGAGCTATAAAATTCATTAAACATAATTAATTTATGTAAATGAATTTCACAATTGCTCTATGCAAATGATGAAGTAGAGTAGCTCCCCCTAAATATGATATCATTTGTTAAGGTATGCAAACATGCTCAAAGTTCAATCATGCCCAATTCACCACGAAGAAAAATAAAAGTGTTTTCGTCTAGTGGTTTTGTGAAAATATCGGCAATTTGATCCTTGGTATTAACATAAAATAATTCAACATCATTTTGCTCGATATGGTCACGAATGAAATGGTGCCTTATATCGATATGCTTAGTTCGAGAATGTTGAATTGGATTTTTAGATAAACATATGGTGCTAGTGTTATCACAAAAAATTGGAACTTTTGAAACATCTAGCCCATAGTCAAGTAATTGGCTTTTCATCCACAAGATTTGTGCACAACAATTACCGGCGGCCATGTATTCGGCTTCGGTTGTTGAGAGTGCAACACAATTTTGCTTTTTGGAAAACCAAGATACCAAGCTATTACCGAGAAAGAAACAAGTACCACTAGTGCTTTTCCTATCCACCTTATATCCTCCAAAATCGGCATCGGAGTAAGCTTTCAAATCAAAGAAAGAGTTTCTAGAATACCACAAGCCGAGATTTGGAGTTTTTGTAAGATATTTAAAAATACGTTTTAAGGCGAACAAGTGTGATTCTTTTTGGGGATGATTGAAATCTAGCACATAAACAAACACTAAACATAATATCCGGCCTACTAGCCGTTAAATAAAGCAAAGAGCCAATCATACTCCTATAAAGCTTTTGACAAATTGGTTTACCTTGTTCATCCTTGTCAAGCTTGGTTGATGAGCTAATTGGTGTTGATGCACTTTTAGTATTATCCATTCCAAATTTCTTTAGCATATCTTTGACATACTTTCCTTGGCTTATAAAGATTCCATCTTTGCATTGTTTGATTTGCAATCCAAGAAAGTAGTTGAGTTCTCCCATCATGCTCATTTCAAAATTATCTTGCATCAATTTAGAAAACTCCTTGCACAAAGATTCATTAGTAGCACCAAATATGATATCATCAACATATATTTGAACAATAAGTAAATCATTTCCCTTAATTAAGGTAAACAAAGTGATATCCACTTTTCCTCTTGTAAAGCCATTCTTGGTTAAGAATGAAGATAGTTTTTCATACCAAGCTCGAGGAGCTTGTTTCAAACCATACAAAGCTTTATCAAGTTAAAAAACATGGTCGGGAAAATGTGGATCCTCAAAGCCGGGTGGTTGATCAACATACACCTCTTCTTTCAAATCACCATTCAAGAAGGCACTCTTGACATCCATTTGAAAGAGCTTAAAATCTTTAAAACAAGCAAAAGCAAGAAACATGCGAATGGATTCTAAGCGAGCAACGGGTGCATATGTTTCATCAAAATCTATGCCCTCTTCTTGGCAATATCCTTTAGCTACCAACCTAGCCTTGTTTCGAATAATCGTCCCATGTTCATCCATTTTATTTCTAAATACCCATTTTGTTCCAATTATGGTGTTGTTCGAAGGCCTAGGTACTAGATTCCAAACTTTATTTCTAGTGAATTGATTTAGTTCCTCTTGCATAGCCAAGATCCAAGAATCATCAAGTAATGCATCATTAATGTCCTTAGGCTCTATGTGAGAAATGAAAGCAAGATGATTACAAATATTGATATATGAGGATCGAGTTTTTACCCCTTTTGATGGACTACCGATTATGAGATCCATGGGATGATCCTTGGTGGTTTTCCAATCCTTTGGAAGTTCTCCATCCTCTTTGGAATTACTTGACTCCACTCTTTGTTCTTCTTTATCACCACTAGAATTCTCAAGGGTGGTTGACTCTCTCCTTTGCTCAAGTAATTCTTCATCATCACCATCCATGGAAATTCTTGATATTCGAGTGTTAGTCTCATCAAATATAACATGAATAGATTCCTCAACAATAAGATTACGTTTATTAAATACTCTATATGTTTTACTAGTATTAGAATAACCAAGAAATATACCTTCATCCGATTTGGCATCAAACTTACAAAGATTATCCTTACCATTGTTGTGAATGAAGCACTTTGAACCAAAAGCCTTGAAGTAAGAAATGTTAGGCTTTCTCCCCCTCCATAATTCATATGGAGTTTTCTTGAGAATTGGCCTTATTGATGAACGATTAATGATATAACATGCGGTGCTCATTGCCTCGGCCCAAAAATATTTTGGAAGTGAATATTCACATAGCATAGTACGTGCAATTTCCACTAATGTCCTATTCTTCCTTTCAACAACACCATTTTGTTGAGGTGTCCTAGGACAAGAAAAGTTGTGACCAATGCCTTTGTCATCACAAAAGTTATAAAATTTTCATTCTCAAATTCGGTTCCGTGGTCACTACGGATACTTTTTATTGAAAGAGTTTTCTCATTCTCAACTCTTTTTGCAAATATTTTGAAATTCTCAAAGGCATCACTTTTATGGGCTAAGAACAATGTCCAAGTGAATCTAGAGAAATCATCCACAATGACAAATGCATAAGATTTTCCACCTAGACTAGTTGTTCTTGAAGGACCACACAAGTCTAAATGAAGCAATTCAAGTGGCATAGAAGTGGAGATAACATTTTTGTTTTTGAAAGATTCTCTAGTATGCTTTCCTAGTTGACAAGCATCACAAATAGAATCAACTTGTAAATCAAGGTTAGGCAATCCAACAACAAGATCAAGTTTTTGAATTTTACCAATGGTGCTCAATCCAACATGACCAAGTCGTCTATGCCATAACACATTTTTGTTATCATTCAATGTTACAAGGCATTTTACATTTTGAGAAGAAAGATTATCCAAATCAACCTTGTACACATTCTCACTTCTATAACCAATGAATTTAATGGATTTGTCATGAGTGTATGATACGGTGCAATGAAGTGATGCAAATGAGACTTCATAACCTTTATCACATAATTGACTTATGCTAAGAAGGTTATGCTTAAGTCCTTTGACAAAAAGTACATCATCAATAATAGTAGAGTTAGAGTTACCAATTGAGCCAATGCCTTCAATGATTCCTTTGCTATTGTCTCCAAAGGTGACACTTCCTCCACTTTTAGCTTTTAGTGACAAGAACAAGTTCTTGTCACCCGTCATATGTCTTGAGCATCCACTATCGAGATACCAAGAATTGGACCTCTTACTTGTTCCTCCCTACAAAACAAATTTTTAATATTTGGACCTTTGGTACCCAATTGTTCTTTGGGTCCATGTTGGTTAGTAACAATGGGGGATTTAGGAATCCACTTCCACCTCTTGTTTGGTTGGTATTGATTTTTGAAAAATCTACATTTATTTCTAACATGACCAACCTTACAACAATAGGTGCAAGTAGGGGGATTATGCTTGGCTTTGGCTAACAAGCTTGAAAATGTTTTTGACTTGCTTGAGAAGCCTAATCCGGCTTTATCAAAGCTACATCTTTGCAAGCCAAGCAATTCATGAAGCATTACACCACTATCATTAAACTTACCAAAAGATTTCTTTAAATCAAGTAGTTCATTTTTCAAAATAACATTTTCTTCTTCCTTTTTAGCCAAGTCCAACTTTAACAATTTATTACTCTTTTTAGATTTACCAAGAACATCAATAATTTCATTATAAGCATCTAATAATTCATCATAAGATGGTACCTCATCATCTTCATCTTCATCTTCAAGAGCCATTAGACAAAGGTTTGCTACTTCTTCATCGGAGTCACTATCACTCCATGTGGCCATTAAAGCTTTCTTCTTTCCCTTATCCGCCTTCTTTCTACTTGGACATTCATTAGCATAATGACCATTTTGTTGACAATTATAACAAGTTACCTCTCGTTTAGTAGAATTCTTGTTGGATTCGGAGGTCTTTGGCTTGTTGTATTTCCGGTAGAACTTCTTGAACTTCCTTGTGAACAATGCCATTTCCTCATCATCTTCGTCATCGGATTGTGCTTTCTTTCCAACCAAGGCAATCCCCTTGCCTTTTGCTTTTTCTTCATCCTTCTTCATTTCCTTCCGGGTTGACATCTCAAGCTCATGGGTAACCAAGGTACCATGAAGTTCATCAATATCATATGATGCACTATCTCCTTTGTTAGATTCAATGATGGCCGTCCTCTTGGCATCCCATTCTTGTGGTAGGGCTCTAAGTGCTCTTCTCCATATTTGTTTTGGAGGATATTTCTCTCCAAGTTGGGCAAGCTCATTGATGATTTGAGTGAGCCTTCTAAACATTGAATCAATGTTTTCTCCGGACTCCATCTCAAAAGTTTCATACTTGAGTTGCAATAGATCAATCTTGGTCTCCTTCACTTGATTAGTGCCCTCATGACAAATTTGCAATTTGTCCCAAATTTCCTTTGCGGTTGAGCACATCGAGATCCGGTTGTACTCCTTCATATCTAAGGCACAATGCAAAATATTAATCGCTTTAGCATTTTGTGAAATTAATATCATATCCGCTCTAGTGAAATCGTCCATTTCTTTGGGAACACTAATTCCCCCAACTTCCTTTAAAGGAATATGTGGACCTTTCACTATGATTTTCCATAGATCATAATCTACGGATTGGATATATAGAGAAATTCTATTTTTCCAATAACCGTAGTTATCACCCGTGAAAAGCGGAGGGCGATTCGTCGATTGACCTTGAGCAAACTCATTTGCTAGATTAGCCATAAAAAAGATTTGATTTAAAAACAAAAATCAAATGGCTCTGATACCACTTGTTGGAACCTAAGAGGGGGGGGTGAATGAGGTTCCTTGGCTACTTTAGCCTTTTAAAATGAGTTTGTAAAAATAAAATAATTTTACGCTTGCGGAAGCCTTTAGTCAATCGATAAATAGAAAGAACAAAATAAATAAATGCTTAATGGAAATAAAGCAATAAAATGAGACAAGAATTTGTTATAGAAGTTCGGCGATGAATCGCCTACGTCTCCTCTTCCCGGCTAGAAAACGTCCAACCGAGGATCCACTAGAACAACTGCTTCTTGGCCTTAAGGGCTCCAAGGATAGCCACAATCTTGCACCAACTTCACTTATTGGCGACTTATACAATTTTCCAACTTGCGTCGGTGTTGGAGGACATTTACAATAATCAAATCACACCTTCACGGTGTACCAACAACAAGAATCAAAAGATCACACACAAGAAGTAAATTACAAACTCCAATACAATATAAATGTATGAAGTTTGCAATGCTAGAATGATTTTGATTGCACACAACTTTCTTGTAGTTTATACTCTTGTTTCTTAACTTCAAAATGATCCAAAACACCCATATTTATAGTGTAGAAGGCCCCCAAGGCTCCTACTAGCCGTTGCTTCAAGTAAGGCTTGAATCACTCCTCGATCGCCTCGGACATCGCCTCGGGCGATCACCTATCGCCGCGTTCCAACGGTCAAAAATCCTCAGATCGCCTCAGGCGATCGGTGGATCGCCTCAGGCGATCAAGAGCAAAAATTAAGGCCGTAGCTTCAGCATGTCCAAATTTTGCATCGCCTCAAACGAACTCCCCATCGCCTCAGGCGATCCAGACCATCGCCTCAGGCGTTCATGCCATCGCCTCGGGCGAACTCCCCGCGCGCGTGCCCGCGCATTGCCTCGGCGTCGCTTCAGTCGATGTGCGGGGGCGAAGTCCCTGTGGCTGCCATCGCCTCAGGCGATGGTCACCATCGCCTGGGGCGATCTGCCCCGCATGCTCGCCTAGCCATCGCCTCTGTCGATGGGCGTGGCGATCCTCGCCTGGCACCCATCGCCTGGGGCGATGGCACCCATCGCCTGGGGCGATCCGTGTCTTCCAAAAGACAATTTCTTTGGCATTTCAATACTATTACAATCTTCAACTTTGATCATAATTTATGCTGCATACTCAATAAAAACCATCAGTACAAAATGTATAGGTTTTGTAATCATCAAAACAAAAACGATAATTTTATTTAAAATAGAGGAATGAGAGTTGTAGCGTTTTAAGGCGCAACAGTGTCTTTTCCACTGATTTAGATGGAACACGGTTCAGTAAGAAAATCGCTGTTTCTAGAGCGTGTCCCCAAAACGATATCGGAAGATCTGCATGACTCATCATTGATCTAACCATGTCTAACAAGGTCCGATTTCTCCTCTCGGATACACCATTCCATTGTGGAGTATACGGAGGAGTGAGTTGTGGGACTATCCCACACTCCTTTAGATAGTCATGAAACTCTTGGCTTAAGTATTCTCCTCCTCGATCTGATCGAAGGATTTTGATACTTTTGCCAAGTTGGTTTTGTACTTCATTCTTGAAATCTTTGAACTTTTCAAAGGTTTCATGCTTATGTTTCATTAGGTACACATACCCATATCTACTGAGGTCATCAGTAAATGTAACGAAGTATTGAAAACCACCTCTAGCTTGTGTACTTATTGGTCCACATACATCACTATGTATTAGTCTCAATAAAACATTTGCCCTTTCAACATGTCCCTTGAAAGGGGCTTTAGTCATCTTGCCCATTAAACAAGATTCGCATGTTTCATATGATTCAAAATCAAATGAATCTAATACTCCATCCTTATGAAGTTTAGATACGCGGTTCTCGTTTATGTGGTCCAAGCGACAGTGCCAGAGATAAGTCGGATTACAATCATTATTTTTAATCCTTTTAGTATTTATGTTATAGATAGGCATATCAAGATTTAATACATAAAGACCATTCACCATTTGTGCATTAGCATAAAACATATCATTTAAATAAATAGAACAACAGTTGTCCTTTATTATAAATGAAAATCCATACTTGTCCAAACAAGAAATAGAAATAATGTTTTTAGTAATTGAAGGCACAAAATAACAATCTTTCAAAATCAATGATAAACCAGAAGGTAAAGCTAAATGATAATCTCCTATAGCTAATGCAGCAACTCTTGCTCCATTTCCAACTCGGAGATCAACTTCACCTTTCGCCAACGTCCTACTCCTTTTTAGATCATGCACATTTACACAAATGTGAGATCCACATCCAGTATCTAATACCCATGATGAAGAAGTAGATAAATTGACTTCTATAACAAAAATACCTGAAGCGGAAGTCACACTTCCTTTCTTTAGATCCTCCAGATATACTTTGCAGTTCCTTTTCCAATGGCCGGTCTCACCGCAATGGAAACAGTTCCCTTCCTTTGCTATCCCTCCCTTTGGCTTCAGTGCATAAGACTTTGGCTAAGATTTAGCAAAGACTTTCTTTGCTTTCTTGTTGCCTTTAGCTTTGGCCATTCCTTTGCCCTTATTCACAATAAGGACATTTGTGGCCTTAGTCTTCTTAGTATTTGCTTCATATGTTCTCAACATACCAAGCAATTGTGGTAGAGTCTTTTCCATGTCAGTCATATTGTAATTTGACTGAAGCTCTCAGGCAACGATTGCAAGATCACATCGGTGGCCAACTCTTGGTCCAATGGAAAACCCAGCTTGTCCAGATTCTCAATGTACCCAATCATCTTGAGCACATGAGTTCCAACTAGGCTTCTTTCTACCATCCTGCACTGAAATAACGCCTTAGAGACGTCATACCTCTCTTGTCTTGCTTGCTGTTGGTACAACTGCTTTAAGTGTTCGATCATATCGAACGCCTCCATTTCCTCATGTTGCTTCTGAAGCTCAGAGTTCATGGTGGCAAGCATGAGGCACCCAACATCAAGTGCGTCACTCTGATGCTTCTTGTAAGCATCTTTTTCAGCTCTTGTAGTTGTTAGGGGAGGTTCCTCAGCGGGCAAGGGTTCCTCTAGGACATATTGTTTCTTTTCTTGTTTGAGGACTATCCTCAAGTTCCTATGACAGTCTAGGAAATTCGTCCCATTTAATTTGTCCTTCTCAAGGACCGATCGCAGTGATAAAGTGCTAGTAACGTTGTTAGTTGCCATGGATATCTACAATATAAATATGCAAAATAAGTTTATGATTTAAATCATTTAACATGGTCTTATATTAAATGATACTCCCACTATTTTGTTTAAAAAATATCAACCCTCAAAACCTTTAGTGGGCCAAGATCCATATTTCACTTAATCGCTAATCGCCCAAGACTCGGTTATTTAGGTAGACAACACTTTGTCAATTATATCACATATAATTCTTGGATAGTTGGACGAACAACACTTTGTTCAATTCATCAAATGAATTATAATCCAACCCATGCCTCTAGGTTCCCAATCCTATTGAGATAACCTAGTTAAGTCGTACCCAATTAAAGTATAACGGATATCACTTTTATCCTTTCGCGCCTTATTAAGATTGCCACGGTGCTTTGCTTTGGCAAACCCACACATGTACAATCGAAGTTATTGACGAGTACTTTTATTTTGGAAGGCATCTAAAACTTAATATTTTAGAGGGATTTATTGATCTCATGATTAATTTGATAATTTAAAATATGTCCACTACATATAGTTGTATACATATCTACATATATGTGTAATACTATTATCAAACTAAAACATAAGATAAATCATGCATCAACATACATAATTAAACGTGACATGGTTATAGCCCCTACTAATGATTTTCTCAAGCCAATGAGAAAATCCTATGAGTCAACCTAAGGTAACTTCACAAGCACCTTCCTTTGGCTCCAAGTTGTGAATGGCCTCCTCATCCCGGCACAATGCTCCATCTTCATTGATCATCATCAATAAAATAAACTACATTATTTACAAGATATAGAATTCCTCGATTCACATTCGAGGGGAACATAGGGGAGGGATTACATTTAGAATGAAATAGAGAAAGGCACGACACGCATGTCGTATTATAAATTACAAACATCCACAAATCCTATCTAATAGGTCAAAGGGCTATAACCACGCACCATGCTCAAACAACACATAAAGCTTGCATTAACATTTAATTAATTAAATTCTAAACATTTTAAATTTAATTCTAATTAAAACTGTAAAATAATTTTTGAAAAATTATCGTACGCTCGGGACATCACATGCCACGAACTAAAGCGACTAAGACACGAACCACCATGGTTCGAACCATGAAGCACACGGCTGGACCAATAGTGGGCCTAGGGTTCGAAACCCTAGCCCATGGCCGAGCCATGTCTCGAGCGGCGGCGGCGCTAGGGTTCCAAACCCTAGCCGCCTTGCACCCTTATGGAATTTTATCGAGCCATCTTGTTTGAAACGCCGGAATTTGTTAGCCACGAGTCACGGTCATGCCATGCACGGGGTTGGCTCAACCATCTCGAGCTAAGGGTTCGAAAAACCCTGCTCTCATGTGGTAAAGTTACTAATCCATGCATGCGTGAACCATTATCGAGTCAAAGAGTTCAAAACTCATCCACGTCTCAAAACTTAAGAAAAATAGGCGATGATGGCCGAGCCATGCACGGCTACTAGGGTTCGAAACCCTAGCCGTCATGAGCTAGCCGTCACATCCAATGGGTTCTAAACCCTAATTAATTTTCGACACTTCCATGCACAATTATTAGCCACAACGACTAAGCCATCTCGAGCCAAGGGTTCGAAAACCCTAGCCCTCATGTGGCTAGCCGTGGTGTCATTTGTGATGGTGATGGCCGAAAACTTGTGACATATGGTTCGATATTCGCCTAATTATATCAAATACAATTTTACGATGATTTTCATAAACTAAATATTAACATATCATATATGTTCATACAGTTTTAAATAGCATGCAATATTAATTCTAATATGATTAACACAATTTAATCACATAAATCCGATATGAGCCTTGAACCTGGCTCTGATACCACTGTAAGCAATCCAAGAGCATACAACGCAGCGGAATAAAATGTTATGGATTACTAACCAGCAGATCTATACATAGGATTCATATCGGATAAAGGAATTACAAGTGTCTTACCCTTGTAGCGTGTTTGAAGCAGAATCCACGGAGCAACACCACGTCCTACGCCTTCTCCGAGTCACTAGCAAAACTCAATGAGTTTTGCCTCAACGGTATCCACACGATCAAATCGGGTGAAGGGAAAGTCTAAGAACAAGTTGCTAGACTCGTTCTTAGACCGGAACAAGGAACACTATCGATTCACAATCGAATAATCGCCGGAAATCACCACAACCCACTTCGCCTATGAAGAGGCCGAGAGAGCTTGGAGAGAGGCGGCCGTGTGTTCGAGTTTGTGTGTAGGTTGAATGATATAAAGTTATGTCTTACAATTAAATCATAACCTTGTATTTATATTAAAAGGCTTTTAATTAAGGTTCAAGACTTTCTTAAAGTCTTATGGGCCCAAACCCATGATTTAATTAAAACCTTTTAATCACTTAATTAAGACTCTTCTTAATTAATTAATTCATCCAATGAATTTAATTTCCCTTCTCGATTTAATCTTTTGTGCGACCCGATAGGATCTTGTAATGTTGGCAGTGACATAAAATCTCATTTTATGTCGCAAGCATTGAGCGGTATCTAGCAACACATCAATGCTACCCAAATTACAAGAATGTCAATTACTCGACATAACCTTTAGAACTTGTGATAATATTAATCATGTAACTTAATCCCTTTGTCCTTTGTGTTTAAATTGAACACGAGTCATGGAATAGTCATACTCGTATATCCAATCTTTATTTCTTGATCCCCAAGTAGAACTAGAATAAACGAATAAGCTCGATATCTCATATCGACTCATTCGAGCATGGCCATGCATTTTAGTTCTCACTTGATCAAGGGCCTAACACATCTCCTGTTATATATGAGGGACAAATACTATCTCGATCAGTCAACATCCCTCTACATAATTCGTAGTGTATCCAATAGTCGCCTTTATAGTATACCCTGTTACGGGTAACGTTTGACGATATCAAGATACATAACTCCTTATGTTGGGATCTCTGATGATCACAAGTCGTAAGGATTACATACATTATTATCACTATGAGAATTGCATATGACGATCATATAACTATCCATGTTGCATTCTCATGGTGGGTCTGTCCAGTACATCGTTCTCTAACATGTACCTATATGTTGATTTGATATCTCATATCAATGAACAATTCATCGATCAACACATACTAGTCTCAACGTATTATCATTATCCCTATTCATGATAATACTTGACTAGGGACATCTTTAAGAATAATACAATATTATTCTAAGGACATTAACATATATATTAATTCACATTGCACAGTTAAAAGAATAATATATAATAATGAATTGCCATTCATAAAATCATATTACATTGTATGTCATAAACAATCATCTAATGATGTGTCTTAGGGCATATCCCAACAGGTTTGTGCGTATCCATCGTAGTCTATGTGTTTCAATCTTGACATAGTTGTCGACAACATATTGTTGTAATAAGCGACCTCCACGAAGCAATAGCGATGAAGAATTTATTCTTACCTAATATAACAATATATTTAAACCATGAAGTTAGTAATATATTTGAAATATGATTTGCTTTAATGTAATGTTTTAATTTCATTGTTGCTAACCTGTATGGCAAAGGCATAATACTCTAAGCATGTAAGTCGAGTTCCATCAAAATTTCGACTATTAATATCCCAGCCATATGTACCATATGGTAGAAGAAGAGGATATTGTAAGGGATCGTAATAGCCAGCTATGTCTTGAATATTTGTAAGATGCCCGTTGACACTTTCAACAACAATATCCCTACCATTAAGATTTTCCATTCCCTCGTTGTCCACAATTACTGATGCAACTTCAGATGCTGTTGGAAGACTATATTGGTGTTGATTAGGTTTTTGTTGCTTTATGATTAATCTACAGGTAGGTATGTCCTGACGCTGACCGATTTGTCGGAAAACATGAACAAACGGATTGTACTGATCAAGAATGTTTTGAATCTTCATCAACAAATCTCGTCTAAGTTCTTGGTTTTCTAAAAGTCGGTTGTCTATTTCATGTTCTATATCGACAATCCACACCTGCATATATCTTGGCCTACTATTTACATTTGGCATAAGACTCCCAATCGAATGGTAAATTGCACCCTGAGCACGAAACACATAAATCCCATTTGCACCAGTTGCCAATGTTTCATCTATGTTAACCCCCACTGATGTGAATGAGAAAACATGATTGTACGACCTTATATATTGCCTAAAATGTCTTCCTTCCTCAGTTTCCATAGCAAACAAATTTTGTAATTCACTTGGTGATTGTACTGGATCCAATTTGGTACGTCCATTTCTACAACAGAATTGAGATGTCTCACCATGAAACAACAAAGCTTCACAATGTCGGCAATTAGTTGGGTCAACCAAGAGGAATCTATCAAGTGTTCGACTATCTTGTAAATTTCTAGCTAGATTATGATATCGTCGTGGACGTGAACGTCGAAGGATATTATTTTCAGTCATATTTGGAATAAGATCATTCCCTGCAATTGTGTAAAGTATATTTTGAGGAAGTAGAAAGTTTGTAATAAGAATAATATTAAGTAGCTTGCTTAGATATTTATTGTTTAAATTTTCACTTGTATTTTTTTAAAAATAAATGTAAAGTGTAATTTGGTTACCTTGTTGTTCATATTGTCGATGTGCACTCGTACTCCCACGTTCGAAATTTGATGTTAAATTATGATAAGTTAATGGCTCTGTGCGAGATATATGTGGCACTGTATGATCAATACCTAGCACGAATGACACGAAGTTAACATTTTACGGTTTGAAATAAGTGTAGTTTGAAATAGACCCATTTTAGAGTGTTTAGGTAAATATTTTGAAATATCATACCATGTATGTTCGAAGTGGCGTTCGAGGAAGTCAAATCAGTAGAATGTTGAGTTTTTTCTGATAACAAATCCATCCTTCTTCTTTCGTAGTTTGATCGACGGTGACTGAGATAAGCTTGCCGTTGTTCCTGAGTCATTGACTTTGACGTCTGTAATTGTTGTTCGGGTTGAAATGCGAGGTAAAGCTAGACATCATTATGCCCTACATAGCAAAATAATAAATATATATGTAGTGCAATAGAAAGGCATGGTTATACATTAAAACTATTTTATGTTCCAAGCAACTTGAATCCATGTACAAAGCCTAATGAGTCATATTATTTTTTAGGCCTCGAATATAAAAGCAATTTAAGAAATGCAGGCATTTTTAAAGTGGTTGCCTAGTAACTTCTATTAAATGGTTTTGTAGGTGGCCCATTATGTCAAACAGTTAGCAATGAGTCCGAGTCTAAATCCAAATGCATTAAATAAAATATAAAAATTTAAAATTGAATCACGAAATTTTATAAATAAAACAATTTGAATATGGCATAATTGAATTTACAATCAACACATGCATACATTTTCGTATTGATTTTAATAACTAATTGAGACATCGTATTAGTAACATCATGTTCTACGGCTTTATAAAATCTCAATATTGAAAACTAAGTTAATTGTCCAGATGGTAGATTGTTGAAAATGTCATAGTCTGCATATGAGCAGTAATACCATTCATCTTAACCATCGGTCGATTCCTCTCCATCACATCAGCAAACTTAACAAACACATATCCCTTAGACCGCTCAGTGTTTGGATCTGTCACGGCCTTGGCTCCTCTAACTGATGGATAACTAACTCGGAAATTCTCTTGCAAAAGATAGTCTGTAACATATGGTGCTAAATCCACAACAAAAATATATTGTTAAGGGCCTCCATCAATACGCTTTTCTCCTATACCAAATGATTTCCACTTCAACTGATGGATAACTAACTCGGAAATTCTCTTGCAGAAGATAGTCTATAACATATGGTGCTAAATCCACAACAAAAATATAGTGTTAAGGGCCTCCATCAATACGCTTTTCTCCTATACCAAATGATTTACACTTCAATCTAAAAGTTAGGTCAGTCATAGGATCTGTGTTCCATGATAAGATTGCATCATTAATGGTAAGAAAAATGGCGCATTTCCAAGCATAATTATTTCACACAAAGTTGGTTAAATTAAAGTAACCATTTAATAATGAATGTGTTTCATTTTGACAAATTATCGAGAACTTAGTACGCAAATTTAAAAATGAAAAAAATGAAAAATAAAAGAATAATACCAATCACAATTGAAATAATCACAAAAATACAATAAAAGAAAATAAATGGACAGAAACTTATGCCTGGATTGATTTTAGTCATAAATGATGTTTCGATGATGATATTAAGAAGATGTTTTGATTACCAATCATAATACTCTTCAACTATAAGTTTCCACTAAAGAAAATAAAATAATCAAAGTGAGCTCAAACCCATTTCTCAAAATTGAACCTAAAAATAAAAGTAAAATGCGCAAAAAATATTAAAAATGGAAATACAACTCGGGCTTGGAACTTACACGGATGGAGCCGTCATCTTCTTCCAAGGTGCAGGTTCTTGCGTGGTTGTCCGAGTACCTCTGTGATCTATACAGGGTGAAACACATCCAAGCAAACTAATTAATCAAGATTTTTTTAATTTTCTCAGGAAATAGGCCAATAGATATAGTATAGATAAAGAGGCTGCACATTCGACACGGGCACTACAAATTCAATCATATCCACTTGCCTTTGAAGCACTGAGATAGAGCAATTCGATTTCATAAAACGAAATCCAATTAAAATATCCAAATTCAAGGATGGACATCAGTTGTGTTAGCAGCACAATTGGGTGGTTAAATAGTAGGGTTTATCTTCAATCGATAGATTATTTTTGAAATTGGTTTGGTCATCTCCAGAACAATCTTCAGTCCTTCATATATTTTGTCACTCTTCGACAACATCACAGGAATTTGTTCTTAAAAATTGTCAAGTTACTTGAAAATTGGAAATATAATTTAAAACTAAAGAAATAATGAAAATACGTTCAATGCGCAAAACTTAACAAAACTAAGAGAAGTGAAAATTTTAATAAAATAGAAAAATGTACATGATACCCCAATAATTGTCCCGGTGCGGTTCGGACCCGAACTCTATGGGCTCGACCCAATCTGACAAGATACCAGGCCATCCTTAAGTGGCCCATTACCCTTAAAAGCTTGTGCCCATCATCCAATATTCTATCAACCCATTTGCTATTACCGTTAACCCATTTCCCTTAACCCAAAGATAAGCCCTAAGATAAAAAGCCCATTAACCATTATAACATGCAATGGAATAGTAGGTTAGGAGGGGATTGATTTTTTTTATCGCCTCTTCCATCCAGGCAAGAGTTCTTCGGCTCGGCCAGAGCTCTTCTTCCCCATATTTTTTATTCCCTTCTTGCTTCCTTTCCCAGGGTTGGAGAACAAATATTGTAAATGGTTGTTGTTTATAGTGAAGATTCAAACTGGACTAGGTCCCGTGGTTTTTCCCTTCGGGGTTTCCACGTAAAAAATCTTGTAGTTAATTTATTCCTGTATATTTATTCATTTGTTACCAAATCGAACCAAAAAATGAGGTAACAAATTGGCGCCGTCTGTGGGAAATCGAGCTAAGACGTCGATTTTTTGAAGGACGTCGATTCTGGGTTGGTGGTAGGGAGTTGCTGTGTTGTGCGATTTTTGGCAAAGGTTGATGCGATTCTTGGGCGTTGGTGCTTTGGTTTCCCAGCTCTCTTCTGATGGGGTCTAAATTCTGTGCCCTAATCCTCAACTATTAGTGGTGAAATTTAAAGAGTGGGCAATTTGTTGGAAACTCTTTCGGTGGGAATGGTGATGGATACATGGGGAGGCAGGAATTAATCGTCTGAAAAAAAAAAAAAAAGAGGCTCGGATGGTGTGAGGCAAATATGGTACGAGTTTCCGTTGGGTTTACGTGGGCTCAGCATGAGTCACCAAGAAGAGAGTGTGCAGAGTTCCTGGGCAACGGTGGTTCAGGGATGTTGCCCGTTGCGAGGTGGTGGAGGGGCTGAACAGATGTGTGCTGCCATGTTTGTTCAGCGGCGGGGTTGTTAACCGCGGCGCAAGGTGGTGGAGGCAGCAACGTGATTTTGTTCGATGCATTGCGAGAAGGGCAGGGTTTTCCGGATGACTTCTGCTCCCTTTTATGCTCTTCCCCATTTTTCCCCTTCATCATTATTCTTTCCTAACTGCACTTTCTTGTCGGGTCATTCTCAAAAAAAGGACAGACCATGTTTTCTCCTTCTTATTCTTAAGCTTCATTTGTGCAGCACCATGGGGGAGAGTTTCTTTTGGGTATGAGCTGGGATATTCTTAAATGACCCAAAGGAATAAGTTATGGCTCTTGCTGCACGATCTCATATTGTGTTGTTATCTTCATCGCAATTTTCCTCCCTTTACATTAACTGTAGCTTTGGGTTTACTTTTCTGTGGAATTAGTTCATGATTCTTCTAGTTCAGTACATCCATAAAAATTCGATATGTCCAGATCCTATCTTCTTCGAATGGTCCAAACAAAACTGGGAAAATTTATACGGAGGGGCAGAAAGTTGGATCGTCATCCAGTGGAATCCACTCCATATCCACTTTTAAACCGGTACTGCTTTTGCGGCTGCGTAGGCGACGGAAGCTGAACTACAACAAATTTTCTTCAAAAATTTGTTATTGAAAAATCAAGACGTTGAACTTGTTGGATTCGTTTGCTCTTCAAGGAACAGTACTGAAAACGACTCATCCCAGAAACTCGCCTTTCTCCCTGAAGTTGAAGGAGTTTTAATAGATGAGTTTTTGCTGCAATTTACGTTATTCTGTGCATATATTGAACTATCTGAATTGCTTGTGGGGTATTTCTGGTTCGACCTGCTCTTGCTTTCAAAGTATTTTTCAATTTTTTACCCACCCCCTGAGCTAGATTGCTATTGGTTTAAGCTGTTGTTTCCATCCGCTAGCTCTGTTTCTGTAAATCTATGGAGTAAGGGGCGAAATACATGCTGACTTTTCCTCTGGTAAAATCTCAAAGAGTGACTTTGGTGCATTCATGTCATGTGTGTAGCTCCAGTGAGCATTGCTTGGACAGGGTAAAAGTCAAGAAACCCACAAGTCGGGAAACCCATGTGGGTGATTTTTTTGGGGGTTCCTCGTAATTGTGATATCATTCATTGAGCTGGACGTTTTATTCTGGGAGGATGCATGACTTAATGCATTTCATTTAAATCAAAATCTTGAAATCATTTTCTGTGCTTAGAGGTTAGAATATGGATATTGAGGATTTATATGGTCGGTCTTTATGTTCTCTGTGTATTGATGGAGGTCAATGAGTATACTTGTGATAATAAACAAAATGAATAGTTATCTCAGCCCAATATAAATGTATGTTAGACTAAGCAGAATCTGAATTCCAAGCCAAGTTTAGGCGTGCGAGACACGAGCTCAGTAATATGATTTCTTTGTGTGCACGAGATTGTGATATTAGTACGATGAAAAAAAAAAAACCGTATGATTGTGTTTGAGTGCACTTTAATACATGAGACCCTCAGAAAATATCCTCAAGTTGCCATCAAACCTCATGGAGTTCAAGATATTTGTATTTCTTTACATAAACCATTTTCTTGTTTGAAATTTGGGATGGTCACACTCTGAAGTCATTGACTTTTGAGGAAGAGTGGCAAGATTCTTATTGATTTAAATAGATCAAGAATCTATTTGTAGTTATTTTCTTATGTTCGTTGCCTATTTCAACTTGTTTTTGGGATGTGATATTTTAATTGCTATATCTCATACATCCTTGGGGAGCTCCAAGTGCTCGTGATTTTTCTCATTCAAACTATATATTACGACATGCATTCGAATTGCCAGATATTATTATTGGATTGTCTCTGTCTCGTATTTGAATATTATTGCAGTACTTTGTACCAGCTCGGGGCATGTTATACTTGGGCATCTGCATCTTGCTTGTGCCGAACCATATCACCTCAGCACATAGCTCGAAACATCAGGCCGACTTCAGTCTCAGAGTAACATGGTGGGAATCTCATTTCTACTTTGGACTCGGGTCCTCGGCCTCTAGCTCATTGCTACAGAGCTCAGGATATATTCAACCTAGCAGTTGAACTCAACTTCAGCGCTCAATCTATATGCTTGGATTTGCGGTTATTTCTTTATAACTGCTACTTTAATTTCTTATATATATGTCGTGTTGCACTATTTCACTATTTCAGGTCGGCTCAGTGCACTTCAGCTCGGGCATGCAGTCTAGCAGTAAGCCCCTATTATATCAGTTCAGGCATGCGATCTCGCATTAAGGCCTTATTCATCAGCTCGGGAACTTTATTTGTTCTGGATTTTGGATGAGGTGATGATGCGGAGTTCGGATGGGATATTCGGAGTAAGCCCAGGTGTATGAGGCCCTGGCAAACATTAGCACAGGTCCGCCCTGATTGCTTAAGCCCACGTGTATGAGGCCGTGGCCAATATTTAGCACAGGTCCGCCCTGATTGCTTAAGCCCAGGTGTATGAGGCCCTGGCAAACATTAGCACAGGTCCGCCCTGTTTGCTTAAGCCCAGGTGTATGAGGCCCTGGCAAACATTAGCACAGGTCCGCCCTGATTGCTTAAGCCCAGGTGTATGAGGCCCTGGCAAACATTAGCACAGGTCCGCCTTGATTGCTTAAGCCCACGTGTATGAGGCCGTGGCAAATATTTAGCACAGGTCCGCCCTGATTGCTTAAGCCCAGGTGTATGAGGCCCTGGCAAACATTAGCACAGGTCCGCCCTGTTTGCTTAAGCCCAGGTGTATGAGGCCCTGGCAAACATTAGCACAGGTCCGCCCTGATTGCTTAAGCCCAGGTGTATGAGGCCCTGGCAAACATTAGCACAGGTCCGCCCTGATTGCTTAAGCCCAGGTGTATGAGGCCCTGGCAAACATTAGCACAGGTCCGCCCTGATTGCTTAAGCCCACGTGTATGAGGCCGTGGCAAATATTTAGCACAGGTACGCCCTGTTTGCTTAAGCCCAGGTGTATGAGGCCCTGGCAAACATTGGCACAGGTCCGCCCTGATTGCTTAAGCCCAAGTGTATGAGGCCTGGGCAAACATTAGCACAGGTCCGCCCTGATTGCTTAAGCCCAGGTGTACGAGGCTCTGGCAAACATTAGCACAGGTCCGCCCTGATTGCTTAAGCCCAGGTGTATGAGGCCCTGGCAAATATCAGCACAGGTCCGCCCTGTTTGCTTAAGCCCAGGTGTATGAGGCCCTGGCAAATATTAGCACAGGTCTTATCCGCTCATATTTATTATCTGGAGTCCAGACCGAACAAGTCTTGTCTACTTATATTTATTCTCCGGGATCAAATGAGGAGCTTTATTTGCTCAGCATTTTATCATCTCAAGAGCTCAAGACATATGTCACTTTGCGAATCCATATGAGCTCTATCTCATGCACGCATTTATCATCCTGGAGTTCTGATGCGCTTTAGTTTGGGGAGTTCAGCTGACTTATATGCTCGGTTTATTATCTTCAGAGTTCTGGCAGGTCAGCCCTGCCAGTGTAACAGTTATTATTGCAGGTCAACCCTGCACAGATTAACAGGTCAGCCCTGTTTAAGATTAACAGGTCAGCCCTGTTTAAGATTAGCATGTCAGCCAGGTTTAAGATTTAATTCTGTACTTAGAATTATTTCGAGTTCTTAATGCAGGCCAGCCCTGCACAGATTAACAGGTCAGCCCTGTTTAAGATTTAATTTTGTACTTAGAATTATTTCGAGTTATTATTGCAGGTCAGCCCTGCACAGATAACAGGTCAGCCTGTTAAGATTTAATTCTGTATTTAGAATTATTTCTAGTTGTTAATGCAGGTCAGCCCTGCACAAATAACAGGTCAGCCCTGTTAAGATTTAATTATGTACTAGAATTATTTCGAGTTATTATTGCAGGTAAGCCCTGCACAGATTAACAGGTCAGCCCTGTTAAGATTTAATTCTGTACTTCGAATTATTTCTAGTTGTTATTGCAGGTCAGCCCTGCATAGAAAACAGGTCAGCCCTGTTTAAGATTTAATTCTGTACTTAGAATTATTTCGAGTTATTATTGCAGGTAAGCCCTGCACAGATTAACAGGTCAGCCCTGTTAAGATTTAATTCTGTACTTCGAATTATTTCTAGTTGTTATTGCAGGTCAGCCCTGCATAGAAAACAGGTCAGCCCTGTTTAAGATTTAATTCTGTACTTAGAATTATTTCGAGTTATTATTGCGGGTCAGCCCTGTACAGATTAACAGGTCAGCCCTGTTTACGATTTCATTCTGTATTTAGAATTATTTCGAGCTCTTATTGCAGGTCAGCCCTGCACAGATAACAGGTCAGCCTGTTAAGATTTAATTCTGTACTTAGAATTATTTCTAGTTATTATTGCAGGTCAGCCCTGCACAGATTAACAGGTCAGCCCTGCTTAAGATTTAATCTTATACTTAGAATTATTTTGAGTTATAACGGGTCATCCCGGTCGAGAAACATGTCATCCCTACAACATGGCAATAGGTGTCATTTGCTCGATATATCTCGTCTCTGGAGCTCACATCAACTTATTTACTCCTCGGCTCGGTACTACTTATGGAGCCCAGATCACCTTATTTATTATACGTCTATGGATCATTTTGGGGTTCAGCTGTATTTTGGTTGCTCAGCACGACATATTTATTAAACTCTGGATGTCCATATGTTTATTAGCTCTCGAGTTCGACGGGTTTCATCTGCTATGGAACTGAGCTAAGATTTATTGATTATGGAGTTCAGGCGAGCATTATTTGCTCTTATCTATCGTGTGGAGTTCAGCTCAGCTCGGACCAATATTATTAGCTCATATATATTTCATCTTCGGAGCTTAGACCGGGTCGGGCAAGCGTAGTTTGCTTGTACATATCTCATATCAGGTCGGGCGAGCAATATTTGTTCATATCAGGTCGGGCGAGCTTTATTTGCTCAGGTCGGCTCAACCAAGATAAACATAGTCCGTATGTCTTATCTGCTCGGAATATTTCTTATTCCCGGAGTTTGGATGTTTATTTATTTCTCAGCTCAGTTTTATCACCTCGGGGCTCTCGATCACCTTTGTCAGCTCGGATCTCTAGATTATTGTAGCTTCAGGTCGGATTCCTACTGCCCAGTCCGACCTACTATTATTGACAGAAGCTCAGTACCGTGATTACACCGGTTCCTCGTATGAGTTCAACGAGCCACCTACTTTATCAAGGATCGGCATTCGAATTGTCATGGCTCTGCGGACAGCATGACTTGGGAACTCGGCGCGGCGCAATGTCACCATGGTTTGGCATATGAAGGACTACCGATCCGGGTCCTCACCTAACCAGTTGGAGTCGATACAGCGCTACTCTAGCTCGACTAGAGGGGGATACTGATGATACCCCGATAATTGTCCCGGTGCGGTTCGGACCCGAACTCTATGGGCTCGACCCAATCTGACAAGATACCAGGCATCCTTAAGTGGCCCATTACCCTTAAAAGCTTGGGCCCATCATCCAATATTCTATCAACCCATTTGCTATTACCCTTAACCCATTTCCCTTAACCCAAAGATAAGCCCTAAGATAAAAAGCCCATTAACCATTATAACATGCAATGGAATAGTAGGTTAGGAGGGGATTGATTTTTTTTATCGCCTCTTCCATCCAGGCAAGAGTTCTTCGGCTCGGCCAGAGCTCTTCTTCCCCATATTTTTTATTCCCTTCTTGCTTCCTTTCCCAGGGTTGGAGAACAAATATTGTAAATGGTTGTTGTTTATAGTGAAGATTCAAACTGGACTAGGTCCCGTGGTTTTTCCCTTCGGGGTTTTCACGTAAAAAATCTTGTAGTTAATTTATTCCTGTATATTTATTCATTTGTTACCAAATCGAACCAAAAAATGAGGTAACAGTACAGATAAACAGAAGATGCTGCACCCATAAAGAATAGACATACAAATGGGAAATACAACATTAAAAACTTACGTCAAGTAACAAACCAGATCCAAACAGATGTGAGAAGGGGAAAGTGGTGTTGAGGAAGAAAACCGATGGTGAAGATGGAGGGGAAAACTCTGATGAAGATGAGAAATAAGGGAAGTTAAAACTGCAGGGGAGGGGAAAATGGGTAGGATGATGAAATACGATTTATTTTGCCCAGAAAAATCCAACCCCTGCTATGAGGTTATCTAAGGGTATTTATAGGGCTGTCCCTAGTAACTAATTCGCGGAAAACCAGCAACATGATGTCCTTTGATCGTGGCTTGATGAGAGCCAAACGTGTCCGAGAAATCCGCCCCATTAATGCACGTTCAATCCCAGCCGGTTAATTAGTTTTAATTATGACCGGGTCTTCCGCTACACTTTGACCAAAATCCCGAAGAGGGTAAAGGATGTTCGATAATATGCTGATCAGTATCTTGTGTTCGGTAATCATCTCTTCGGTCTAACTTCTGCTCGGCGTTTTTAGAGTTTGTATTTTCACAAATGGATTTTACCCGAGAAAATCAATATGTCATATAACATCAGGTATGATGATAATTTGTATGATTGTAAATGTCATAATGCAAATTGATTGATACATAGATAGCAAGTGTGATGGTAATATTTTAGATTGGTAATGGCATGAGTGTAATTAGATATTTGTAATTTTAAAAAGAAAGGAGGGTAATTTTGGAATGTACAAATGGTCATACCAAGTTAGTTTTTATAAGGGGTTTAAACATTATAATATAGTATAGATATTGCAAGTGCTTTACCATCTATTTTTTCTTGTTTTTTTTTTTTATAAATTTGGAACAAATCCACTAAGTGATTACTCGTAATAGTTTAATGTTGATGCAAATCTATGCTGACTTCTAAGAAGCCGTCTTATTGGACTGCTTCTCCCCTATTATGTTAAAAATCACATAAAATATAATAAAACTTTAAAAATAATATTTTATTTGAGAAAAACTTATTCGAATATAACTACACCATATACATACATAACATACTTAAATTATATGCCAAAATTTAGTTTATATATATATAAAATTCTTTGAGTATCATAACATCACCCGTGAAGTTTGGCATGTTTAGGATATCACTATTTATCGATGGGTTTATTTGATGATACTGTCTTTAACGCCGTCGATTCCGGACTAAAAGACTAAAATGTCATTTCAATAGTTTATGCAATCATGGTACATTAATTTTTTTTTTTTTTAGCAACTGCAACTAGTTGGGGTTGCAGACTTGAACACGAGATCAATTACGACCGATATGGCTACAAGCTATAGGCTGTATAGTGTTCTTTTTTTTTGACATGCTGTACAGTATTCTAGGATGCATCAAAAATTTTCAATCTATTTATCCATACATGAATATTGCTTATATAGCTCAAAAAACCTAATACACCACATTATATCGGACAGGAACGAAAGTACGAAACATAAGCATCAATGTCTGAAGGCGCTGCACACATCCTGGTGTTCCCTTACCCTGCGCAGGGGCACATGATACCCCTCCTAGACTTCACCCACCACCTCGCCACCCGAGGCCTCACCATAACCATACTCGTCACTCCAAAAAACCTCCCCCAACTCAACCCACTCCTCTCCACCCACCCAACCTCCATCACTCCCCTTGTTCTCCCTTTCCCTCTCCACCCTCAAATCCCACCCGGCGTAGAAAACACCGAAGATCTCCGCACTATGCTGTGCGCCATGGGTCAACTCCACGATCCTTTACTCGACTGGTTTCGCAACCACGCCTCGCCGCCGGTGGCTATCATTTCCGACATGTTTTTAGGGTGGACCAACCACCTCGCCCGTGAGCTTAATATGCCCAGGTATTGTTTCTTCCCCTCTGGCGCTTTTGGTATGTCTATAGTTTACTCTTTATGGCGTGAAATGCCTAAGAGGAAAAACGGTGACGATATGATGGAGTTTACCAAAATCCCGACTTCCCCAGTTTATCCCTGGTGGCAGCTGTCACCTATTTATAGGAGCTATGTTGAGGGAGACCCAGATTCGGAATTCATTAAAGATTCGTTTCGGGAAAATCTGGCTAGTTATGGAATGGTGTTCAACACGTTTAGCGATTTGGAACGTTTTTATTTGAATCATCTTGTAAGAGATTTGGGGCATGATAGGGTATGGTCAGTCGGGCCGCTTTTGCCCTCCGATGAAGTTGGGCATGCCCAGAGAGGTCGGCCCAGTTCGATATCGGCAACGGAAATAAGTTCATGGCTCGACAAGTGTGATGGACGTACAGTGGTATATGTGTGTTTCGGGAGCCAGGCTGTATTGAACAATAAACAGATGGAGGAACTAGCCCTAGGGTTGGAGAAGAGTGGGGTAAGATTTGTTTTATCTGTGAAGGGCCCAACCAGGGGGCACGCAAATCGGGGAGACTATGCCGTGATACCATCCGGGTTCGAGGAACGTACGGCTGGGAGGGGACTCGTGATCCAGGGGTGGGCCCCACAACTGAAGATACTGAGGCATAAAGCTGTATCAGCGTTTCTGACACATTGTGGGTGGAATTCGACCCTGGAGAGCATCATGGCTGGAGTGCCAATGTTGGCATGGCCTATGGGGGCCGATCAATTTACTAATGCTACTTTGCTTGTGGATCAGTTAAACGTAGCAATTAGGGTATGTGAAGGGGATGAAACCGTGCTCGATTCTGATGATTTAGCACGGGTTTTAACCGTAACAGCAAGTGAGAGGTAAATTGAGAAAAGGGTTCGTGCCAAGGAATTGAGCAAGGCGGCTTCCGATGCAATCAAAGAAGGGGGAAGTTCGTTCAAGAACTTGGATGGTTTTGTTGGCCACTTATCTAAACAATAGTGCGCTCATTTATGTAATAAATGAAATTGAACATGTACGAATCCTTATGATATCGTATAAATAATCCTATAAATAAATTAAACCAAGCTCAAGAAGCGAAAACATGAGTTATAATAGAAGACATTTACCGGGTTAGTATTCCTTATCTTGCATATAAAATATCAAGAACAAGAGAACTCGAAGCAATCACCCCCTCGATATTTTGAATGCAACTTACAAGATGGTACAACATTGATTGGTCTTTTTAGCCTTGCTTGTAGAACATCTGTTTCAAGAAACCAGAAAAGATCCGGTATTAGAAGATGGAAAAGCTCGGGAGTGATAAAAAAGACCAATTTCCTTGTCAACCAAATGTCCTCAGCAACAGTAATTCAATCAAAGGTACAACCATGTTAAACGGAGCGTGAAGTAAGTGTATTTCATTCATCCATTGATATTGATCGATAACTAAAGCGGTTACATTACATATATAATGTGTTTGAAAACTAGTGAAAGAAGCAAAACTAAATATATGAACCTGAGAGGTGGCACATGGATCGGAACTTTTCTCCACCAAACTATCTAGCTTCTCACCTCGTGCTAGGACACCGTCAATAATCTGGTGCTGAGATGAAAGAAAAATATAGATTATATAACAACCTAAGTTTTAAAAAACGAACAGAAACAAAGGAAAAACACATCGATTTCATGCAATTACTGATCAGTTAAAAAATGGATAGGGCTCTGATGATCTTAAGCAGACAATTATTTTTAGTTTTCTAAACAAAGATACAAACTTTTGGTAAAACATCCGCTTGCATATACCCGAAAGCTAAAACTGGGAAACTTCTAAATAGATGCCACTGGTACTAAAATTGGAACAGAACACCCACAAAAATAATTTTGGTTCATCCAATTCACGCTGAATTCTCAACAGTTTGTCGGCCTCAGCAGGGTCCTGAACAGTTTAAACTAAACAAGTTCAGATAAAAAGTAACAAACGTAACGCAGCGGACACATACTTGAGAGCAATTGATTGAGTTGATACACAATGATAACTTCTGAAAGCATCAAGGAAGAAGGTAGTAGTGAGGAAAATCTACTGCTGGTAATTCCTTTGACAATGCTCTGTTTTCGAAAACATAAGGCAGAAAGACTTCAATACCTGAAACTTGGTGATTGCCTCGGTTAAATAGGGCCATGGTTGAGTACTATCGGCTTGAACAGTTTTCCATGAGTCACCAAATTTTTCTAGGTATTCATCCAATACCTGAAAACTAATCACAACCTTCCTAACTTAAGACTACTCGATCAAAAAAATACCTATCTCAATGAATTTCAAAAGACTACTACCCCGTCGAGTAATGAAAATGCACTCCGGACCTGATCTATGTACGCATGAACCATGTTTTCTATTTTCCAGTTGAATCAAAGGAAGTTGTCAATTTTAATTGATAAATCTCAGGAGATCAAGTAAAAAATTTAACAATGAAGGAAAACAATGTCAAGTCTATGGATCACGACATGTGTTCCACACAAAACTCAATCCAGACAACCACAAGACTAACAATGTCAGATTCTTCCAAACGAAATTGCAGCAATGAACTTGAATATTCAATATCCGTACAGACGGAAACCAAACATGATAATAACCTATGAAGTGCTCTGCCTTCTCTTCCTCCAAGATAAAGCCCCCGAAACCCTTTATTTCTTTCATCCTACCAACTCTAGTTAGCCGCTCAAGAAAAAAAAAGAATAGAATCCTACGTTGCATCCTAAATGTTATCCTTAAACAAAAATTATTTCCAAGAAGAACATATGTTTCAGGTCTTTTGCCATAGTTACCAAAATTTTCATTGAATTATGTAATTTCAGAGACTGCAAAAGTCATGACTAATGCTCAAAAGATCGTGCGAAGGGAACGATGATTGAAGCTTCTTCCTCAAACAGTCAAACACAAGAAAATCCACAAATTTGTGACATTTACTTTAGAGTATTTCAGCTCACTATAAATCACCTCTTGAATAGAAACCAAGTGTCTGAAACCAATTTTTCATGACACACCACTACTGAAATCCTTCACAAATATAAAAATCATAAATGCCAATCCCACCACACATCCTCTCTAGCATCTATTGGATTGTAATGCAAGTTGAGGTCTCAATATGAATGCAATCTTATTCCACTTCATTCAAAATCTACAGAAGCAAAACCTAGTACAATTCCCTTGAAACATCAATTCAAACAAACCATACACCAAAAAACAGAGAACAAATAAATTGATATGAAAGAAACAACAAGTTTCCATCCATTCGATTCAAAGATCGAACCTTCATGCTGTACGGATTGCCAATGTCCGAGAGGGGTCCGTCTCGCTACGGTCCGGCCCACGAAAACGATGAACTCCCTAACGCTGGGCCGTCGAAAAACCCGAAACTGCTTAGATCCGACGCGGTTGCCAGTATCACTGGCTCCGAACCCGCCGGGTCGCATTCTAATACCATCTAACCGTGATCTTCACCATATTTCAGTATCACCTCTTCTTTTTTTTCGATTAGTTCGTGAAATTCCAGAAAGTATAATAATCCAGGGATGTAATAAGAAAGTCGAGATCAAGAGTCCGCGTGGGAGGACAACGTAGTCTTGAAATAAACGGATTCGATACGCAGAGTTTGGAAAATTGATTCTCGGTAATGTTGTTTACTCAGTCATGTCTGGATTCTCCTTTTGGTTTTTTTTTTCTTTTTTCTTTTTCTTTCTTTTTTTGTTACGATTTTTGTTCTCTTTATATAAAAGCATATCTTTTATTATACATGATGCTATAATAAGTTTTTAAGGAAAATGTAAATATTATATATATATTTATTTATTTATTGCTATCAAACATTATTTTTAACATGAATGTGCATTTACATATACTTCTCTAAATATTTATTTATTATTACTCTTATTGTTGATTTACTATTTTTAGTTGCTTAAAATTTCATAGATCTCAATCTGTTACTTATTAATACGAATGCATCCTTTTAATTATTGAAGGTGATTCATACCCAACATATATTCTCAATCTCCTTTGAGGTCCCATCTTTGTGCGTTGTGGTTGAGCAATTGGAACATAAACTGCACATCCAAAAATTCTAAGATGGGAAATGTTTGGTTCCTGACCAAAAATCAATTGATGGGGAGAATATTCATGATAATTTGTTGATCTTATGCGTATTAATGCAAAATAGCATGTCCCAACGCAGATAGTGGGAGTTTGGCTTTCATAAGCAATGGTCGTGCAATCAATTTAAGACGTTTAATAAACGCTTCTGCAATGCCGTTTTCTGTAACATAAGCGACATAATGTTCAACAAATATTCCAACAAACATACAATAATCATTAAAAGATTGTGATGTAAATTCACCAGCATTATCAAGACAAATTTTCTTGATAGTATAATCTAGAAAATGTGCTCGTAACCGAATTAACTCCGCAAGAAATTTTGCAAATCCAAGTTGCGAGTTGATAATAGGCAAACATGCGACCATCTCGTTGATGCATCTATTAAAATCATAAAATATCAAAATGTTCCACAATGTGAGTGAATAGGCCCACAAATATCCCCATGTATGCGTTCTAAAAATGAATGAGATTCTGTTTTTTTTTTATCTGTAACGGCCTTATGATTAACTTGCCTTGAGAATAAGCTGCACATGATAATTCATTGGATTGAATCTTCTGGCTCTTCAAAGAATGACGACGTAAATTCTCTAATATTCTCCTCATCATTATAGAACCGTGATGACCCAACCGATCATGCCAAATGATAAAATCATTTTGATCAGTAAACTTCTAGTTTACCGTTGCATATATTTCAATAGTAGTTATATATGTGTAGTATAATCCAAAGGAATAAGAATATAATTTTTCCAACACAACTTTCTTTCTAAAACTAATACTTGTAATATACAAGTATTCATTATTATCTTCATTTTTAGTCTCAATATGCTATCCATTTTACGAATATTTTTAAAGCTCAATAAGTTTTTTTGAGACTTTGAGCAAAATAAAGCATTATCAATGCAAAAATTTTTTCCTCAAGACAAAATTATAGTTGCTTTTTTCGGAGCCTTCAATTAATTTTGCATTACCATTTATGATACTAACATGAGCTTCTATCATTATTAGATAGAAAAATACTTCTTATCTGTAAGTATGGAGTGTGTTATTGCACTGTCTGCCAAACATAATTCTTTGTCAATGATCATTAGAACGTCCATTTTCTTCAAAAAAAAAAATTCAAAATGAGTTTTTTTCTTCTTCTTTTTATGATAAATAAAATATTTGTATAATAAAAGAAATATTGGCAATAAACATTTATTATAAATATTTATTTGCTAACGTAAAATTAAAATTCTTAGGTATTTTCACGACTAGTATCACATTCAGGGTGATTGACAAAAGAAATCAGCAACATCAAAATAAATAAAATCATTAAAGACATTGTCAACAAAATTATGGTCAAGATTAACATCTTTGCTATTGAAATTTGTCTATATCATTTTCTCTTTTGTCTTCAATGATTCTTGATAGAGATCAGCAAGATGCTTTGGCGTACGACAAGTACGAGTCTAATGGCCTTTCATGCCACAACAATAACACTTATTCTCCTCCCTTTTATTTTGGTTTCATCTTTATCATCATTATGCTCTCACTTCTGGTGGTGTGTAATTGTTTTGATATGACAACCACGATTATTATTGTAACGATTATTGTTATTGTCCCACTTTTGGTGGAGATTAATACTTTTGATATGGCCACAACGATTATTATTGTAACGGTTTCAACCACGACCACGGCCTCAGTTTTGTTCATTATTACATCGCATAACTGTCGCATTTGCTTCAGGAAATGGAGCAGCACTAGTTGGACGAGCCTCGTGGTTTTTCAACAAAAGCTCATTATTTGTTCAGCAACAAGAAGACAAGAAATCAATTCAGAATATTTTTTGAAACCCTTTTCACAATATTGCTGTTGCAGAAGCACATTCGATGCGTGAAAAGTGTAGAATGTTTTCTCCAATAAATCCTCATCAGTTACAATTTCCCCACATAATTTCAACTTTGAACTGATTCTGAAAATTGTTGAATTATACTCATTTACAGTATTAAAATCTTGCAAGCGTAAGTGAATCCACTCATAACGAGCTTTTGGAAGAATAATCATTTTTTGATGTTCATATATTTTCTTCAAACTAGTCCACAAGGCAAAAGGATTCTTTACTGTCAAATATTCTGTTTTTAACCCTTCATCAAGGTGGTGACGGACGAAGATCATTGATTTAGTCTTTTCTTGATTTGTGGCTATACTTTCTTCTTTGATGGTTTTTCCAATATCATTTGCCTCTAGATGAATTTCAGCATCTAGTATCCATTATATATAATTCTTTCCAGTGAGATCAAGAGCAACAAACTCGAGTTTTGCAAGATTAATCATAATGTAATTAAAATCAAGAAAACAAATAAAACTTACCACACTTAAACGAAGTTGGCTAGAGATTCATGCTGATAACGTGTTATAAAATAATAGTAGTGTAATATATAGTGAACAATTTAGAGAGAGAAATTTACAGAGTTTTTTTTTTTTATATATTTTTTATTTCACTTTAAGCTTCTATTTATAGATTTAAGATTATGAGTTAAATAGAGATGGAAGATAAATTGACATTCAATATAGGTTTATAAGAAATATGAGGGAATTATGTTTAACAAATCATGCATTAATACATGCATTAATTAACACATGAATTAGTTGTGTTAAAACGTATTTCATAACATATATTAGGTAATTTACAATTATTTACAGCTGGAAAAAAGTATTATTAACTCTGACTGAAGTAAAATTAAAATTTATTATTAATCTGATATATTATTTAGAGTTCCAAGGGAGGGTAAACTTGGAAGGTCATAAGATTATAGGCAATAAAGCCTCCGAAAACAGAATGAAACCATATTCATCGTTGATGAGAGCTCAGAGAGGAATGAGGGTTGCGGTGAGATCTGGGAATTCTGTAAGGGTGGTTGCCCCTCGCCGTACACTCCATGATTTCTTCAATAATTCAACAGCCCTTCAGCAAAAACGATGAAACTGGAAACATTATTGATCAAAACGCATCCTTTACCATTCGCAGTTTTCCTCTGTAGAGGTCGACGGCGGTGTTGGTGGCGGCGGTGACTTGTTTCTGTACTTTTATGGAGGCTGTGATGATGTTATCTTGAATCTTTCTGAGCTGATGAATCGGGCAATTGGAAAATCCGTCCCGTATCTTGGCGGGGCAACCGAAGGCATATGATTTTGGGGTTTCCCTGATATTCGTATGCAACCGGAGATTCTGCAGCCATGGCGTGGACGGATTCTGTTTTGCCTATTTAAATAACAGATCTGAGCCTCGTTTCTTGTTTTTTAGTTCTTATGTTTAAGGGACGATTTTAACATTTTATGAACTAAAAAATAAATCATATCATACTTCTATGAAGAAAAATATCAAAGTTATTTCTTCTTGGAGGGAGTGATTTGAACCCAGAACTGAAGAAGGGATGGGCAGATTTGAGTGGAAATTAATGACAAATGGTCAAAATTTTACTTTGGCGTTAATGTAAATGGCCCGGGAATTAAGGATACATAAATATTTTAATTAGAAGTATATTTTTTAGAAAGAAAAAAAAAACAGAAAGCTTTCTTTTAAAACTTTGATATTTATATGAAGAAATTGATTCCGACGCATTTATAAGAAATTTGATCAAAATGTTCAATAATATATATATAACACTTACATTATTCTGTAGCATATAGTTTCGGTTTACAACATATCTATATTTATACATGTTGAAAAATATCAAGGGCAATAAATAAAATCATGCAGCAGAAAATAAATCCGACACAACAATTTTTGTATGATAAAACTTTTTAGAGAAAAACTATATGACATAGTCTCCAGTTCCTGTATAAGTTTCCACTCACTTAAGAGTTACAGTGTTTTTTGTTTAAAATTATTAAACAATTGAGAGCAAACAAATTTAAATAAGAATAGTTTTTTTTTGGTGTTGGAGAAGCGCTGCATTCATCCAAACATTGGAGAAAAGATGGAATTCGATTGAGAGAGGGGTCATCGAGGATTTTGTTTCTGTTCCTCTCTCTTTTTTGGAAGGCCAAAGACTAAAGGGTGAAGATAGAGAGAGACGGGTGATTGCATGCATATTTGGTTATATGATAGGTATAACTCGTAGGGTCAATTCACCCATACACATAGAATATTTGACATATAACATTTCAACATGAAGATGAATAGATGGTTGGATTACCTAGGATTCTACCGTATTAGCAGCATTAAAAACAAAGCCAGGTATAACATGACATATATATTAATCATAGCACAGTCTTTTTGGTGCGTACTTCAAACACACAAAATATGGGTTTTGAACAATATGTTTCAAGTTATCTACTACATAATTAGTATTAAAAGATTGTATGAATCAATGCTGTCAAAAATTATTGTAGTTTAATTTTATTATTATCTTACTTTTCTTTATGGCACAATTGATTATTACAAAATACACAATTTACAATAGACATGATAGGATTTCAAAATTGGGGCACATATATTGTGATTGTCGGTGAAGCACAACGATAAGCTTGGATCAACAAGTTGTTTAATCGGAAGTATGAAACACCTTACAAATATTCGATCTTAGGAGTAAATAAATGCATACAGAAAGTAAGTGATGCATAGATTAATAGTGGGTTGACGATTAAGTGCTTTACCATCTTTTTTTTTTTTTGTTTTTGTTTTTTTAAATTTGGAACAAATCCACTAAGTGATTACTCATAATAAATAATTTAATGTTGATGCAAATCTATGCTGACTTCTACGAAGCCGTCTTATTGGACTGCTTCTCCAATCTCACCTATTCTGTTAAAAATCACATATAATATAATAAAAATTTAAAAATAATATTTTATTTGAGAAAAACTTACTCTAATATAACTACACCATATACATACATAACATACTTAAATTATATACCAAAATTTGGTTTAGATACACATTTTATATATCTATATATATATATATCTTTGAGTATATCATAACATCACCAGTGAAGTTTGGCATGTTTAGGATATCACTATTTATCGATGGGTTTATTTGATGATACTGTCTTTAACGCCGTCGATTCCAGACTAAAAGACTAAAATGTCATTTCAATAGTTTATGCAATCATGGTACATTAATTTTTCTTTGTTTTTTTAGCAACTGTTGCAACTACTTGAGGTGCAGACTTAAACAGGAGATCAATTACGACCGATATGGCTACAAGCTATAGGCTGTATAGTGTTCTTTTTTCTTCTTTTTTTTAATACAATATTTTTTTTTGACATGCTGTACAGTATTCTAGGATGCATCAAAATTTTTCAATCTATTTATCCATACATGCATACTGCTTATATAGCTCAAAAAACCTAATACACCACATTATCTCGGACAGGAACGAAAGTACGAAACATAAGCATCCATGTCTGAAGGCGCTGTACACATCCTGGTGTTCCCTTACCCTGCGCAGGGGCACATGATACCCCTCCTAGACTTCACCCACCACCTCGCCACCCGAGGCCTCACCATAACCATACTCGTCACTCCAAAAAACCTCCCCCAACTAAACCCACTCCTCTCCACCCACCCAACCTCCATCACTCCCCTTGTTCTCCCTTTTCCTCTCCACCCTCAAATCCCACCCGGCGTAGAAAACACCGAAGATCTCCGCGCAGGAGGATTCCGCACTATACTGTGCGCCATGGGTCAACTCCACGATCCTTTACTCGACTGGTTTCGCAACCACGCCTCGCCGCCGGTGGCTATCGTTTCCGACATGTTTTTAGGGTGGACCAACCACCTCGCCCGTGAGCTTAATATGCCCAGGTATTGTTTCTTCCCCTCTGGCGCTTTTGGTATGTCTATAGTTTACTCTTTATGGCGTGAAATGCCTAAGAGGAAAAACGGTGACGATATGATGGAGTTTACCAAAATCCCGACTTCCCCAGTTTATCCCTGGTGGCAACTGTCACCTATTTATAGGAGCTATGTCGAGGGAGACCCAGATTCGGAATTCATTAAAGATTCGTTTAAGGAAAATCTGGCTAGTTATGGAATGGTGTTCAACACGTTTAGCGATTTGGAACGTTTTTATTTGAATCATCTTGTAAGAGATTTGGGGCATGATAGGGTATGGTCAGTCGGGCCGCTTTTGCCCTCCGATGAAGTTGGGCATGCCCAGAGAGGTCGGTCCAGTTCGATATCGGCAACGGAAATAAGCTCATGGCTCGACAAGTGTGATGGACGTACAGTGGTATATGTGTGTTTCGGGAGCCAGGCTGTATTGAACAATAAACAGATGGAGGAACTAACCCTAGGGTTGGAGAAGAGTGGGGTAAGATTTGTTTTATCTGTGAAGGGCCCAACCAGGGGGCACGCAAATCGGGGAGACTATGCCGTGATACCATCCGGGTTCGAGGAACGTACGGCTGGGAGTGGACTCGTGATCCAGGGGTGGGCCCCACAAGTGAAGATACTGAGGCATAAAGCTGTATCAGCGTTTCTGACACATTGTGGGTGGAATTCGACCCTGGAGAGCATCATGGCTGGAGTGCCAATGTTGGCATGGCCTATGGGGGCCGATCAATTTACTAATGCTACTTTGCTTGTGGATCAGTTAAACGTAGCAATTAGGGTATGTGAAGGGGATGAAACCGTGCTTGATTCTGATGATTTAGCACGGGTTTTAACCGTAACAGCAAGTGAGAGGTGGATTGAGAAAAGGGATCGTGCCAAGGAATTGAGCAAGGCGGCCTCCGATGCAATCAAAGAAGGGGGAAGTTCGTTCAAGAATTTGGATGGTTTTGTTGGCCACTTATCGAAACAATAGTGCGCTCATTTATGTAATAAATGAATTTGAACATTTACGAATCCTTATGATATCGTATAAATAATGCTATAAATAAATTAAACCAAACTCAAGAAGCGAAAACATGAGTTATAATAGAAGACCTTTACCGGGTTAGTATTCCTTATCTTGCATATAAAATATCAAGAACAAGAGAACTCGAAGCAATCACCCCCTCGATATTTTGAACGCAACTTATAAGATGGTACGACATTGATTGGTCTTTTTAGCCTTGCTTGTAGAACATCTGTTTCAAGAAACCAGAAAAGAGCCGGTATTAGAAGATGGAAAAACTCGGGAGTGATAAAAAAGACCAATTTCCTTGTCAACCAAATGTCCTAATCAACAGTAATTCAATCAAAGGTACAACCATGTTAAACGGAGCGTGAAGTAAGTGTATTTGATTCATCCATTGATATTGATCGAAAACTAAAGCGGTTACATTACATATAAACTCTAAGAATGTGTTTGAAAACTAGTGAAAGAAGCAAAACTAAATATATGAACCTGAGAGGTGGCACATGGATCGGAACTTTTCTCCACCAAACTATCTAGCTTCTCACCTCGTGCTAGGACACCGTCAATAATCTGGTGCTGAGATGAAAGAAAAATATAGATTATATAACAACTTAAGTTTTAAAAAACGAACAGAAACAAAGGAAAAGAACACATCGATTTCATGCAATTACTGATCAATTAAATAATGGATAGGGCTCTGATGATCTTAAGCAGGCAATTATTTTTAGTTTTCTAAACAAAGATACAAACTTTGGTAAAATATCCGCTTGCATATACCAGAAAGCTAAAACTGGGAAACTTCTAAATAGATGCCACTCGTACTAAAATTGGAACAGAACACTCACAAAAATAATTTTGGTTTCATCCAATTCACGCTGAATTCTCAACAGTTTGTCGGCCTCAGCAGGGTCCTGAACAGTTTAAACTAAACAAGTTCAGATAAAAAGTAACAAACGTAACACAGCGGACACATACTTGAGAGCAATTGATTGGGTTGATACACAATGTGACTTCTGAAAGCATCAAGGAAGACGTTAGTAGTGAGGAAAATCTACTGCTGGTAATTCCTTTGACAATGCTCTGTTTTCAAAAACGTAAGGCAGAAAGACTTCAATACCTGAAACTTGGTGATTGCCTCGGTTAAATAGGTGTGGGGCCTTGTCACCTTAATCCTTAATTATATATTCAATTAAGTAAATCACATATCTTTACTTATCAGGATTAAAATATTATTACTACTCACTATGTCTTTCGCTTACATAGTTCATATACATCACATCTTGTATATCATTTACACATCACAACTCATTCAATCTCGATCAATTTAACTCCTAGCAGCAGAAGGTAGACTCATCCTTGCTTTCCCTAGCTATGAGTCCCTACAGAACAACCACGCACAACATGAGTATATAAATGATGTTCACAAGCCAACATCAATATAATGCATAAATATTGTATAAACAAACTTCCTGTATTTCATGCATTGAAAATACTCCTTTCTGGTTGTTCCTGTACATACACCTGTACATACCTCAAAACCCAATATACAACATGATGCAATTGGTCAAATATGTCATCACATATCTCATTCAACATCCTGTTATAACGTGATCGATATGATATGCCTCTCAGCTTAATATATCAGTGGCTCAGCCTTCACGTCCCATATTAGCAGCACACATCATATCACCGTCCTCACACGTTATAATAGCCAATCATATGCCCAACAATGTCATACCTCTCACATGGCATCAACTATATGCCTCAACAATATCAATATAACAGTAAAAGCATATGCCTAACAAGGGCATACCTCTCATGCCAAAGCATATGCTCAACAGTAGCATACCTCTCATGGCATCAACCTGAACAACATGAATGTATACCAACATTCCCAACAATGGCATGACATCAACTGCACATTTCAACAACATCAAGATGCAACAATAATAAGAACAGCACGTCGCTCATTCCAGCGACCCTCAACATCATCATCATATATAATGATCATAAATATATCAAAACTCGTACGTCAACACGTACATGTTGTGCTGTACAACATATATAAGTGTAGGCGTCAGTGTCATGTCCCATGTGATGGCGCTACATGAATACCAACAATGTTCAATGTTATAATAGGCTTCACCATCACATTCAAACCAAATATAATATTTTGCAACATTCTTGAGTCTCGCGATCGATCGCTCACCCTTGGCGATCAGTCGCTAACACTAAGAAATTTGCTTAACATTTTGTTCATCAAGCGATCAATCTACTGCAAACACGCGATCGATCTCCTAATCCTTTACAACACATACTGTCCAAGCGCGATCGATTGCTCCTATTTACGCGATCGATCTCCCGAAGTTTAAACTGCCTTATTATTTTCTTCGCATATGCGATCGATCGCTCCATGAAACGCGATCGATCGCTATGCTCTGTTCTTTTCAGAACATGGCGATTTTCGAGCTTATCTTCATGGTTCCAACTTCTCATCTCATAATTCAACATCAAAAGTTCATAAAACATTTCCCAATCATGTTTTCAAATGATTACAACTTTTTTCATTGTATTCCATTTCCTACCAATTCATACAAGCAAAATCACATGCTTCAACATGATTACTCTACACATAAATGGTACTATACAATCTTACACCTCATAAACACCTTACCAAATCTACAAACACTTCAAGTAGGAGCAGGTTCCTCCTTGATTCTCAAGCCATCAATGGAGAACAATGTAAGAGAGTGAGAGAAGCTTGTAGGATTTGACTAGGTGAAATATGGTGAACTATGCTTTTCCAAATCTGGTTTCCTATATTTATATTGAGTAATTAGTAATACAACTCATGCCAAGTTGATTCCATGTGGTCTACCATGCATCAAATCTATGCCTTCCATGTAGAGTTACTACTACACCATATAAAACTCATTTCATAACTCAATATCCATGGCATAATCAACATGTTTTACACCATCTTCATATATTTGTTCACAACTTCTTTATCTCATTTAATCACATCTTTTCTCATAGCACATATGATTAACATTTCCTTTGCCATTCAAGTATACATCATATCAATTATTTCTCAACTATGCTTAGTTCATTTCAACTTAACATTAATTGTTTTAGCATATGTCAACGAATCATACTCGGGCCAGCCCGAACCCGAACCCGAACCCGAGTCCACATCATACCACAATTATTACGTAAGTGAGTCAAGCATCACCTCAAACAGGTATTAGACACATCGAGGCATTACAATACGGCCATGGTTGAGTACTATCGGCTTGAACAGTTTTCCATGAGTCACCAAATTTTCCTAAGTATTCATCCAGTACCTGAAAACTAATCATAACCTTCCTAACTTGAGACTACTCGATCGAAAAAATACCTATCTCAATGAATTCCAAAAGACTACAACCCCGTTGGGTAATGAAAACGGACTCCGGGCCTGATAGTGATCATCCATAAAACCAATGCGATCAAGCCATTTCTATGTACGCATGAACCATGTATTCTATTTTCCAGTTGAATCAAGGAAGTTGTCAATTTTAATTGATAAAGCTCAAGAGATCAATAAAAAATTCAACAATGAAGGAAAACAATGTCAAGTCTATGGATCACGACATGTGTTCCACACAAAACTCAATCCAGACAACCACAAGACTAACATTGTCAGATTCTTCCAAACGAAATTGCAGCAATGAACTTGAATATTCAATATCCGTACAGACGGAAACCAAACATGATAATAACCTATGAAGTGCTCTGCCTTCTCTTCCTCCAAGATAAAGCCCCCGAAACCCTTTATTCTTTCATCCTACCAAATCTAGTTAGCCGCTCAAGAAAAAAAAGAGAAAAGAATCCTACGTTGCATCCTAAATGTTATCCTTAAACAAAAATTATTTCCAAGAAGAACATAAGTTTCAGGTCTTTTGCCATAGTTACCAAAACTTTTCATTGAATTATGTAATTTCAGAGACTGCAAAACTCATAACTAATGCTCAAAAGATCGTGCGAAGGGAATGATGATTGAAGCTTCTTCCTCAAACAGCCAAACACAAGAAAATCCACAAATTTGTGACATTTACTTTAAGAGTACTTCAGCTCACTATAAATCACCTCTTCAATAGAAACCAAGTGTCTGAAACCATTTTTTCATGACACACCACTACTGAAATCCTTCACAAATATAAAAATCATAAATGCCAATCCCACCGCACATCCTCTCTAGCATCTATTGAATTGTAATGCAAGTTGAGGTTTCAATATGAATTCAATCTTATCCCACTTCATTCAAAATCTACAGAAGCAAAACCTAGTACAATCCCTTGAAAAATCATCAATTCAAACAAAACATACACCAAAAAACAGAGAACAAATAAATTGATATGAAAGAAACAACAAGTTTCCATCCATTCGATTCAACGATCGAACCTTCATGCTGTACGGATTGCCGTTGTCCGAGAGGGGTCCGTCTCGCTACGGTCCGGCCCACGAAAACGATGAACTCCCTAACGCTTGGCCGTCGAAAAACCCGAAACTGCTTAGATCCGACGCGGTTGCAATATCACTGGCTCCGAACCCATTGGGTCGCATTTTAATACCATCGAACCCGTGATCTTCACCATATTTCAGTATCACCTCCTCCTTTTTTTTGGATTAGTTCGTGAATTCCAGAAAGTATAGTAATCCAGGGATGTAATAAGAATGTCGAGATCAAGAGTCCGCGTGGGAGGACAACGTAGTCTTGAAATAAACGGATTCGATATGCAGAGTTTGGAAAATTGATTAAATATCTCGGTAATGTTGTTTACTCGGTCGTGTCTGGATTCTCCTTTTGGTTTTTTTTCTTTTTTCTTTTTTTTTTTAACGATTTTTGTTTAAAATATAAAAGCGTATCTTTTATTATACATGATGATATAATAAGTTTTTTAAAAAATGTTAATATTATATATATATACATATATTTATTTATTTATTTATTGCTATCAAACATTATTTTTAACATGAATGTGCACTTACATGTACTTCTCTAAATATTTATTTATTATTACTCTTATTGTTGATTTACTATTTTTAGTTGCTTAAAATTTCATAGATCTCAATCTGTTACTTATTAATGCGAATGCATCCTTTTAATTATTGAACATATTATAAATTATTTTTACATAATTATAAGGTATAACATACATAAAAATAAATAACATATTTATTTTTCTAACAATTTAATAATAAAAATTATTTTTACTGGTTATTTTGAATATATCGCTTTTTGTTTTTAATAAAAACAGATACAAGATATGGAAGGACTTTTTTTTTTAGCAAAAAATTAATATAGTAATGGGATGATTGGAGAGACTGCTAAATACTAAAAAGAAAAAGCGGAAAGAATAGAACAGTATTTACGAAAGAGATGGCATAGATGTTTGGTCAAAGGATGTTTTCAAAGGCATCAACGATGTCTGCAGAACCAACCTCCTCGTATACATTAGATGAGATACAAATTTAAGAACCATAGCTACTTTCAACCACCGTTCTTTGCCAAGCATACCATCTCTGCTAATTCAACTGCCATTGAATCCACTAAAACTCGTATCAAATGCATATCCAATCTTTGATCAAATTACACCAAATAAGGTCTGCGATAGTTGCCAAGCGAGATAAAAAGAATCAAGCGGTTAATTTTTACCGAATCTCAAGCATCTATTGTGTTTGGATTCCGTTACACTCGGGGCAGGAGCAAGTGGTCCCTTGCTTCGTTTCGAGAAAGAATGTTTTTCCATTGCATTCACGAATCTGCGCAGGTGTTTAATGTACTCTGGAAATGTTTCAAGATTACAGTGTCCGCCGCCTTGGACCCATAAAGGATCGTATTTCTCTCTGGAAAGTTCCCACAATCTCTTACCGTGAGACCAATCAACAATCTCATCATTTGTTCCCTGGAAAAAACAGACAGAAACAAGTTTTTTATTTGAGAAGATGCAGAAGTCCTGAAACCGCATTATCTGACTTCTTGATTTGGATTTATTATTTAGTTTTTTTCAAAATGCCGCAAGAAGCGCTAATTCTTGTTTACAGGAGGTGGGGATTCTTACGTGTATGACTAAAACCGGACAGCTGACATTCCTGATTTTGTCTATGTTCTGGAAAAAAAATAAAAAGACTTAAGAGAATCAGAGCCCAAGTTAATTACAGAAGGGGATGATAGTTGATAGATAGTTGACAAACTTACTTTGAAAATGTCGAACCAGAATGTCACCTTGACATTGTACAGAACTCGTATGCCTGAAAGAATTGCACTATGAAGAACGACAGCCCTCAGCCTTTGAAACCGAGAAGCTAGATGTAACGTGGGACCACTCCCGACAGATTGGCCATAAAGAACCACATCTTCTTGCCTGATTCCATACTCGTTCTTCAAACAATTATACACAGCTTCAATGTCGTGGTATGTGTTGAACTCGGATGGCTGTCACTCGTAAAGATCGTTCCTCATTAAACCAAAGCAAAATTAGTAACTACCAGGATTGCTCTACAATTTCATTATTCTATTATTCATATTCTTATGGAGATCAGATCATTTCTGTTGTATGCTTTTGTTCCTATTACAACTTTAATGCGGTAAACAATAGGCTCAAAAAGCATTTGGAACAGAAAAAGAAATATAGACTGCTTCTCACCTTCCCGGATGAGGCCCCATATCCTGCATAGTCATAGCTGCAATAGAGCAAAGGAAAATGGAATACGAATAAGAATGCTAAGCACGATACCTATAACCTTATGTCTAAATATATTTCATACAAAACCCGATAGTCAATGGATGAATTTAGTGAATCAGACTCGAGCAACCATTAGATTAACAGTAAATCGAAACCCCAACTCACAAACAAATACACAAATTAGAAAAGGCAAAGCCGGGGGAAAGAGCAAAATGATAAAGATGTGTGTAGTTCAATCTGTAACTCTTAGCATAAGAGTGTGGAAAGACCAAAGATTCTAACTGTACATAATGTATTAGTATCCAAAACGTAGGGATTGTTGAATATGAACTACTAGTTCAATAAGTTACGCGACTGCCTTGCAGCCTTTATGCCGTTAAAAGATAGGAAAAACACACCCTCTTCAATATTGGACCTTAAATCGTAGCCCCCAAAATCGATCCTACAACAATTGGGAACCCCAACAATTAATTACCAAGGGCATACATGTCCACAAATAATAATTTAGCAGAATAATAGAACCATCAACAGATGAAACAGCCAAAAACAAAGACATACACAAAATTTGCGAACATATTTGATAACGTAAGATCAAGAAAAACAGAGAATCTCACGACGACAGACCTCATAATATTGACGCGAAGATGAGCTCTAAGCTCAATGAATAGCTCTTGCATCTGCCCTAAATCAGCAGCGTTACCATGAGAGTACAATATCGTAAATCTCCCCGCAGGATGTTTCCAATATGTCGCCACAATCTTGTTGCACCCCTTTGTATCAAGCAAATGCACGTCAACATTTTTGTCAGCAGTCAATCCACTCATCAATAGTTTCCCATTTTCCTCATCTCTGTAAATATCATACGTTGGTGGGTCTGGAGGAAAAAATGCAAACTTTGCAGCTACGCTTGACGTCACATTTCCCATCAATTTACGACGACCCTTTACGAAAAATTCAATCTTTAACACGACCCAGAACACTTAAGCCATTGACACACCTCTTTCGGCAGGAAAATTCATGGGTTAACGTTGTTGAACATAGATATATCAATGTTTCATATATTTGTTGGGTTTTATTTTCCTTAATTTTTTCTTTGCTTTCTGGTTTTGTGAATCGACGATGAAAATAATGGAGATATAGGAAGACCCGATATAAGCGGAGGATGAATGGGAATTCAAAGAAGCACAAATTGACGTAAATTTGTGTTTCTGTGTGTTGCCCTGTTCCTTTCTCTGTTGTTTGCTTTCGGGGATGAGTTGTAAATTGTAATGAACGATGATGAATATGAATAAAATAGAGAGACGTACACAATGTGATGTAATTCATCATTTTGATGTATATGTGAAAAGTCAAATTTGCCCTTGGTCGTTTATATTCCTAATTCATATTAGAATTTTTGGGACACAATAAGCTACTGGTTCTTATCAATCAATAATTTATATTATATTTTATGTCTTTCTAATGATACTTTTTCTCAGGTTAAAAAAATTATTCCCACAAATATTAAATAAAAAATCTAAAAGTTTTATGAGAATATAAAACTTAAATTGTAATATGAAAATTATTGATATGATACATAAAAAATGGAGAGAAACACTCAAACACCGATGCATAATAATTTATTCGAATAAAAATAGAGATCTTTAAATGAAATAATTAAGGTCAAATCGTTTGTTAAGACACGATTGCAGCACACATTTACAAATATCAAAAGCTTAACCATGAACTAAAGGGAGAAAACAAAACAAAAAAAAAAAAAAGGAAATAGGGCAAATGATGTTGATTAATTAAAGTGGATGTAGGGAGAATGATGGACGGCTAAGATTCGGTCAAAGGCTGCTATAGATCTAACCCTAAGAGAGAAAAGTTCAGATTGGGTTGTCAGAGTCAGACATTCCTTCAGTGTTTGGCCAAACTATCGTTTTGACGATATTAATACTTGTTCACCTTTTTATTCCTTTCCCTTTTACAACTTTGTAATATGCTTTTTTTATTCCCCAAGAAAAATGGGTAATATTGAAATAGTAACTCATAATTTCAAGCAAGAACATGTATTTCATTAAATCTATATGTATTTGATTATTGCCTATAGTTTGAAACTAACAATCTCAGTTTTTTAACTTTTCTTTTTCATGGTGAACATTTTATATTTGTAATCAAATATTGACTATTGACTTGAAACTAATAATCTCGGTTCAACTTTACTTCATTTAACGTTTTTCAAGATAAGATGAAGTATCAAATTACTACAGCCAAAGTAAGTCCGTTTCTTACCAAACAATACCTAGAGATATACTCAAATGTGTATTGTTTCACTGATTATATTGACAACAATGGTCATCACATTCATCTTTGGTAAGGAAAGGTAATCATAGCTATGGCCATTGGTATGCCTAAACAAGCCTTTCTTGTTAGGTTTCGTAGTTTTGAGTGGGAAAGCCACCATGATCACTAAAAATTGGCCATTGAAACAACCCACAACTTCCACTTCAATTTATTTTTCCTTCTCTTTTTAAGTATATAAATGAATGTCACACATATTCTCAAGAATAATTTAATAATAATTAATACTATATGTAGAGAGAGGAAAAAAGTAAATAATAAAACAAAAAATACACAGCACAATGTAGGTCCAAACAAAGATGTGGGGGCAAGCTACAACTATTGTTTCTTTTTTAAATGCTATACGACTTAAAGCAGAAGACTGAGTGGGTCAAAAGCAAAGAGCCCAAAAAATTAAATGCTTTGAGAATTGAGAGTATATATTTACCAACAAAAGGTAGGTCATAAAGATTCAAACATAAAGCTTTTTAAAAGAGGGCTCCCACCAAATAACTACTATTAAAAATGAGTCAACAGATCTAAACTTGTAAGGGGTTAATGAGATCCATAGACACAATTTCGATTTGGGTATCTGGGGTCCACTTTTCATGTCTAAATCAAATCTCACATGTCCAAGTTAACTTTGGAAACTTCCAAAGGATCAAGACACTATCCTTATACTAGCAAGAATTCAACCTCCTGTAAGTTTATTATGCTAGCAAGAATTCAACCTTTGTCAGGTTACTTGAAGGCTGCCTATACAATTGAATATTTGTTTCAAGAAAAGAATAAGCAATTACATTTTGAGCCCAAAAAAGAAAAAAAAACAAAACAAAACAAAAACAAGAAGACGAAGACGAAGAAGAAGATTAGGTAATTACTAAGGAATTCTAATTTCCCGTCAACAAACTACCAAGACTCGTGCCAATGCAGGTCGTCAACAGCTGCATTAACAAATAGCTACTTTAAAGCATGAATTCATAAATTATTTCAATTCCAACTGTCTAGAATCCTGAGTCAGGGATAATAAGAGTTTGCTATGAATGCAATAGACGTCTCAAGTAATTTTAGTTTTTTTTTTTTTTTTTGCTGGGTCTCAAGTAATTTTAGTTAATCATCTTTTAAAAATGTGAGATTTGATACAAAGTATAGCCTTTTGCTCAATCTTGCCTGCAAGTTACGCTCATCTGCAACAAGCTTTCAAATTCTACATGGTCTGATTTGTAATTAGCCAGCCCAAGATATGACCCCAAATTTTAAAATGGACTAGATGAGATGACTTTTATATTCATTGACTTGGGCTAAAAAATGCAACCTGCTCCTAATTTCTATCTCTAGCTGCTTTGCTTAAATATAATTTACTCGTCCTCTATTGCGGTTCTGTCTCCGATAACTGAAACCCAAGTCGGTAATTTTCATCAAACTTCTTTCAGCTATGTCTATGACTGTAAAGGCTCGAAGGGTGCCTCGAGCATCCGGATAGTTTCCTGTTTCGTCGCTTATTCTTTTAATCCTTGGATCAATTGCACCATTGAGATATATAATGTTGTCTTCGCCAACCACTAACATTTTTCGGACACCATTTCCATATGCCAGCTATTTATGCATGTGACCAAACAAGACCAATTGGATACATATTTTGCCGCTCATTTTTAGTTCAGAAATTGCATGAGCTAAATCTATATCAGAAGTTGTGTACCACTTTATTATAAATCCAATAACAGCTCAGGGTGTTCATGGACCAGACCGGATTACACTGGTCTCGGTTCCAAAAGGCACGGAGCAGGTTCAATCCGGTGGCCATCCGGATTGAACCGGTTCCGGTTCAATGGCAAGAGCCATGGAACCACACCGGTCCATGGAACCGATGCATTGGACCAGATCGGTTCCGGTTTGGACCGGGAACCACTCCGGTCCATGGAACCGGTGCATTGGATCGGTTCCGGTTTGGACTGGTTCCAAACGGAACCATTCCATCCTTCTTTTTTTTTTCAGTTTTAAATTTTTTTTATTATTTAACCATTATTTCGAAAATAACAAATTTATTGATGAAATAATGGATGAATTGTAATGAAAAAACAAATAATTTATTGAATTCGAAAAGTTTACAAGTTAAAATAATAAACATTTGAAATTTACTTAAAAAGAAAATACATTATCATCATAATTTATTAGTTATTGTCTTCACAAATTCTTCTTTTTCTTCGGAACTTTGGTTGTCGAACTCGTCGACTCCTTTTTTTTTATTTCTTCGCTCAGCATCGAACCAATCTTTGAGTAATGTTAGCATGCATAATGAATCCGTTTTAAGAGAAGTTATATGGTCTCCAATTATTCGGCCACAAGTTGAGAATGCCGACTTAGATGCGACATTAGATGCTTGAACAACAAAAAATCTCTAGCCATTTTGGCTAAGATAGGATATTGTCGAGTGTGTTTTCCACCACTCTAAGACGTCAAAATTCTCATCTGTTATGAAATTTTGACCCAAAAAGTACTCTAACTCATTCGACGTGATTGTTGCCGATCCGCTTCCTCTCAACTTTTTTCTCTCTATACTTCTCAGCACATTAATCCCTGAACTTCTTGATTGAGTGTCTTCTTGCTCCGCTACTCTCTGTGATGATGATCATTATACATGTTCTTCAGAATGATACAAAGCAAACATGTTCTGAAGAGAATGTCTGATTGACGTTTTTTGACATCTTATCCACAATTTCTTTAAGGAACTCTCCGACTAAAACTTATTCCTTGGTACCCGGGTCTCCGAGTTCCCGAACAATTTTGACTGACTATTTTAAAGAGTAATATAAATCATTCTTTGCTGAGATTTCCTGTTCGAGGAATTGTATACGTCGTTCTTTATCTTCAGAGTTCTAGTGATTGTGTTCGCCACTCGCATGCTATAACTTTGTGGAAAAAATTGCTTCTTTGTTTATGGTTTTGTATTTTTTTTTGCCTTTTGACTGTGCTTATATTTGGTTTACTAATCTATCCTTTATTAAATCCGTGCCATGGCAGAGCTCAGTGTAAATCTTATAAAATTGTCCAACAAAGAAACCCGAAAAGAAACCACTGTGGTGCTATGCTGGTCTTTGAGTACTTGGGGTGCCGCCTGACGCATCTACTGCTGGTGGCTGATATCGATGACGACAATCAGATGAAGAAAATCCGGAATTAAATACTACCCCCAAATCCACAAATTCCCTTCATAAACCAGTGTCCCCTGCAATGAGAGATGCATGCACTAGTGATATTTTCTCAGAGAGGAAACTTGTTTTAACCATTTTAAGATGATGTGAAAAATCCCTTTTGCGTGAGAGTGACTTCTCGGTGATTCCATTGAAAATTTGAGGAAAAGCAAACCATTTGAGTCACTAAAGGTGCGGAAAGTGTGTACAGTTTAGTTCGTGTGGATGCCCTGAAATTGGAACACGAGAACATAGCAAGAGTGGTGCCAGGGAAAATTTTGAATTTGAGGTTTTTCCGACTCTTGAGTCTTGATATGCAGATGGTGGTGGTAGGGAACAAGTTTGGCAATATCGGGTTTTGGAATGTTGAAGCGAAAGAAGAGGATGAAGGTGGAATTTATGTTTATCACCCACATTCAGGACCAATTTCTGGTCTTGTGATCCATCTTCCATCTCAAAGGTGATCATGTCTGACGGTGGTTTTGTTGTTATATCATATATATTTGGTTCCTTCTATGTTTATTTTTTGGGCTAAATGTGAAGAATTGGGTACATGGCTTCCTTTAATGTTTATTTTTTGAAGACTAAATTTGAAGAATTGGGTACAAGCTAAATAAAGGTCTGCTTATGTTTTCATTTATTTATCCACTTTTAATTATGACTTCAAAAAGGAAGTAGAATGGAGTTGCAAGCAACAAGCCAGTGTTTTATTATTCCAAATCCTAAACTTTTTTTAAACAATTCAATGTAGGATACTTCTTCTAAACTTATGATCATCCTTACGGTAATTGGGCTGAGAAGCTGGATCAGACTGGCTAGTATAATAAGTTATGTTGGTAAAAGAAATCTTGATCATGGGAATGGTTTTTTAAGGCACTGTTGTTTCTGATTATGAATCTCAAAAAGTAAAACAGTTTTGATGAAGGAACTATATTGTGGATCCATTAACCCAAAAAAATGTATTTTTGTACTTGTGAAGCATGTAGTGTAGCATATGCATTTGCCCGGCATTACAGGACACATCCTTCACGTTGTTGCTGTGAAATTTCCTTATTTTGCTTTTCTTCTGCAGTTGTACAGTTTTTGCTATGATGGGTTTGTGAGGTTATTGGATGTTGAGAAAGAGGTATTCAATATGGTTTTATGTCATTGGATACACTATATACTCTATGTCCCTGCATCCACACGACAACAAGTCCTTATACTTTGGTGAAGTCAGAGGAATCGAGATATGGGATTGAGAGCAGGAAAACCCATGTCTTCATGTGATTTGCATGAAGATAGGTTTAACACCTAGAGTTGAACTCAGAAAACGGTAATATCATGGCTACGAGCTCCACCGATGGCACAGCTTGCATTTGGGATTTGAAACTCTTGAGCAGATGAGCCAAAGCCCCTGAAGACTGATGAGCATAAAATAACCATACGATCTGGTTACTTTTCACCAACTGGGAAAGTACCCGGCAACTACAAGGTTTGAATGGGGTTATCTTTCTTAAAGATTAACTCCAACTAATACAAAAGTTGTCATTTTTGTTGACTTTTTAGTTCAATGCATAGTCGAATAAGAATGTATACTGCAAAATGTTCGGCCTCCTATAATTTCAAGCTGTTGTTCAGAATTTTCTTCATGCTCATTCAGTGGCCTTGATAATTTCTGTTTAAATCTTTTTTTGTGTCTTTTCATCTGTTCATGCGGCATGGACAACAAAGTTGGGATGCGCATCCATGCAACGTTGGGATGCTTGCAGGGGCTACAAGTGGAGGCCAGGTTTACGTTTTGGCTTCAGCTGTCACGCACCGAGACCGGGATCGATAACACCGGCGTTGATTCCAAATACAATTGAAAATCAACAAGCCTCATAGTACAGAATTTAATACAACCAGTCTATTTATTCCATAAACATAAATGTTTTACAACTGAAAATAAAACCATAACTTAAATCCTAACAGAGTTTAGCGGAAGCATAATTATGTAAAATCTTGAAATACTTGCGGTAGATCACCAACCCCAAAAGTTGTGTTGTTCTGCATCTTCGGTATCTGTCTCACTTTTATCTGGGGAGGGGATGTAAGGGGTGAGTGTTCTGGTTGACACTCAGTAAGCGGGGGCCAATCGAATATGCCAAAAACATATACTTATACAGATTTCAAAACATAAACTGATACACATAACAAAATTTTGCTTCTTTGAGTCATACCAAAAGCATCATCTTAGAACACATATCATATACTTATCAAATTAGATCGATCTACATAACATAAGGATTATAGAGGTGGCTCCTACGAATTCAAGAGGTGGCTCCCGTACGTATAGCACTTTGCCCCATCGGTTCAAGAGGTGGCTCATACGTACGTAGCACGTTGCTTCGCATAGCACTTATCTCCCGATATTCAGAATTTTCATGACATCATAGTTTTTAAAACAGTTCACATATTCGACTGTATTTTTCATAAGCATTCATATGTTATCAAAACGAAAAGATAATATAACAAAAGCCCACTTACTTGATTGTTTACGATGATTCTTTAAACTTGAAAGAGTATGGATCTACAACCTTCAAAAATCAACTTCTTTTCTTGCTAGAATATTTGATATTTTGAGAGTATTTTGAGAGTATTTCCTTTACACTTTTTGTGTTTCTACTAATGAATCTAGCTTGGTATTTATAGAAGTTTTTCAAGAAAATATGTAAGCAATGACATCAAGTTAATATTATGTAATCAATGACATCAACTTAATATTATGTAATCAATGACATCAACTTAATATTATGTAAGCAATGATGTATTTAAGGATAGTTTAATTAAATTCTTGGTACCTAAAGTCAATGTAACATGTTGTGGTATCATGTTGTGGCAATGTAACATGTTGTGGTATCATGTTGTGGCAATGTAACATGTTTGCAAGTGGTGATCATCATATTCTTCCCTCCTTATGAGGAGTTTCGTCCTCGAAACTTGAAGCAGCTTGATCTTGGAACAGATAGGGATATTTTTCTCGCATTTTCTCTTCTGGTTCCCAAGTGGCTTCTCTCTCTGTATGGTTCGACCATTGAACTTTGATATATGGAATGGTCCTTCGTCTCAGTACTTGATCCTTTGAGTCTATGATTCGGATCGAAATTTCTTCATACTTCAGGGTTTCATTCAAGTTTCCTTGATCTACTAAAGGTTCTGCTTCGAGTACATGATTTGGATCAGCAATGTACTTCCTTAATTGTGATACATGAAATACATTATGAATTCTTGAGAGGCTTGGAGGTAGTGCTATTCTATAAGCTAAAGTTCCCACTTTCTCCAGGATTTCAAATGGTCCAACATATCTTGGTCTTAGCTTCCCTGCTTTGTCAAATCGGATGACTCCTTTCATTGGTGAGACCTTTACATAAACCTTGTCGCCAATCTCGAATTCTAACGGTCTTCTTTTCATATCAGCCCAACTTTTCTGTCGATTTTGAGCTGCCTTGAGCCTATCTCTAATAATTGTGACTTTGTCGATTGTGGTTTGTACAAGCTCAGGTCCGGTGATAGCCTTCTCTCCAATTTCATCCCAATATAACGGTGATCGACATTTTCGCCCATAGAGTGCTTCGTATGGTGCCATTCCAATGCTGCTATGATAACTATTGTTGTAGGCGAACTCGATCAGAGGCAAGAGCTCACTCCAATTTGCACTGAAATCTATGGTACAAGCTCTTAACATATCCTCGAGGGTTTGGATTGTCCTCTCTGTTTGGCCATCGGTTTGTGGGTGATAGGCCGTGCTAAGAGTTACCTTAGTTCCCATAGCTTGTTGAAAACTATTCCAGAAGCGTGACACGAATCTGGGATCTCTATCGGATACAATACTTATCGGGACTCCATGAAGTCGCACAATATTATCCATGTAAAGGGTCGCCAGTTTATCCAAGTTATAATTCATACGAACTGGGAGGAAATGTGCAGATTTCGTGAGTCTATCCACAATCACCCATATACCGTCATGACTTTGTCGAGACTTTGGCAATCCTACTACAAAGTCCATGGAGATATGTTCCCACTTCCATTCCGGAATTTCAAGAAGTTGAAGTAATCCTCCTGGTCTTTGATGTTCAGCTTTAATTTGCTGACAAACTAAGCATCTAGCGACAAATTCAGCAACGTCTTTCTTCATTCCATTCCACCAGAAGCTTTCCTTGAGGTCTTTGTACATCTTTGTGCTTCCAGGATGGATGGAGAACTTTGATTTATGTGCTGTAATCATCACTTCTCGTCTAAGGTCCTTCACGTTTGGTACACATAACCTTCTTTTCATCCATAAAGTTCCATCATTGTCTGTCGTGAAATCGGGTATTTTTCCTTCCTTAACTTGTTCTTTCAATTTAGTTAGGCTGGGATCCTGACTTTGGTCTAACCTTATCGTTTCTCGGAGGCAGGGATAAGCTGAAAGGGATGCTAAAATCATCTTCCCTGTGCCCTTCCGACTTAGTGCGTCTGCGACCTTATTTGCTTTCCCTGGATGGTAGCTTATCGTAAGGTCATAGTCCTTCAATAGTTCTATCCATCGTCTTTGCCTCATATTTAATTCCTTCTGGGTGAACAAATACTTGAGACTCTGATGATCCGTGAAAATTTCACACTTGGCACCGTAAAGGTAATGCCTCCATATTTTCAAGGCAAAAACTACGGCTGCTAACTCAAGGTCATGCGTAGGGTAGTTTTGTTCATACGGTTTGAGTTGCCTTGATGCATAGGCAATCACTCTTCCTTCTTGCATGAGCACACATCCTATACCTTCTTTTGATGCATCGCTGTAGATGGTAAAACCCATATTCTCAGTTGGCAATACCAATACAGGTGTAGATGCAAGCTTCTTCTTTAAAGTCTCGAAACTCTCCTCAGACTCCTTACTCCATATGAATTTGGAGTTCTTTTGTGTGAGTTTTGTAAGGGGTATGGCTATCGAGGAAAATCCTTCAACAAATTTTCGATAATAGCCAGCTAACCCTAAGAAACTTCGAATTTCCGTAACAGTCTTTGGTCTTGGCCAGTCCATAATTGCTTCCACTTTCTTAGGATCTACGGACACGCCTGCTTCAGAGATGATATGCCCTAAGAATGCAACGTTGTCTAGCCAAAATTCGCATTTCTTGAACTTGGCAAAGAGTTCTTTCTCTCTTAAGGTCTGTAGAGTAAGACGAAGATGTTCCTCGTGTTTCTCTTTACTCGGTGAATAGACCAGAATGTCATCTATGAATACTACCACGAACTTGTCCAGGAATGGCTTGAATACTCGATTCATCAAGTCCATGAATGCGGCTGGAGCATTCGTCAAACCAAATGGCATCACTGTGAACTCGTAATGCCCATATCTTGTTCGGAAGGCAGTCTTTGAAATATCTCCTGCCTTAATCTTGAGCTGATGATAGCCCGATCTTAGATCAAGTTTAGAAAAGACTTTAGCTCCCTTGAGTTGATCGAATAGGTCGTCTATCCTTGGGAGAGGATATCTATTTTTGATTGTGATCTTATTTAATTCTCTGTAATCGATACACAATCTCATACTCCCGTCTTTCTTTTTTACAAATAGTACTGGAGCTCCCCATGGAGATGTACTTGGTCTGATGTGCTTCTTGTCCAAGAGTTCTTGCAATTGTTCTTTTAGCTCTTTCAATTCAGCTGGAGCCATTCGATATGGTGCCTTCGAAATGGATGTAGCGCCTGGCACCAAGTTGATCTCAAACTCTATTTCACGATCCGGGACTAATCCGGGGAGATCATCTGGAAAAACATCCGGAAATTCTTGTGCTACCGGAATATCTTCTAGTCTGAGTTCAGCTCCTTCCGTGACTTTGTTTATCATGGCTAGGTAAATTCTCTCACCGTTTTTCATGGCTTTCCAAGTTTGTGAAGCAGATAAAAGAACTTTACGCTCTTTTGTATTGCCACAATATAAGATTTCTTCTTGGTCTGCTGCTCGTAGGTTGACTTTCTTATTATGGCAGTCAACTAAGGCGTGGTGTTTAGATAACCAATCCATTCCTAGGATAGCATCAAACTCCACCATGTTGAGTTGAATCAGATCGGCGTTGAACTTTTTGTCACTTATATGAATGTTGCATCCTCGATGAATACTATGTGTTTCCAAGGTTTTGTTAGCAGGAGTTGCTACTCTATATGGTTCACTAAGTATGTCAGGTACAAGCTTTAACTTCTTAGCGAACCTCTTAGATATAAACGAGTGCGTAGCACCACAATCAAACAGCACATAGGCAGACAATTTGTTGATTAAGACAGTACCTGCCACAACGTCATTGGCATTATTTGCTTCATTCTGTGTCATGGCGAACACCCTGGCATTGGGTTTGTTTGGAGGGATGTCATTGCCTGCTCCAGTCCCCTTCTTCTCAGTCTCAGGGCAATTAGCAATTCTATGTCCAAACTTCCCACATCGGAAGCAAGCACCACTTTGTCTACGACATTCCCCAGTATGTGCAAGATTACAGATTGGGCACTTTGGGAATTCTTTGTTGTTTGGGGTAGATGTGAATCCCCTTTGTTGATTATGGAACTGATTTGGCCGTTTGAACTTCTGGCCATTGGTAGAGGGCTGATGAGGGAGAGGTCGTTTGCGCTTGAACTCTTCTTCTCGGCGATGTATGTCAGACTCGGCCTTGATGGCTGCTCCCATCACATCCTCAAAGTTGGTGGTTTCCAACATTACTAATGCTGATTGGATCCGACTGTTCAGACCCTTCTTGAAACGGTGTAGCTTTAAGTCATCATCTGCCATAATGGTTGGGGCATAAGTCCCAAGAGAATGGAATTTTGAGGAATACTCTACCACTGACATTCCTGGAGTTTGTGTCAGGTTATCAAATTCCTCCAACTTTTGGAGTTTAATGGCTGCTGGAAAATATTGTTTTAGAAATGCACCACGGAATCTTTGCCAAGTGATTGGTCCTGTCACTTCCATCGAGGGTGACACACTATCCCACCACTTATTTGCGTCGTCAACAAGAAATGGCGATGTAACTTCCACTTTGATTTCTTGAGGTACTTCCAGTAGTCTATGATGTTTCTCTACTTCTTTCAGCCAGTGCTGAGCCACTTCTGGTTTTGAGTTACCATCGAATGTTGACATTCGATTCTTGCGAAGAGACTCATAATGATATTTTATCCCATGTTGCTGAGGCTGAGGCTGAGGCTGCGGTTGTGCCTGATTAGCAGTTGGGTTAATAATCCCCTGAAGAGTAGTGGCTACTATGGTAGCTATGGCCATGAAGTCTTCACGACTTAAACCCGTTTTTGGAGATTGTGGTGGATCTTGGCTTCCTCCAGCTTCATTGTCATTATTGCGTGGAAATCCATATCGTGGGTTGCGGTTGTTACGGGGTGGTCGTCCAGCCATGTCCTACAAATTCACACATTTGTAATTTTGGTCCAAAAGTAATGCTCCCACATCGAGTCATTCATCAATCCAAGCCTCAATTTTTATTATAAATAATGGCTTGAAGTTGAGTTGAAAATCACACCTCTAAAATCTTCTTTGTTATCATTTAGTGTTCGGTTTCAGTAATTACTACTGAGACTGAACTTGTTAGTCTAAAGTTTGGCTAGAAGCAAGGGTGGTTCATCTGGACGAGGGCGAGCTTCAAGACATGTCTGAAGAAACCCCAATGTTTTTAATTTTGTATTTTATTTTGCAGTTTATTGTGTTTTCATGTCTGTTGGTGATGTCGTTTGGAAATGTAATTTTATTTATCATAAGTTTATTTCTTTTTGTATTGTGGATCAGATATGTAATATTTTGAATTAAATATTTGTAATGATAATTATATAAAAGAAATAAAGGTTCCACACCGCTAATATTGCAGTTATAAATTACATTCCTTTATGTTAATAAAGATTGTCGATTTGCAAAACGTTCATAGCTTAAAAATATTGAAGAATTTGCAAAGTTTAAGGTCATTCTTACAAGCGAAATGAGTTTAAAAATAAAGTTGTGGAGAGAATAAGCTAAAAGAAAGTTTTGAAGAAAAAAAACATATAACACTAATATCTAAAAGTTTAGTTTATTCTTATTAACCAAAAAGTTATATAAAACAGAACATGATATATCATAATATTGGTGCATTTTGAAAAAAAAAAAATTATGTTTTAAATTATTGATAAATCTCAAGATTTTTCTAGGCTAATGGGTACAAAAATTGCGATTCAAAATTCTGTCAATCCGGATATGGAAATTCAAAATGGGTCGAGGGATTTTAATGAGCATTATATGGGTATCATAAAGCCAGAATTAATTTGAAAATGGTGTTCGAATTTGAGAGAAATCGAAGCTCAAAAATTTCGAAATTTTAGGGTTCTATGGCGTGAAATTTGATTCAAAATTGAGCATTTTACTTTGTTTGTGAGAAAGATATGACAGAGGGCTTTTATTGCCCATACTATGGTGAGTATAAACACGAAGTTAATTAAGATTTGGCGTTCGAATGGTCGAGCAATTTATCAAAAGAAGTTTCGCCAGTTAGGGTTAGGGTTAGGGTTAGGGTTCTTCAATGCTCGGCTTCGATCGATCAATTGGACATCTTCCGGTAGTTGGAACTTGGAAATTGTAGAGGGCTTTTACTCCAAGGGTGATTCTCGTCAAGTTAGAATGTCGGATTGGTCAAGATACTCTCGGCGGTGATGAGATCGGAGCAGGGGCAGCGTGAAGGGTTTGGGCGAGTGTTAGCCGAGCGATTGGAGGGGAAATCGAACTCCGATGGCTATGAAATTTGGAGAGTTCGTTCGTCAATGTTTGGCGTTTCTGGTGGTGGTGTCGGCCGTCAGCTATGGTGGCGGCAGGCGGCGCCGGCGGTTGAGCAGCGGGTTGGGTAAGAAATTCGATTTTTATTTTTTTATTCATACTGTTATTTTGATCCCCCAAACTGATTTTTTTAAGATTTAATCAGTTGGTCTATTGGATCCGAGATTCATATTCCGGTTAATTTGTTTTAACCAGAAATCTTTTCCCAACGGGATTATGGAACCTGGTTTAGCTCTGATACCACTTAAATGTCACGCCCCGAGACCGGGATCGATAACACCGGCGTTGATTCCAAATACAATTGAAAATCAACAAGCCTCATAGTACAGAATTTAATACAACCAGTCTATTTATTCCATAAACATAAATGTTTTACAACTGAAAATAAAACCATAACTTAAATCCTAACAGAGTTTAGCGGAAGCATAATTATGTAAAATCTTGAAATACTTGCAGTAGATCACCAACCCCAAAAGTTGTGTTGTTCTGCATCTTCGGTATCTGTCTCACTTTTATCTGGGGAGGGGATGTAAGGGGTGAGTGTTCTGGTTGACACTCAGTAAGCGGGGGCCAATCGAATATGCCAAAAACATATACTTATACAGATTTCAAAACATAAACTGATACACATAACAAAATTTTGCTTCTTTGAGTCATACCAAAAGCATCATCTTAGAACACATATCATATACTTATCAAATTAGATCGATCTACATAACATAAGGATTATAGAGGTGGCTCCTACGAATTCAAGAGGTGGCTCCCGTACGTATAGCACTTTGCCCCATCGGTTCAAGAGGTGGCTCATACGTACGTAGCACGTTGCTTCGCATAGCACTTATCTCCCGATATTCAGAATTTTCATGACATCATAGTTTTTAAAACAGTTCACATATTCGACTGTATTTTTCATAAGCATTCATATGTTATCAAAACGAAAAGATAATATAACAAAAGCCCACTTACTTGATTGTTTACGATGATTCTTTAAACTTGAAAGAGTATGGATCTACAACCTTCAAAAATCAACTTCTTTTCTTGCTAGAATATTTGATATTTTGAGAGTATTTTGAGAGTATTTCCTTTACACTTTTTGTGTTTCTACTAATGAATCTAGCTTGGTATTTATAGAAGTTTTTCAAGAAAATATGTAAGCAATGACATCAAGTTAATATTATGTAATCAATGACATCAACTTAATATTATGTAATCAATGACATCAACTTAATATTATGTAAGCAATGATGTATTTAAGGATAGTTTAATTAAATTCTTGGTACCTAAAGTCAATGTAACATGTTGTGGTATCATGTTGTGGCAATGTAACATGTTGTGGTATCATGTTGTGGCAATGTAACATGTTTGCAAGTGGTGATCATCATATTAGCCATGTTCATCTATATATTATCTATGGCTATATGCATGAAATTGATGTTTTTTTAGGCGTGTAAACTGCATTAACTTCTTTAAGTAAATTGTTTCTTGTTTATGCTGTTTAAGCAATATGTATTTTACTTTTTTGGGCAAAAGTGGGGTTTTCGATAATACTGGACATTCTAAAAATCCTTGACGATATAGTGTATCATAAAACATGGCCTTATTTTTATGACATCTGAAAATTGGCTTGCAAAATGCAGTATTTAATTAATTTTACTTCAAGGAAAACGGGGCTACAACACACATGGCATCACATTGGAACGTGCATAGCAAAGGTGAAAATGAAAAGCAAGTTAGACGCATTTTTGTATTACGGTAAAACTTTGTAAAATACCAATTTGGAAAGTATGTGTTGTCAAAACAAGGGGAAAAACAAAACTCACACAAGGCCCGAAAACGTCATCATTGTTCCACTTCACAGTTGTAAACAAAACTTAATAATAAAAACCATGAGATTGATGAAAACAATTGTTAATTTTTTTTATTTTGTTCTTATTTGAATTCAAATTGTCTCATATTATTTGATATAATAGTAGAATGGCGTGGCTAGAATTTGTTTTAGTGGATGAAACTAAATAAAATTACTCCTGCTTGTCACTTCTCGGCTCCGTGACTGTTGGTATATGGGAGGACGACAAAGTTCATAATTCTTGGGATTGTACTCTCTTTCATAGATTGTGAAGACCTAGTTGTTTCAAAGGAACAAATGACATTCATATTGCAGCGGGGAATCCATTTGGATTTTAGAATGAATATTCTAGTTCAAGATCAGTTGATAACACGTATGTAGGAGGAGGTAAAGGAATTAGTATTGACGAAGTAAAAGTTGTCTTAATTAAGCTTTCTATGCATACATAGTAAGAATGTTGATGAATGAAGCATCAAGAATCAAGTGAAGACATAGTAAAGCACAAGATCCTTAGTTCTGTAGAAACTCAAGCATCCTATGACCAAGCATATTTCCAAACAAATGGAAACAAAAAACATGGTGACTTTTTTTAAGCTTCCCCACAAGTAGGAATAAAGATTTTCCCTTGTAAAAAGTGTTGGACTTGTCACACAGAACTAAGTGATTCCCTAATTTCAAAAACCCAATACCAAAGGGACACTCTCAACTCTAGATTATTCCTACATCACCATAGTTATAATCATCAGTCAATAAACCTTTTCTCTATATAAACCCTTGAAGAAACATGAATTATAAAGGCACACGCAGTAGAAATTAAACTAAAAGAGAATGGGCACCGGATCAGCAGACATGATGTTTCGGTATGTCTTTGATGGAAGCTTATCAGTATGTGACATGGATATTGAGCGGAGGCCATACCATCGCAACTGTACATGCGCACTGCATAAATTGAAAGACAACTGTTCACATTTTGGTTCACGACAGAGGACAGTTTCATTCCCCAAAAGAAAAATTGGGAAAGATTGCGTTGTTTCTGTATCAGCTTCCCCCATCTCTTCTCAGTATTCTTATATTTGTAATCCATCAGTTAGGGGTAGGGAATGCAAAAGTGAGGATTCACTTAAATCGGTAAGCAGCTTAAGAACTGATTAGATTTTTTTTTCCAGTTTTTAGATTATTCTTCTAGTCCCTTGTCCAGAGAAAAGGAAAAAAGAACTCGAGGAGTGATTCCCTTTACTGTGTATTCAATTTTCTGTGAATGGAAGTCTGGTTTCTCTTCTTCGGCACTACGGATGCATGCATATTTGTGCATGTTGGAACACATTCAATTTCTCCTTCACTAGAACTCAAAAACATGTTATTAACAACCAATCAAATTACATTACTGAAAACATTAAGATTCTTCTTCTTCTTTTAACACCGAGAAACCTATCATAAGCAAAATGCAGAAGACTACCTGTGGGCCTGAATCCCTGTTGCCAAATTTGAGATAATTTTTTTTTTTTAAAAGTATGCTAGATTAAAATACTTCGGAGATTACTATCAATATCTTTTAACATCATCTTCCTCCTTGTCCCCTTGTGTGTTTTTCTTCTTTTCACTTTTTTAACTGTAAAATAAAAAGCACACAAATTTGTTGGGCATATCCAAGAAAATAAAAGCTGACCAAAAGATGAGCTCCTGGGTCTAGCCCAGTTGGTCACCTCCACTTTAGAGAGACTTGAGTTCGAGTTTCGCAGTGTGCGGAAAAATGTTTAGTCCTCCTCCTCGTAAAAAAAAAAATAAACTGACCAAATAATCATTCTAAGTGATAGAGTGTTGATGATTATGGAAAATCTTTCTATTCCCAAATCCTATACTCGTATTGCAAACATTCTTGCTTACATGATACTAAAATGGCATAAAATACAGTATTAACATTTTGATTGTGAATCACGACAACGAGAGTCTGTACTCATCACTATCTATAAAAGCCAATAATCAGTCAAATGAGATAAAGGCCAGAGTTCTGATACGAACCAGACAAACGGATGAAAATATAAAACCTTAGATTATTTCGAGAATAGAATATATTCATATTAAACTAGTCTCATTGCAATACATGATCCAAAGTTTTCTTTATTGAAAGAGTCTTTTTTCAAATACTTAAATTAATATTAGCAATAATTGGAAATTTGGACGATATGATTCGATTTTTTAATTACAATTGCATTTTCAAGAAAGTCAACTTTTTAAGCTCCTACCAGAAACCCTTTGGTGTAATATCCAAAAGTCAAGACAAAAAACTTCCTTGGAAAACAATTTGAGTTTTCTTCCGCCATTTTCCCCAACCACAAGGATAACAAATAATACCAATAATCACAGTACTCTACTGTTAGAATAAATAAAGTGTTCGAGTTAAATTTATAAAAGGTTCTAAACAGAGGGACAAAAAACAAAGCCTTGTTGTAGTATTGTTTCAAGGCACATTGAAGTCAAAGCATACCAAAACAAGACGAGGTCACGAATTTGAGAAAGTGGGTAAGCGGGGACTGAGTGGATTTTCCGAAAATTATCACTCATCTGCCTTGCTGTGTCCGTCAATTCAAGGCTCAAGCAGTCAAATCATTTGTCTAAGCTGTGCTACAATTTCGGCATACGGCATACCAACAAAATATCATTTGATTCTAAAGCTGGAAGTTTAAGGTTTCCAAATTTGTCTTACTTCCAAGTAGAGACAAACTGACTTGTGCCCTCTTGAATTCCATAAATATATGTAACATGGGTGCATAACTTTACGGAAAGTTCATATTTTTCACCAATCTTCTCATCTAAAAGAGAGAGAGAGAGAGAGAGAGAGAGAGAGATGAACACCATTGCAGACGATATAATGCTTCAATGCTTTCATGGAGGCATATCAGTTTACCAAATGGAGAAAGAGCGAAGGCCGTATCATAGAAACTGCAGCTGTGCACTTCACAAATCAGAAGATGCAAATTCCAGAGCTTGTTCTCATCACAAAAGTGTTACAATAATGAAGAAGCCATGGTACAAGTGCTATTTGTCAGTAGAAGCTCCAAAATTTTCCTTTCGCCTAAAAAATAAAGAGGAGAGCAGCACATTCAATATCGGGAGAATTGAACAATGGTTGCTATTTTAGAAGGAAAACGTAGGCCTGTGAAAGATAAAAATATATATATATATATGTATTTATCTTGTATTTACCACTCTGAATTACAAATTTTCCCAATTGAAGAATTTTAATACACTGGAAGATTCAAGTGATATGTCATTTGCAACGCGGTTAGGCCTTTCGAGTGCTTCTGAAAATACTGAAAACTGAAAAGTTAGTGTCCCGCGATCACCCTCTCGCTTCTTTCTTAGCAACTTGCTCCTACGCTCAATCGCTCGCTACCTCGCTCATCTTCTTCGGCTTGTGTCATTAGCATTGATCCAAGAATCAGGTAAGGATCTCTTATATCAGCATGAACACGGTAATTACCTGACCCAACCGTAACAGACGCATTAAGCACTACACACAGAAATGCAAAGCAAGATAAAACAGTTGACCCATCCTGAATGCATATGTAGCAGAAGAAATCTGGGTTAGTACCGATTATCTGATCATGTTAACATCATTAACATCACCAAAATATTGAAATTCTGCACCACAATATTGTTACTCTTCAGTTACATGTACATTGAAGTGGTGCATGTATATTACCCTAAATTGGTTAAGCTATGACTAAAATTGATAACCCATTTTTAATGATTGGTTTATTGAATTGTGAATTTATATTGATATATAGTGACTATTTCGACCCTACAAGCTCAAGTACTCTTGTAGATCGAGAAAGAAAGGTATGTTACGATCGGGTAACATACGACATGTATCTGTATCATTTGATATATGATTTGTTGTTGAATTATGTGACGTACATGGCTACGTGAATTTATTTAAATTATGTGGCATTCATAGCATTCATGATTGGCACATCGGTGTATGAAAATAAATATTTTGTTAACACACATCCTTTTTATACATACATCGATGCATGACATACACGTTGAGCTATATCCTTGAATACCCTGATATTTCTTGGATTCTGATATCAATAATTGGGGATTGGTACTGCGATACTATGTTGGCATTACATGGCCCGATAGGCATAGGGAATCGTGGTCCCCTTTGATTGGTATGTGTTAGTTCCCGATTTTAAAGATGACAAAACAAATCAGAACGGATCGATAGAAATCAGACTGACCAGATCGATCGCTCAAAGCAGATCAAGCTGAAATGGTATGTCGCAAATCAGAACGGATCGATGAACATCAGCCTGACCAGATCGAAGCTTCAGATCGACCTCAACTATTATCAGATCAGAGCAGACAAGGCTGAATTAGATTTGCTCTTCAGTCCGAATCATTAACGGCTATTTATTGAAGCATTTAATGTTGCAATTAATGCTGAAAAAGACCAAGGACTGAAGATTACCATAAAAGGTAAGAAGACAAAGAAGAGCTTACCTGACAGTCGCCGAAAGCATGAACCAGAATGGCAAGTGCCCAAAAGAATAAGACTGTAGCCTACTCAGAGTTTGAGCAGAGTCAAGAGTTGCACATAAAGGGAAATAATGTCGTTGGTACATACAACTATATAAGGATGCAACAGAAGAGCTCAAGACAGAGTCTGATCAATCGAAAAATGAAAAAGAAAGCTAAACAACACAAACTTACAAGCTCAGACATTCTCGAGCTGAAAATCTTTATAAGCACAAGCATATTGTAATACTTGATCATCTTAGGATCATTGTATGCATAGACTAAATCAGTCTATCTTTTGTATTCTGTACTAAGATAGAGAAGTGAGAATTAATTGTAACTGTCAGACAGAGTGTGTCTGAACAGATCGAGAGACTAGGAGTTTCAGTCTGGTAGTGAGGTAAATCCAGCTGAATTGGGTTTGTACAACAGGATTGTATAAATCAAAGTCTTCTAGTGGAATCCTTCCTTAATTGGAAGAATGGGAGACGTAGAAGGATTACACCACCTTCGAACTTCCAGAAACATATTCTGTCTTTTATCATTCTGCACCTGTTATACTTTTCAAGCCATTGAGCCGTTCTTACTAGCCTAAGAACAGACCGTTTCGCACTAAAATATTCAGTGGTCTGTTCTGCAGAAAAGTTGATTAAGAAACAGATTTCTTTCACTAAACCGAAAGAAATCACAAATGATTATTTTTAATAGGAGTGTTCATTCACCCCCCCTCTAAACACTCCGGACCGATCCTAACAAGTGGTATCAGAGCAGGTCGTCTTAATCCTCACAAAGACACTTGAGCTGATGGCATCATTCAACAAAATTCATATGTTCTCAAAAGAAGATTATGATGATTGGAGAATCAGAATGCAAGCTCATCTGGCAGCACATGATGACGATATGTGGTTCGTCATCACTGATGGACCAATGAAGATTCTGAAAGTCAATACAGCAGCCTCCATTACTGGTGGTGAACCCCAAATGATCGAGAAGGACAGATCCCTCTGGATGAATGAAGAAAGAAAGAAAGAAAATCTAGACAACGTTGCCAAAGACATCTTGTTCAAGACGTTGGACAAGAATATGTTCAGTAAAATCAAAATGTGCTCTACTGCCAAAGAAATTTGGGAGAAGATAGCACAGCTATGTGAAGGGAACGACCAGACCAAGGAAAACAAGATGACTATTGCTCTTCAAAGATTTGAGAGCATAAAAATGAAGATTGGAGAAACTCTAAACGAGTTTGATGAAAGAGTTACTGGTATTATCAATGAACTAAATGGTCTGGGCAAGGAATACTCTAACAGAGATATTGCTCTGAAAGTAATGAGAGTGTTGCCAAAAGAATGGGATGTAAAGACCATTGCAATGAGGGGGTCTAAAGATCTGAACAAAGTTGAACTTCATGATCTGTTCGCAGATCTTAAGGCATATGAGTTCGAACTGATCACCAGAGGTGAAGCAGAGCCATTCATCTCTCAACCAAACAAAGCACTGGCAGTCATTCCAGACCAGACCATCCCCACAACAGATCGATCTATCGAACAGATAAGTAATGATACTATGTCATTATTTATCAAGAAATTTGGTAAATTCATGTCTAAGAATAAAAAGAATTTTAAACCTTCTCATCATTATAAATCAAGAAAAGACGATGCTGTTAATGATCAGGCTTGCTACAATTGTGGTAAGACCGGACACTTTATTGCAGATTGCACCAGACCGAAGAAAGAAGAACGTAAAGAGAAGCATCGTGATGACAAGAAAAGGAAGCACTACAAAGATCGTAAAAATCACCATGGGAAGTCCCAAAAAGTCCTAGTATGTCTATTTTCTCCTTATTTCACTGTCGTGAGAAACAATGATGAATAGTTATAACTAATAACTATTATTTTATGTATTTTTCGTTGAGCCTTATCATTTCTCTTGTTGGGCTTTTACCATTTTAGTTTGGGTTCCATTGTGTTTTTTTATTTTCTTGTTTTTGGGTCATTGTTTTCCCAGTCCTGCATATCTTATTGTTCTTCCTGGTTTATGTTTCTTCATTTTGTGTTCTCTCGTTTTTTCGCATTTTATCGGCTGAAGTGTGAGGTCATTCCTTCATCCGCCAAAAACACTTTGTCGTACGTTGCATTTAATGAGAATAGTGTTGCTTCGTGTTTTGATGTGTGCCAAGGGATGGTGGTGGGTTATGCCAAGTATGGTCGTGGCTTATTTGGCAGTCTTGTTCTTTTTTAAAGATTTTTCTTTCTCGTGTAGCCTGCAGAAGATCACGTGAATGGTGGAGATCATGATGCCTTCCCTCCTGTTGCGGTGCCAGGAGCAAATTGAGGTGCCAGGAGTAAATTTACTGGAAAATTTAATTCCCAATTTCAAAATTTTCAAGATTTAAAATTTATATATCGAACAAGTCAACTGTAAAAAAACGACAAATCAGCAATATGACAAGTAAGAGTTCAGCACAAATGATTGTTTCACATTTTATATGGTCAAAAGGTTTGAGTCTGGCCATCTTTCTAGCCCTAATACAATTTCCTTCCTTGCCTTCAGAATTCGCGTCAAAGTTTCACGAGGATATCCTTGATGGACATTCTGCATATTGAATAAAAAAAAGATGAGGACTTTGTACTGAAAATTGAGGATTTAAAAACTTACAACCGCACGCCATGGAAATTGAGTTGAATCAATGTTTGTGAGGAAAATATCATTTCAGAGAATACTTTATATTATGATGATGCAATACATAAAAGTAGTAAACTGAAAATTATACAATATAATAAGAGCAAAACGATATGAACAGTATTATGAGTCTTACTTTCACGAAGTGATGAACAGTATTTTTTGGGGCATTTCTTTATACATATATATATATATATTTATATATATATAGATATATATATATATATATATTTATATTTAGTTATTTCTGAGCATCGTACCGTCATTAAATGAGGAGTCTTTTCATCTAGCTTTCTCGTCCAACGAGGGAAGCCACTGTATCGTCTTTTCATCTTGCTTTTCCATCTAATCAGAGGTTTATTGGCAACTTGTTAGCTGACTTTAAGCTTGGGGAATTCATCTCGGGATTTTTCATCTCGGGTTTCTTTGTGTTTCCTGCTGCGATGGCCATAATCGAGAGTTGAGCTTTTTCGTGTTGTGTTAATGGAGAGTTGGGTTTCTTCATCGACTGCATCTACACCACGTTAACCCATAATCCCGTCATCATATCCCAAATGGATCTCTCGAGTGCAGTTCATCCATAGCCGCCTGCTCCACAACCTCATCGTTGGACTTGACGTAGAGTGGCGTCCCTCCTTCAGTCGATATACCCAAGACCAGACGCCACCGGACAACTGGTCCTCTTATATGGATAGCATCGTTCGTCCTGATGACATGAAAAACAACCATTAGCATGGTGTTAGACTGAGCATGACCAGGAAGCTTTTCTTTTGAATAAATTTCATCATTTTTCGTTGCCTCATATTGGAATTAGTTTCTCTTAAACATATTTTTTCTTCCCCCTGTAGAGGCCTGAAATTAATGCTAATTTATCAGCTATTGGCTGCTTTAGTATCAATGCATCATTCTTCAAAAAAATTGATTACAACAGTGCAATGGTATTTATCTAATTTTTCTCATTCCTTTGTCATTCTTTAGGGGAATAAATGGTCTTTTGTTGAATTATAATTCCATAGTCAATATTGGATATATGATGAACAATAATCGTATGACCTTGATAATCTAGAGTCAGGTAATTTTTTATTTACTCCTAATAACGATATAAAATGATACAGGCTTTGATTTGAGTTGTGAGTGTATGCTTTTGTAAGCTTTTTAATGTCACATGCAACCTTGTTGGTCTAGATCCTTATTAAAATTATCGTAGTTGCCACAAATTTCATTTTATGATACTTCTTGTTTAAGCATCATGTTTCTTAAGTTTTAGTTTATACTCAATATGGATATTTAGTTAATTTTATGTTGACATCAAAGCTCATTTTGAATAATTTGCATTTAAAAGTTCCAATATTTATTTACTCTTCGTGATGTGGAACTATGTAGTATGTATCCCTTTCATGTCAGACTCATTTCATCTGCATGTATATCATTCTGGTTCCAGTATGACGAAATAGGGACATATGAAGTTACGAACCATCAAGTTATTTTTCTTAGCTTTTCTTGAATGCCGTGAAAACTTGTATTTTCGTTTGAACTTATATTAGTAAAGGTATTTAGTACCGCTGATGCCACTTAGACTTTGTGCATGCGACCATTATGCGAAATGTACGAATTCGAGGGTGTGTTAGCACCTCTCAATACCTCTATCTCCTTCACCCCACCTGTATTCTAAATTATATACTTTCAACTAATTGATGGTGATAAGCTTCAGAATTAAAGATGCATTTGGACAGAGCATCTATTTTAAAAAAAGAACTTTTTGAAAAGAGGAATTTGGTTGGTTTTGCCTTTAAAATTATGTTCTTAAAATATCTGAAATTATTATTCTTAAATTGTTATTTTTAGAGCTTTTGCTTCAAGTTTGTGCATGCAACCAATATGCGAAATTTATCATGTTTAATAAGTGTTGTTATGCTAAAATAGACAATTTCCCATATATGTAAATCCATGAAGTTTAAATGGCTTGCTAAGCTTCCACTTGCCCAGTTCTGAACTTGGTACTCTAAATCAAATTCTTGTGAAGAAATAATACACATCGAAGATTGCTTCATTGATTTTCTCCACTTAAATTACCATCTTGTTAATCTTTTATTCTATTTTCGTAGATTAGTTTAATAAATATTGCTCTCGATTATCTAAATAAAGTCGAGACTATTCTAATTACAGTACTTGGTGTAACTTAATTTTCAATCCCTGTGGGTTCGACATCCGTACTTTCAAATTCCTATACTAAAACTTGACACCGTACACTTGCGGTACGTTTCACACGCATCAAGTTTTTGGCGCCGTTGCCGGGGATTGATATAATTTTGTTTACTGATACTGTTACCAAGTAGTCTTGATTTTAATTTAGAATTTTATTTTTTGTTTTAATTTTATTCTTTTTTGATGTTTTTCTTGTGAGGTACTTGGAGATGTTTCATCAGCAAGTTTCCACAAGCTTTGCCCAACAACCGTATGAACCATTCTATGCAGCTTGGGACAGATTCAACCACGACTTTTCAAACCACGCTCCTCTTCAATCTTTCTATATTGGATTGGATGCAGACACACGAGAATGGGTATTTAATGGAGCTTTGGCAGTTGGTCGTCCCATATATGGTATAGATGATGACAGGGTGCACCTGTATAACCATATGGCGAATTTCGACTATCAGTGGCAATATGATCCTTCAATGCTGGGTTGGAGTCACCAATATCCACCAGGGCATCATTACCCTCATTTTACACACCAACCATTCGATCATCAAGCAGAGGATGAGTATAGTTCTGATAAAGTCTCTCGGTTGGAGGATATTTTGCGCAAATTCTGGCCATCATTTGAACCAAAGATCGAAAATGCCACCAGAAGTAGCCTTGAGCAGCTGATAGAGACATTTGTAGCGAGATGCAAAGAGGTTGAGATGAGATATAATCAAGGGGTGACAAACCAGGTGTGGTCACATGATGATGATCATTCAACCAACCAAGTTTGGGAGAGTGATCCTACTCATGCGGAAGATTCAAGGGAATATGAGCATTTCCAAGTGGTTGAGCCTACTGTGGAAGAGTTATCTGATGAATTCCCGTGTCAAGATGAGCCTAGATATGCTCCACAAAAGAATGAAGGTAAACCTTCACTTGAAGATTTGGTGAATACTTTTGTTCAAAGTTCGACATTGAGGCTTGACAAGAATGAGTCGAGGCTTGATACGATTGAGGGTCACATGAACAACATGGGTGCTACAATGAAGTCTCTTGAGGTGCAAATTGGGCAGCTTGCTAATGCCATGAACAACCAACAAAGATGATCATTTCCTAGCAACACCGAAGTGAACCCAACCAACCAAGTTTGGGAGAGTGATCCTACTCATGCGGAAGATTCAAGGGAATATGAGCATTTTCAAGTGGTTGAGCCTACTGTGGAAGAGTTATCTGATGAATTTCCGTGTCAAGATGAGCCTAGCGTGACGTTGGAAGATGAGCATATTTTTGGAAATAGTGAGGAGCACTCATCGATGGTGATGTCCTATATGCCATATGTGGATCCGTTCTTCCCATTGATGCCAACTTCACCATATTACGTCCTCCACGAGATGAAGCCAAGCTTAGAATCTTTCTCCCATGCTTATCAATTTTTGAAAGACGTTGTTGGAGCGACGAGCGTTAACTGCCACTATCTTGCCAAGCTTGAGGGCATACACAACCAAGACCCACATGTAGTGTCATATGATACTTACTATGGGCGAAAGCCGCTATTTGATGGTTGCTTCGCATAGTCTGGCTGACGACTTTAAACAAAGCGCTTTTCGGGAGGCAACCCGAATTCTGTATCCTTATTTTATTTTAAAAAAAAAAAATGAGGTTGGCGTATTTACGCCTTTCAAGGCGTAATTACGCCTGAAAAATATTTTGCAAGTTTGAGATGTCGTAGGACAGGCGTAACTACGCCTCTTTGTGGCGTAATTACGCCTGTCAAATTTTCAGCAAATTTTAAAATGCCGTAGCGTAGGCGTAACTACGCCTGTTTTCGGCGTAGTTACGCCTACCATTTTTTTTTAAAAATTTTTCAAAGCCGTAGGCGAGGCGTAATTACGCCTCTCAAGCGGCGTAATTACGCCTCGCGTATTTTAACTCTGCATCTGCGCATCATTCTTCAAACTTTCTCCTCTCTTTAAACCCTAACCCACGCCTCTTCCCCTCAATTTTTCAATTTCGATTTTTTCTCCTCAATCTCTCTTAATTATGCTATCCCACCTCTAAAGTCCATATTTTTATCGATTAATTGCAGGTTTTTGGAGTCTATTGGTGCAAGGAAGCAAGTTTAGGGGGGTTGCATCAAAGTGGTCTAGCTTAGCCAACCAAATCGAAAATTCTTCATCTAAGGGTTGGGTCTATACTGATGCGGAGGTCCCTATCATCATCTTCTCACATACCCATGAGCATGAGATGGGCGACGATTACTGACGATCGTCGTCGCAGGTTGGTGTGTTGTCCCTTATTTTATACGTTGTATGGTACATTGAGGACAATGCACGATTTTAAGTTTGGGGGGTGTTTAAACATTGAAGATGTTTTGTTTCCTGGATTCCTATGTGTGTTGTGTTTTGTGTTTTTTTTTAGTCGTTTTTTTTTCTTTTTGTGTCATAAGTCGTGATTTGAAGTAATTGTGAAGGCCGATGATGAAGAATTGAGCTTATTTGTGAAAATTTTAAAATTTTTGTTCACTTTGCTCTTGAGTTTCTCACATTCATGCACTAGAGACCATGACCATTTGACTATTTAAAGTTGATTTGAACGAACACAAATATGATATAGGCGATTCTTGACAATATTTTGGGCCTTTATTCAGTGTAGAAATTTGCCATAGTAGCCCCTTTGAGCTTAAATGTAAAAGAATGAGGATTGAATTGTTGCAATATATTTTATAATCTCATTCAAATTTGTTTCTTATATCAACTTGCTTTTGAGATACCATTTGAGCACATTGGTCAAATCATATAAGTTATTTGTGAATTGAGAGTAGTCTAGAACTTGCTTTAGTACCCTTTGAGGCGAAATACGGATGCTATGTGGCTTAGGAATGATTTAGGCAATTTTTGATTCGTTTGAGCCTTTGAATCCACCGAAATACATCATTTTTATCCCTAGCTACCCTTTTGAGCTTATTGAAAATCGAATGGCATGTGCTTAGGCACATAATAACCTCCATTCGGCATCATTTCACAATCCCACATCGACCACCTTGTTGAAAGCTTATACACTATTTTCTACCCTCAAGTGAGTAAGACCCGTATTGCACTTTAAAATTTCAAATATCCCCCATGTTCCTCATTGAAAAAATAGAAAGGGGATAATAATGAAAAAAAGGGCATGGATGCATAGAAAAATGTTGAAGAGGTGAAGAAAATAAGTGATTGAAAGAATGAAAAAAAAAATAATAATAAAAAAAAATAATGAGGTGAATGATGAGGCGGATGAGAAAAGAGGGTGAATTGAAAAGAAAAAAAAAATGATGAATCATCAATAGAAGGAATCGAAATTGAGATGAGAGTGCGCAACATGGTTATATATGACTTACTCTCTTGCTTTGAATATCCAATCTTTTTATTGAAGCCATGAGCCGAAGCTTAACGTTACAAGCCTATTAAGACCTATTGACCGAGCCACATTCGTCTAATATACTAGTGGAGAAGGTTATGAATAGTAAGCTTATGGACCCTCGAGAAACACTTGTAAGAATATGATTTTGACATTCACATACGTACATCTCATTACTTTGATTTTATGCATTGTTCATTGTTTGTCAAAGTTATACTCCTTTTTATGAACAATGCAAATGAACCCATCTTTGCAAAGTCCTATTGATTTGTGTGAGTAAAGATTGCTTTAATGGTTAAATGGAAGTGGTAGCACACACACTTGAGAACTCTTGAGTAGACTGATATGCATACTTGACTTAAAATTTTTAGACAATTGATCTTCGAGGCCAATTTGCAATTATAACATTTCATGACTTGCGTTAGTAGTGTGTTTTCTTTTTCTCTTTTATTTCTTAGTCTTTTTCCATTTCTATTTTGCTTGGGACTAGCAAAAGTTTAAGTTTAGGGGGTTTGATAAGTGTATTTTATACACTTATGTTTCCTCTTATTTTGCATGGTTTAGTGTTAGTTTTCGATCAGAATTACACTTTTGGTCTTGTTCTGTGTTGTTTTGCAGGAATCCAATGAATTAAGCATTTTATTATTAAAAGATGGTGAAAAACACATAAATGTGACAAGAATTCAAATTGGGACTCAACAGTGAAAAATCGTGCACCGGGATAGAATACATGCTGCACCCTAGCGCCACTTATGCAACAAGATTTTATTAAATATTTTCGGGAGCATACTACATGTCAATTGGGAATAAAAGATTGAGACGAGATTGAGATTTATGGGACACAAAGGAGAGCCGAAAAATCAGCACATTGACCAACATAGAAGGATTTTCATTGGCTAAAGAGGGAAAGGAGTTCACGTATAAAGGGCATAATATAACATTCACGTAGGAGAAGAGACGAGAGGCGAAGGAAGATACGCACAGATATGGGAGGAGTTTATAAACTTGGAAATAAGATATTCACGTGGCGTGTGAGATAGGGGGACTGAAATTGAAAATTATAAAAAAGGAGATTCACGCAAGCAGGGAAGAGAGGGACGTACATAAAAAGAGGGGAGAAGACTTCAGCGAGAGGGGAGAGATCGAGAAGGAGAGCAATTTACGTACAGGCACGCACGAGAAGATTCACGTAATATTTACGTGAACAACACAACCGAGCAGTACGTGAACGTAGAGAGGAGGAGATCATTTGAGGCGGTGCGCTTACAACGAAGGGCATAGATTTTGACGACGGAGAAGAAGACGGCGACTACCGGGGACGGAGGGCCATCATCCAATTCGTTTCTCTTCCCTTATGTTTATGATGATTAAGAACATGTCTATGTGTTTGTTTAATTTATTCATGAACTAATTTATTATTCTAGAGTTAGACGGATCTTGACTTGAAATTATGTCATTGGTTTTTTCATATGGTTTATTTATGTTTTCCTGTTCTTAATGCTTTTAATCTACTGGCCATGGATTGAATGATTCCATATTCGTGATCTATCACTCGGGAGAGGGGGTTGTGAATAGGAAAGAAGGAATTCGTATCGTGGTAGTTATATTGTTCGGAAGGCCTATAACTCCATAGAAGTCGTCATAGGAATTACTGCGCTTTTACAATTGTTTGATAATTAATCTTAGATAGGGATATCAAGATTAATGTTAGATAATTACTTCTGCTTAACACCCGGGAGGGGGAGTTGAAACAAATAAGAATTCTCGGCTAGTAAACTAGGAAAACACGACATAGTGGATAGTTGAGTGAAGTCGAACCTCTAGAATCCGTTCTCATTGATTTTCTCCACTTAAATTACCATCTTGTTAATCTTTTATTCTATTTTCGTAGATTAGTTTAATAAATATTGCTCTCGATTATCTAAATAAAGTCGAGACTATTCTAATTACAGTACTTGGTGTAACTTAATTTTCAATCCCTGTGGGTTCGACATCCGTACTTTCAAATTCCTATACTAAAACTTGACACCGTACACTTGCGGTACGTTTCACACGCATCAACTATAAATCAAGAACTAATTTTTTTTCCTTCTCTTTCGTTTTTAATTTTTAGTTAGTTTTTGTTTTATTTGCAATTTTTTGTCCGAGGATTTACTCTGTGTGTCAATTTTGTAGAGTGGGTGGAGAAAAACTACTCCCGGGAGAAGAAGTGTTGATTTCTATGAAAAAAAAAATTTCTAACAGTGTGTTTTGGCGATCGATAGCCATAAATTCGTGATCAATCGCGGCTTTCGGAAAAAAGAAAAAAAAAACAGAAGGTTTCAGCTATCGATCGGAATGTACCAGGATCGATCGCGAGGCAACAATTTTGGTTTTTTAAAAATCAGAATCAACACTTTACCCACACTAAAAAATCGAAACCCTCCCCTCTTTTCCCCAAATTTCATCTCCTCTTCACCAATATTCCCCAAATTCTTCCAATTCTCTTCCAAGTTTCGAACCTAATCCTCAAATCTAACATCAAAATTCGATTTTGCACTGGAATTGTCAAGGGAGAAGCACCCTACACTTCAATAGGAAGCCATGAAAGCTAAAAACTACCAAGTCTCCAAGCTTCGAATTGTTGAGGTATTTTAGCTTGGTTCTACATGAGCTATGATTTGTGCTTAAGTTAGTGTTTGGGGTGTGAGAAAAAAAATAAGAATTCAAATTTTGATTTGGTGAAATTGGGATTGTTGCTCTTGATAAGTTTGGGGGAGATTGGGTAATCTTGCTATTAAATTGGGTGGTGTTAGAATATTACACTTGAATTGGATATTGTTATTGTGGGAATTGTGGTGGATATTTTGTTGAGGTATGGCACCCAAAAGGAAACAAAAGCATGTAGCTTCATCCTCTCAAGATTTTGATGCATTCAAATTTCGTAATGAGGCTGCTGCTGAGTTTTATGAGGTGTACCGGAAAAAAATATATCATTAGAGAGCGTGGAATGGACACCAGTAGTCTTGGGTGCGCGGTGATTACGGAAGCAATACGACGTTACTGGTTCACGTTTGTCCGCCAACCACGTGATGTTGCGGTCCCTCTTGTTAGGGAGTTCTACTCTAATCTACAGACACAGGCCCACCGTGAAACCAGCATAGTCAAGTAGCCTGTTCATTTTGATTCCACGGCCATCAATGCCTTATACCACATGTCCAATATCACGGAGGACAACTATACAGTGTATTGTAAGTCACACATTGACTATGATGCAATTCTTTCCACCATCTGTATTGAGGGCACTGAATGGCGACTGGCAGCCGATGAAAAGCCACAGCTTGTATTGATATCCGAGTTAAAGGAGGAGCCCAAGGCTTGGTTCTCATTTATAGTAGCTCGAGTCATGCCATCGACTCATACCTCTGAAGTCACAAAGGATCGAGCCACTCTAGTTTATGCCATATTTATTGGACTCACTGTTGATCTCGGACGCATTGTCGAGGCATCCATCCGGAACTATACTCGTGGCCTCCAAATTCTGGCATGCCTTGTCCCTCCACCATTACATCGCTTTGCAATTATGCAGAGGTTGTCTGGACCCCGCCGAGGAAGTTATTCCACCTAAATCTTCCATTGTGGTTGCTCACCCAGCACCAGCCATAGGCCAACGGATGGCACCATCACGACTTGGCAGCAGCATTTCTACTGGACCATCATCATCATTGGCTGCAGTACCTACTGCCATCACACTCGACTCCCTCCACCGTGATCTTCAAAATATCCGACTTGAGCAGAGGGAGATACGAAATGAGCAAAGGGAAATTCGCTGGGACCAACAACAAATGAATCAGCGACATATGGAGTTCATGCCATATCAATGTGCATGGAACACTGCTTTGACACAAGGTTTCCTAGCTATCCACTTTCCACCATAGCCAGACTTCCTTGACTAATATCATCGAGATAGTACAACCCTCCTATACTAGTACCAAAGCCAAATTTCTTGCTCGTTTTCATTGTGTCGATGTTGCATGTTGTTGTCTTCCTTGACTAATATCATCGAGATAGTACAACCCTCTTATCCTAGTACCACGCCCAATAATCTTCTTGCTGGGAACATCCTGGAGTAACCAGAAAGTATGATATATTAATACTGCACAATTAAGTTTATTGAGCCTTAAACGCATGGTTTTGTTTAATGCTTTAATTTATCTCCGGTTTATTTTTGAGTTTTGATGATCAACAAAACTTGTGTTTGTTATACTAATGTGTGTACTTAGTGTGTAGATTAAGTGATTAAAAGTGGATTGAAATGAAGAAAATCGATTGTGCATGTTCTGGGCTGGATCGCCCCAGGCGATGGTGACCATCGCCCCAGGCGATGGCAGCCAGGGAGACTTCGGCACGGCCATCGACAGAGGCGACGCCGAGCCATGCGCGCTGGGGAGTTCGCCCGAAGCGAGGCGATGATCGCCTGAAGCGATGGACTGAACGCCTGAGGCGATTTGGAGTTCGCCTGAAGCGATGAAAGATTTTGAGCTGCTGAGGCTACGGCCTTGATTTGTGCAATTGATCGCCTGAGGCGATCCAGGCATCGCCTGAGGCGATGCCTGATTTCTGCTAACCGTTGGGGCGCGGCGATGGTTATCGCCTGAGGCGGTGGCTGAGGCGATCGAGGAGTGATTTCAGCCTTTTGTGTAGCAACGGCTAGTAGGAGCCTAGGGGGCCTCCTACACTATAAATATGGATGTTTTGGAGCATTTTGAAGACAAGAAACAAGCCTACAAACTTCTACAAAGCTTTGATCATTCAAATTTCATATAGCTTTGCAATCTCCATATATTGTTGTTGTATTGGAGCCTATAATCCTTTTCTTTTGATAGAGTCTTGTTGTCTTCGTGTGAGTACACCGTGAAGGTGTTTTGTTGAGTTCATTGTAAAGGTCCTCCAACACCAAAGCAAGTTGGAAATTATAAAGTCATCAACAAGTCCAGTTGGTGCATGTGTTGTGGCTATCCTTGGAGCCCTTAAGGCCAAAAAGACTCGTGAAGAGTGTTGGTAGCTCGTGAAGAGTATTGTGCTCGGGAAGAGCTTTGTGTACTCGGGAGGAGTATTGTGCTCGGGAAGAGCTTTGTAAATCAAGAAGAGTTGTGTAGTGGCTAACTTGGAGCTCTCAAGGCCAAGATCTTTTGTTCTAGTGGAACCTCGGTTGGGGGTTATCTAACCGGGAAGAGGAGACGTAGGCGATTCACCGCCGAACTTCTATAACAAATTCTTGTCTCACGCTTTATTACATTACGCATTTATTTATTTATTTACTTCTTCTTTTCTTTTATTTATCGATTGACGTATGGCTTCCGCAAGCGCAAACTATTTTGTTTTTGCAAACTCATTTTAAAAAGCTAAAGTAGCCAATGAATCTCATTCACCCCCCCTCTTCGATTCCAACAAAGTTCTTGAGTTGCTTGACTAATAGATAGTAATTTATTGGACAATGATGAGACTAGAAGAGTGTGGGATAATGAGAGGAGTGATGATAAGAGTACGGTTCCAGCTCCAGTGACTGGATATGCAAACCCCATTGGCATTTGCAATGCTAGATCGTCGTGGCCTGGTAGTATAAGAGAAGTCCTTAGGGTCAAATGTCATATGTTCCGTAGCTCCAGAGTCGATAATCCATGCACCTACATCTTGAAATGTGAAGCTAAAGTGAACTTTACCAGTGTTACCTTGATCTAAAGAACTTGAGATATCATTTGGTGGGATAAGTGTGAGGTGGGATTCAGCATCGGCCATCACAGCCTTGCCTATGCTATTCTCTATTGCCATGGAATCCTTCTTCTTCTTGGCTTGTAGTTCATGCCACCAGTCGGCATACCCATGTAGCTTGAAGCAGGTTTCCCGAGTGTGTTTGTTACCACCACAGTGATTGCATTTGGTTCCAATGGATGAGCTTTTTTGTTTGGGCACCAGTTGGTTTTTTCCGGTTAGTGTAAGTTGTTGGCCCTGGTTCGATCCTTTAGTAGTCATCATAGAACCATTAGTTGTAATGTCTACCCCAGATGCCAGTACAGTCTGCCTAGTGCCCTCCATTCGAACATGAGCATATGCTTGTTCAATTGTAGGAAAAGGTTGTAATTGAAGTACATCACTCCGTATATGATCAAGTCTGTCATCGAGGTCGTCTAAGAAAATATATACTCGTTCTTCTTGCACTAAAGAGTTGTATTTTTGAATATCAGTGGCACAAAGCATTGGATTAGGACGTCGAAAGTCGATTTCACACCATAGTCCTCGTAAATCATTGTTGTATTTTTCTATTGAGCCTCCTCCTTGTCGCATCCGAGTGACTTGTCATCAGAGTTCGTATACTTGCAACAGCATCCTTTTACAATAGCATTTCTCGTCCGCCATCCGCGTTGTCCTATATCAGCTTCAGATGGTGGGGATGTGTCACCGTTGATGTATCCCAATTTATCCCTGCCTGAGATGTACATCTCGATCATTTGGGACCATAAAGCATAGTTGGATCCATCCAACTTAATATTGGTACGTACGATGAGGGACTCGGTGGCCTGAGGTGCGTATTGAGTTTTTGTCAACACCTCGGTCATTCTTGTTGCAAGATTATCGAGAACAGAAACAGTGGTCACGTTGTGTGTTGTATCAAATCGTTAGAGAGCCATGGTTATCGGTGCTCCTTTCTTTATCAGATTAGGAGAGCCTTAAACCATACCATGATACCATGTTAAAATAATTGGTTCAAACAAAATCAGAACCAGATTCTACTTTACCATCTACACAGATTTGATACAATTTCCTTATTTAAAGGATAGTTTCGACTCATTCCAACAGAGTTCTTAGCGTATTATCTGTATTGTAGCTTTTCGTTTCATGATGAACATGAACTTGCTTTGTAAGACTGTTATAGTGTGATGAATTGTGATATGCGGATCATAAATTTTATACTGATCTTGGGAACTTGCAGCTGTTGATGGAGTGCATCAATCACATAAATCTGCTGGAATTCTTTCCACTGTCTTTGATATCGGGGGAGTCTTTGGGGGAATTTCTGCTGGTTTGATCTAAAACCTGATCGAGGCTAGTGCCATTACGTCAATTGTGTTTTTGATTCTCTCTATTCCAGCTCTTATTTTCCACCGTCTTCATGGAAGAATATCAATTTTCACCAACGCCACATTAATGTTTACTTTCTGGTTTACTAGTAAACGGACCATACTCCCGCAGTTGCCGCTGATCTTGGTACTCAGAGCTTAATTAAAGGCAATTCTCGTGCGTTAGCCATCGTCACAGCAATTATAGATGGCACTGGCTTTGTAGGTGCTGCACTTGGACCTCTTCTAGCCGGATATATCTCCACTCGAGGATGGAACAGTGTTTTTTTTATGCTTATCGTTTCCATATTCATTGTCGTGGTTCTGTTGATTCATGTTGTGAAAAGTGAAATTAAAGGGAAGCTGAATGAGGGCAAATGGCTTTGGTCGAGCATAATCGCACATTGATAAGAGAACTCATTACACACATCTTTTACATGCGCGCTCTTTTCAGTTCCATGATACAGATACACTTCCATGGCTGTAAGATTTTGATTCAGTCAATTGAAGGTTTTGTAAGGTGATATGTTTTTTTTAAGACACGAGCGAGCAACGATACATACTAAAAAAGGTTCTTGTGTAGCAGTTTTTTCACGTATTTGTATTAATGTGCAGCACTAGGAAATGGTCTTCATACAAGCATACATAAACCTCTATTTAGACAAAGATTCATGTATCATGCATTCAGCTTCTGAGGAAATTATAAATCAACAGTTGATCTTTTATTGCGACACAGTTCTTGACACACTGCAATATATATTAAGCTTTTGGATCTTGAACTACAGTTGTAATTGCGAGACCTTCAGAGATACCAACACGAACAATATATAGTTAGTCGCCAATTGAAAAATCTCTTTTGTAATATTAAACGTTCCATGCTAAGGATGCATTTGCAATTGCTTATTCGAATTACTTTTATGTTGTTTCGCTTAATATTGGAAAATTTTGTCTTTTAAGCAATTGTTTGCTATTAAAATTTAAAAAAAAACAGTTTAATGAACATCAAATTATTACAAAATGACCTTCAGAGATATCAACCAACACAAACAATATATAGTTAGTCACCAAATTGAAAAATCTCTTTTGTAATATTAAGCGTTCTATACTAATATCCTTTTATTTTTCCAAAATTTTTTTTATCTAACATTAAAGTTGTATTTTCTTTAAAAGTAAGCTTTAACTTCTTGTCAATGCTAGTGAAAAGTGTCACTAGTTAATCTGTCATCTGTGGTTAGTTATTAATATTAAAAGCACAACGTAAACTCAATATCTAAAAAGTTACTAAACATTCCTTTTGCCTTGGTGTGATGGGTTCTTCCAGCCAAGTTATTGTTCGACAAATTCCTGAGATAATAATATTATTATAAAATTGATAAATAAATGTATAATTATGAAATGAAGTGTGATATATTTACATGACAGCATAAACATTTAATTGTATAATTATTTGTTAACGGGTGAGTATTAACTTACAGAATCTGCAAGTTACCCCATTGAATCAGCTGAATACTCCAACTGGGATGCTCTCACTTAACTTATTATTGTTTAGTCTCTTATTATTATAATAGAACCATTAATTAGTTCTTAATCAGCACCTAGTAATCTGATTTGTTACCTTAATTTTCTTTATTTCAGTATTAATTAAAATTATTTCATTAATCTTGGTCTGCCTCTTCAGAATAAATTTGCAAATTATACCATTAATCAACTTACAAGAATCTTAAATTGACTAGAGATGTTGGGATTGGACCGCTTAATTCATTTTTTAATCATAAATTATCTACAATTTATTAAACGATAAATGGTAAAATAAAATAAAATAAAATAAACTTGCACCAATTTTATAATATCAATTTAAATTATCTCTTGATTTTTATTATATATATATATATATTCTTAAGTCTCTTTTTATAGCAAGAGACTTAAGAAAAAAACTATAAAAATTTTATTTAAATTTTTCTAAAATCTTCGAGTTTTGCCCTCAAATTACAATTGATAAATATTGTTAATCGAAAGTTATAAGTCTATCAATCGTACCTGGAAAAATATATAAACGGCAATTGCAATTTTATGGATTTGATGGTAATTGGAAGGAGAAAACTAAAGAGAACGGAGATCAATAATATAAAGTCAAGGACAAGTTGGTGTCCTATATAAAACAAATAAATTATTAATATCAAATTATTATGCTTCAAACGTGCAATATGATGTAGTAATCCCACCTAAATAGGTATCCAATTCCTCCCAAGTCTCACTTCTCTAAGGATGGCAATGGATAGGTATCCAATTCCACCCAAGTCTCACTTCTCTAAGGATGGCAATGGGTACGGGTCTAACCCAGACCGATATTAAACCCATCCCGTCTGGGATGGGTATGAACCCGATCAAACGGGTTCCGGGGCAGGATCTAGCCCGGTCCACAGGTTTTCGAGACCTGCTGTACCTGCCCAGCATAAAGATTGAGTATCAAATACATATAATTTGAATTAGATTCCGTATATTATTCTTTCATTCTCCAAACTTATCTAGCAGTATATATAAAATTCTCTCTTTTCACGATCATTTGCTTATAATAACATGGTTTTGCTCATCTGAAAGGCAGTATTTCGGCCAAAAATTTAGTTACAACCCAAAAGATTTCATTAATAGACAACCAAAACACAAGAAAACGATAGAAATGATGTGCAATACCGAGACAATTTTACCAGGGAAAGAAATTTTATAGTTTTAACCTTTAGGCTTCAACACTTGAGTAAATTGGTGGAATAGTTCCCCAAAAGCCTGCATGCGGAGTTCAGGAATGTATCTCATGTCTATCAAAATTATCGAGTTGAGTGGATTGAATACTTGGTAGATTCAGCGGCTTCACTTTTTATAGAACTTAGCACCTTTCACCATAAAATTTACATATTGATAATAAAGAAAAAAAGTAAAAATATATATGATGAAAAATATAAATGTAAAGATAAGATACCTCGAGTTTTTATCAATAATCTTTCACGTCCTTTGTCTTTTCTCTTCCTTCCTTCCTCCACTTCCGTCTTTTCTCTTCCTTCCTTCTCGACCCTGTTAAGTTAGTGTGTCCACACAAAAAGGGCTCATTTGAGACCAGAGATCGGCAACGATCACCAAAGCAATATTATTGTACAACTGATCAAAGGTCTAATCACACACTCCAAATAAAAACACGATATAGAAATTAAAATTATATTTGTTTTACGTATAACAAATAACAAGAACAGTTGAAAATGAAGTCTAAAATTTAAAGTTTGTGTAGAGAAATTTGAATTGGAGTAGTGTATAATTGCATTGTCTCGACTAAACAATGAATGCGACACAAACATTGACATCATTATATATGGGCAAAAATATAGTGGTGGAACGTTTTATAGGCATTAGTTTTTGAATGAATAAAAGCTAAGATTCACTATAATTTAAGCGAAAATAGAACTTTTCATCATCGTAAAAGGAGAATACATCACATTCATAGAAACATACCTCAGTCATGAAGGGATCACGTATGCCGCCATTCAAGTCTTTCATGTCAAATAGTTCATTGTCTATACTTAACTTAGTATAATAAGGTGTACTTAGTGATCCCAAAGTGAAAGTTTCCATTCCGGGGCAATCATCAATTGTAACTAGACTCAGTGATGGAAACTCTAAAACATGCTTCCATTGGCAAAAGCTTTTCAACTTATGTAGGTTACTAATTTCAATGTGAAGTAACTTAGGAAACAAAGACGTGACAAATACTTCTTTATCATCATCAATTACTTCAATCATCTCTTGGCATCTCTTTATACATAGGTGATCGAGGTTCAAAAGATTTTTGGCTATTGAAGATGTCATTAAGCTCCTAATGCCATTGGCATCTAATATTTCCAATGTTTTAAGATTATGAAAGAAGTTGTTTGGGACAAGGCGGCACCATATCTTGCTTATAATATCGGGCAAGTTGATGATGTATAATGTCTTCAAACAACGAATTTCAACCTGCAAAAGTTATACACATTGAATTGGCAATTCAGTAATCCTAAAAAAACAAGTTATTTATGCGGCCATCCCAAAATAGAAGTTTGCGAATGTTTCAGACCCAATGTAACAAAAACCAATGAATAATAACAATTCTGTTGTTGGTGCAACAAACATAACCAACATTATTTTCCATTTTAAAAGTGAAATCGGAAGAAGACATTTGGATACAAATGTGAATTTGTTGAAAATACATGTTTTTTTGGGGGTTAAAATATGGCATTAGCCATTGGTTAAATTTCAAAATTAAAAACAATGATGTTTGCAACTTTCAACAAATTACAAAAACGCTTCATACTGAAAAGGCATACCTTTTGATTGCAAAATAAATGAAGAGAATGATTGTCGTGGGTGGGTTCTGAATCCACTGGCGCAAGATTAATCAGCCTTGACAAATTTACAATCTTCATCCATTCTAGCATTGGGAACTTGATGCTTTCCGCATCTCTGTAGAATGTTGTGAGGCATGGAAGATCACTGAGTTCCAATTCCTCCAATTCTGGGAATATGATATGACGATTTCCTTCATCTTCGATTTCATCCCACAGAAATTCTTCTATAGTGTCACAATTTCTAACTAAAAGCTTTTGAAGTTGTGTATTCCATGTTCTGGTGGAGCATGAGGAAATAAGATGGTGCAAGCCATTGAAATTATAAAGTTTTATGGTTTTGAGATTTGGGCATTTGCCAATTTTGGTTCTGAGATTTGGACAATTGATGATTGTTAGTTCTGTTAACCGAGGGAACTCTACGATTTCATCTTCTATGTTGCTTTCAGTTTCATTGCAGAATACTTGTTCGATCGTGTCACAACTTTCGATTTCAAGGCGTTGAAGTTGCACAAGACTCCTTACCGTTTCCAGAGGAAAGAGACAACGTAGATTGGGGCATTCATGGATTACTATGAATTTGAGGTTCTTCAGCGAAACATTCTGATTCAAACTCTTCCACAAATGCACCAATTTAGGCAGCTTTTCGATATGTAAAGACTTTAGTTTATGGAAGGAATAGGATCCCTCCAGAATTGTACCATCAACAATGGATTCTACCTCTGTAAGGTTTCTCAAGTACAACTGCTCCAGCATTGGGAATTTGCAATCGATTTTCTTCACCGTTGAACAGTTGGTAAACGTTAGCTTCTTCAGGTTTTCAATCTCATCTAGATTAAAATAGTTTGAACCATCTCCATTTAATCGCAATGACTCGGTGTTCCTTACAAGTTTGTGAATCCAATTTCCAACTGTAATATCTCCCGGTAAATTGAGTGAAATATCTCTCTCATATTCCATGTCATAAAATCCGTAATTCTCTGTAAACAATATTCGATATTTTACTAACTTCGGTGAAAGACATATCTCTTGGGCGACCAAATTCATATCATATATATGAAGCTCCAAGCAAGTCAAATTGGGGAGACACTCGAGCTCTGACAGACTAGCATTCCTCTCTTCACTTCCATTTACCTTTGCTACCCATTGATCAAAGCTTTCAACAATCTTCAATTCCTCCAACCCAACCAGACTTGATATAACACCTTCCGCTATTCTTTTGAGGCGACTGCAACTCTTCAATTCTAATAGTCTTAGGCGATTCAATGTCCCAATATCTGCTGATAACTCTTCAATACTATGACAATTTTGAATACAAAGAATTTCCAGATTTGTTAACAAGCCAACAACGGAAATGTCATTCACTCCAGAAAAAAACAAATGCAACGTTCTAAGTTTTTTCAGCAATTCCAGAGTTGGTGAAAATGATCCAAGATTTGTATATAAAAAGGACAACACATTCAGCTCCTCCATTCCTTCAAAATCAATATAATCTTCGGGGAAAGCACCATAATTGGCTTCCAGTATCATCAAGAGACGAAGATTTGGAAAATCTGACCTAGTTGGAAGCTTTGAATTTTCTTTTGACATATCTATTGACATCCAATTGCAATTGCGAGATGAATCATGGCTTGACGAAGGCATGGAGGACACTTCTAGACTTTTCAAAAAGCAATATTGTTCTTTCGAACCAATGTAAATAGCTACATCACGAACAACATCGTGCATTTTTACAGAATATTCCCCAATACCATTTATTAATAGAAAGCGACTTTTAAGTCTCTCCACTAAATGATGTGTTCGGTTTCTTCCCTCGTCAATATTCCTGATTCCCTCTAATATGCCTAACCCAATGCTGTACAAAGTCAAGAACTCAATAGAAATGTTAGAATCTTCAGGAAACAAGCAACATAGCAGGAAAAGAGATTTCTCACTTTCGGTTTCCAAGAAATAATAACTCAGTTTCAATGGCATATAGACATCTTCCAGAACTTTCGGGAAGTTCGTTGGGTTAGCCCTTCTCAGCTGTAAAAGTGAATCTTCCCAGACACGTATGTCTTTATTTTTCAGAGCTTTAGCAACAGGTACAAGTGCAATTGGCAAACCTCTGCATTCTGCTGCAACGGCTTCTGCTATGGGGCGCAACTCTGAATTATCCACGCATTCACCAGATTTCTCTCTAAAAAGTCTCCACGCTTCTTTTTTATCTAAGACTTCTATTTGGAAAACTTTATCTGCATCCATTTCTTCACATACATCTTTGATCCGAGATGTCAAAATAATTTTGCATTTTTCAAAACTATTTCCAAGAGGAACTCCTATATCCTTGAGATTGAAACTTTTCCAAACATCGTCAAATATTACGAGTTTTCTCTTTGAATCAAGTAGCCTGGTGCGTATTTTATGTGCTCTAGCAGCCAAAGTTTCCTCGTGGAGTGTTAAACCTAATATTTCAGCAATTTCTTTCTGAATTTTAAACATGTCAATCTGCTGACTGACAACTATAGTTACCACCTCATCAAATAATTTCTCTCTTCTCACCCTATTCTCATTTCTTTTCACCATAGTTGTCTTTCCAACACCTCCTGCGCCGCAAATCGCTATGATATGAACATGTTCATCATTCAGAGACTCCATCATGTCTTTCTCAATGCATCTTCTCGATTCAAACTCCATAGTTAGTTCGTCAGAGTTGGATCCCATTGATGGTGGAGGGATCGGATCAGATATCCTGATTGAATTCCCTTCACTACGGAGTTTTGCAATTTCTTGAGCCATTTTCTTGGCACTCTTTCCCATCGAGTACCGCAAGATTATATTCCAAGCCTTGATATCATTACAACCTTGCAAAAAACTCGTCCCCTCGTCCAACATCTGAGTGCTTTTGTGTAACCAATTTCTGACCTCAGGAGTAGCACTTTCCACACGAAGCCGAGCCTCTTCAATCTTTCGCTCAATATTGGGCATTTCTCTCTTCAAATTATCGATTTCACCCCTCAGGCCTTGAATGTTGTCCCAAAAGAACCAACAATAATCAATATGGCCCTTGAGGGTAGGCCATATGACCTCAGTAATTACGCGCTTTCCAATTTCTTTTACATATTCATCAAGCCCACTTATCTGACGGTCTGCCATTATCTGTAATTTATGTAGAAAGATGATTACCAACAAAAGACAAGAAAATCTCCGAAGAAACAAGTAAATGGAGAGGGAAAATTCTACATGTATCTGTTACAATCTATAATAAAAAGACTGTGAAACAAGAGACACTGATACATCAAAACTCACATATCTCTCCCTCTTGTGAATAACAAACAGAGTAAATTGTAGTTGAAATTGGAAAGATATCATGCTGCAAAGAGATTAAATAAATGGGTATTTAAATTGGTACCTTTGTGCAGAGCCCACACGAGGATCGACGTAGTAAGCAGGCTGAAATTGGTAGAAATTCTGTGGAGCTGGAGAATGCAAAATAGATCACTTCAGATCGACTTGGAGTCTTCCTAGATGACAAAATGTAAACAATCTGTTGGTAAGCAAGAAACAAGTATTTTATGCGGAAAGATTATTACCAAGAAAAATATGAAGATTGTATATGAATCAGCGATAACTATGGTGACAAGAATTTGAAACAAAAGATACTGATCCAGCAAAATCATTGATATCTCTCTAGAACAGGAAACGAAGCAAACATGTGAAAGAAACTGAGAGCAATGGTCAGAGAGGAAATTGAAAGGAGCAAAGCTCTAACCTATCAATCTTTTTTTTATTTTCTCTCGAATTGAAGCAATAAAATGGAATGAGAGGAAATTTAAAGAAGAAAGTGAAGAAAAAATTGGTAGCGGTGTGTTTATTATTTATAGCACTTCTGTCATTATAAAACTGCACATGAAGTCTAATAAAAAACCAAAAATTTATAGTGACACGCTTAAATTTTTTGTACAAATTCCTCACAAGTATAATATAATTTGATATAAGAGAGATTTTGGTGAATTCCAAATATAATATCTTGAGTAGGCCCCCTTTTCCCAAAATATACGACTCTTCCCAATTAACAAATCCATCTTAATTATAAAATTCGGGTGAGTGAGATCCAAATCCAAAAATTTTAACCATTACCGATTAAGTATTCATATAAAATTAATTAATTCCAAGTTCAAAAAATATGAATTATATTGAGTTAAAATTAAGTGATTTAGACATAACTATTAATTTAGACGAAGACTTTGTCAAAGATAACGTGAGCATTTAATGCTCAATTACAACCAATTGAATCTTTTCATTTTACTCGTGATTTTTACCATAATAATTTTTATGAGTTTTTCACGTAAATTATAATGTTCATTTTTATTTTTATTTTCGTTATTTACTATTTCTTGTTACACTTGTGATCAAGAGACTTGCATGAATTCAACTGTGATTAAGTAATTATTATAAGTACATGGATCATATTATAATTTATATTCCGTTGTTATTTCTAAGTGTAGGGCCCATATTTTACTTGATAAACGTTCTTTGAACCGAGAATCTTATAGCAGTCGCGACTTAAAAAAGATTAATTCATTAATTCAAGAAGCCAATCATGCAATAATGTTTTTTTTCCCCTACAACATATTTGACAATATACAAAACATGATCTCTTAACTAACTATTCGTGATACTTTATTTTTCTATTTGGCAAGTCAAATTATGTAGAAATCACTAATTCAAACTTGTTACATATGTTCCTCTCCCGTTCAATTAATTTTAAACTTTGAGTATTATTGTGAAGACCCGCCCCAATGGGTCGTCCATCGTGTTCAATTGCTTGAATACAATGCTTCATTCAACTCAAAAATTAATTATTACTTTGAATTTATATTTAGCGAAAACGTTCCAATTTCATAACGAATTAAATTATGTTGACTTAATACATTTTGACTTTCGGTTAAAAAAAATTGGGCATAGTCTCCCCTTAATATTTGCACCCCATGATCAAATTAAAACACTCCATTCAACATTAATAAGCATTCCAAAAACGATAATAAAGCACAATCCTCAAAATCAAGCTAAACCATAATAAAAACTGAATTTATGTCCTCAATAGATAAACTTAGAGTTCTCAAAATAATTAAACTTTATAATCCTTCTAAACACGCTCCTCGTCCGTCTCATCTATGTCATCGACACTATCTGTAATATGTCACATTACAGGCAAATGTGAGTTGCCGCTTTTTATAGTAAACTGTAAAATATTTGGAAAACATTAAAATCATTATTTTTTCCATAATGTGATTAAAAATAATACATTTGCATATCAAAATAATTTTCACACATATATAGGTTAATATGAGCAGTTAACAGAGTTAACTTTCACAAAGCAGATTCATAACATAAATAACTGCACAGATAACCAACGAATAACAAACAGAATCATATAACAGTCACATAATAGCAATATCATAACCATGCTATAATGAAACCAATGCATACTCAGAATAAAGAGGTGACACGATGATATCATTCCAGACTATACCTGCTAGAAGGGTATGGGCAGATATTATACCCCCTCCGCCTTCGGGCAAAACAAGATGCGTTAATTTATTCTCGTCGCCAACGAGCCGAAAGTGTGCGTGTTTTTACTAGGGGTGCTTATCGGACCGAGTCGATCCGGACCCGGTCCGAAATCGGACCGGTTAGTTCGGTCCGAAACCGAAATCGGACTAACCGGTTCCGATCCGCCCCGAAACCGATATCAAACCGGTTCAGGGCGGTTCCTTTAAGCCAAAACGGTAGCACCATCGGTTCCGGTACTACCGGTTGGGAACCGATTCCGAAACCAGAACCGAAATCGGTTAGATTTTAAAAAAAAATTAATAATAAAAAAAATAAAAAAAATGTTAGATATTCAGCATGGCAACGACTATAAAGCCGTTGCCATGCTGAAACGTTGGCAACGGCTTTAAAGCCGTTGCCAACGTTCCATTTTATTTTATTTTTAAATTTTTTTTTTAAAAAATTTATAAATATGTGAATTTTTTTCATTCTTCTCCTCACAATTCATTCTTCTCACAATTCAATCTCATATTTTCCTCTCAATTGTGTTATCTACAATTTATATATAATAATGACATCTTCATCTAGCAGCGGCGCTGGTCGTAGCCGGGGAAGAAATATATTGAGGAAATATATCTTCATTCTTCTCTTCACAATTCATCCTTCTCACAAATGAGGAAGAAATATATTGATTTTGTGATGAATATTGGGGAAACATTTACAACATTCAATAATAAATAAATAAAACTTATTGAAAAATGCTATAAAAAAAATATTCGAATTTTTTTTTTAAAATTGAAGCGAACCGGATCGGACCGGAACCGGGACCGATCCGGTTCCTTAACGGACCGGACCGGTTCCATCCTTAACGGACCCAGAATCGGCCGGTTCCGGTCCGGACCGGACCGGGTCAAGCCAATAAGCACCCATAGTTTTTACCCTCGTCGCAAGCGAGACGGACAAAACAAAGAACATCCTCAGTTCACAACCTTAAATCATATTCACTGGATCAAGACAAGCATGTCATTTCAAAATAGTTTTTCACACACAATAAAATGCTATTCAAATTTCTATTTTTCAACAAAATCACATTTCTATCGAAAATCATTTCTTTCAAAATAATTTTGTATGCTTACTGTCTCAAAATATTTCAAAAATAAATAACATAAAGTAATTAAAATAATTGCGGAAAATACAACTCCATTTACGTACATCAAAGCTTCCTAAAGTCGTTCAGGTTACCCTTTTATGATAATCTCCAAATGTATTAAGGATTTCCTGTCACATATTTCAATATTATTAAGTGCACATTCTTAAGAACAATATCTAATTTAATTTGATTTGTTTAATAAATTTCTCCAATACAATATTGGGGATTAATAATATTTATTCATTGATCATTCCTAAATATTTTATAAAAAGATTAAATAGGAATGATCAAAACGAAGCAACGCAACCTGCTTTTCTAATTCCTATAACATTGTCTAATCAATACTCGGGTTATATAAACAAGTTAGAGCTAATCAATGCAGTGCAGAGCCTCAATTTGACATTAGACATGATCAGGCGAATAAACATCACCAACAATGAAAATAAGTTGTGGTTTGGGTAGACATTGACTACTGATACATAAGAACTCCAATACATGCTAAGCTTAATTGTAAGGATATCGTGGCCTTAACCCGCTATTAGTGTATTATCACAATAATGATGCATGTTTTTATAACAACTGGGAATCCTCAAGCGTGCCATCTATAAAAAATTTCAATATTAATCCACTTAATGTTCAATTTCCAATACAGACCCACTAGCATGAACATACACCTCATAATACACTACATGTTCTCAATTCATCATGCATCACTCCATAATTAATTGCATGCAACCATATATGAAAAGAGAACTCTAACAACATTTATACAAATCATATACACACATAGTAGTGCTCACATTCGAGCATCGAATGACTGTATGTGCATCTAATGTATAAAGCGCCATACTTAATACTCATACTGGTACCTCGATCCTGGAAGTACCTCCAATACATAGCTCGATCTCAACTCCGGAGCTACCGTTGTACCTGTTTCACCTGCCCCAAGAGAGACAGCCCCCACACGAGGTGATCATACCAATACCACCAATCCAATAATCACAATATCACATTACATAATTTACAGAATGTAAAGCGGTAAATTTAAAAGACACTCCCTGAATAGTATTATCCTCATACGGGATCCCCTGTGCTGTTCATGTTCTCAAAATAACCGAAACCATAAAATTCCCAAAAGCCAGTTACTAATTTCATTGATTAACTAAATCCATTCCCTGATTTTCAATACCATAATCGATGTACCAAATCATTAAATAATGATTACAGATATTCCATATATCTAACCACTAATTCCACAGTTTCATTACCTCGCACGCCCAATAGTGGCATCATCATAACCGATGTTCGCTTCATAGCGACAACATCTCAACCGTTGCTCGCTCCATAGCGGCACCATATATTCCACCATACATATCCATTCGTTGCAATTACAACATACCATGCATTTCACAATTGTAATAATATAAAAAGCTATGCTCGTATGTTATACGTACCTTATAGTTCCGTAGTCCGAATCAAACATTATCTTAGTCCCGTGACCCGATGAATCATGTGCTAAAACATAAAATAACTCACAATTATTAATGAGCATGCAACCATGTGCCCAAGCACGTTCACAAACCCTAATTAAATCGTCAATCCATGACGATTAACAATTTAAAAATACCTCGGGCGAAGCATGCATACAACTCAAAATATTCCATTTTAAAAGTTTAGCGATAGCCAAGTGTACAATTGAATAGTCCAATTTCTTAATAAAATTCAACTCCAACCATTCCATTTTAAAATGTAGCATTCCCATTGGAATGTAGACATCGCCCCGAAAATCGGCTAATTAAACTCCGATTCCAAAATCTCAACTTTTACCAAAGTTTTGAAAAAAACTCAACTCTTCGAGCCGCGATCGATCGCCGCTTTTGTCGCCATCGATCGCGCGCACCCGCTGCCCAACATAACCTTTACGCGATTGATCGTGAGTCTCCGCAATCGATCGCCAAACGCCTCGCAATCGATCGCTGAGACTTAGCGATCGATCGCCAATACTGTACATCTTCTTAAATTTCCAGATTCTCGTCGCGATCGATCGGCGCCATACCGCGAACGATCGCGACCTACGACTTTTCGAAAAACTCGAGTTTTAATGGTGTTTTTCCACACCCAACTCAAAACCAACATCCTTTACACCTTCAACACCTCAAATACTCCATTTAAAACCAATAAAAATATTAAAAACACCACTTTGAATTTTTAATCAAAAATCCCCAATTTCCAAATCCAAATCCATACCTAACCAAATACCAGAAAATCATAATCAATACAAAGATAAAGATGAGGGGAAGAAGATTACCAACTTTTCTTCGAGAAATCCGGCTCCGAAATCGAGCCTTGCATCAAAGAAGAAAATGGAAAGGATTGGGGAAAGGAAGGAGCGCGATAGAGAGGATAGAGAGAGGGCAGAGTTCGTGCAATGACTGAACACCGAGTCCACTTGGTATATTGTAATGCCTCGATTTACTTTATATACGTGTCATATGATTATAGCGTAATTTTGAATAATTACGGTACGATGTGGACTCGGGTTCGGGTTGAACCGAGGGTTAATACTCACATACATGACATGACTATGTGATATATGGCAAGGAATGAAACATGATGCACAAGATGTAGTGCATAGAAATGACTTGAATTAAATCAAGTGTAGTGACATATCAAGTAACATGGACTAATATGCATTTGACTTGAATTTCCTATGCCTTTGGTTTCATATGAATTTCCATTAGCATGTGGATGTGAGTTTGAGTTTGCATTTGGAGAGTTAATTAAATAGGTAAAATCAGATATCAAACTCATAATACACCATTTTCACCTACAAAATCCCTACACAAGCACCTCTAAATCTTCTATTGGTTTTGGGTCTTGAACTTGGAAGTAAACTTGGTAATCAAGCTAAGAAGTGGAGTGAAGGGATTTTATACTTGCTTGGTAAGAATTTCATAGCACATGATGTCTATGTTGGTTAGTTGTTGAAATTGAAGCATGTGAGTTGAATCTTTTATGTTTTGAATTAATACTTGTTATCATGAAAAGAATTAAGTTGTATGAGGAGAGAAACATGTTTATATGTTACTAAAGATTGCAAGAAACATGTGGAAATGGTTAATTTCGAGTAGGAGAAGAAGTACCATGAAGATATGCTTGAAAATCGACATGTTCTAAATTTTCTGGACATCGGCGATCGATCGGTGCTTGTGTGGCGATCGATCGCCGAGTACAGAGTAAAAATATAAGGCGGTTAATGTATGTGGCGATCGATCGGTAAAAATGTGGAGATCGATCGCGAGAAACGGAACATTGTGGAGATCGATCGCGAAGTAGTGGCGATCGATCGCGATAGAACAGAACAGTATGGCGATCGATCGGTGAGATGTGTCGATCGATCGCCAGGGACAGAATTTTAAAAATGTTATATTTTTGTAGAATTTGATTTTAAGGCCTATGATAACATGATATATTGTTGTAGCATCATCACAGGGGACGGGACAACGAGGCGATTAGAATCGTTTTTGTCGCATAACAGGTACGTGTTGACGTACGGAGTATAGATATTGTGTGATGATGTTATGAGATTGGTATCATATGATTGGTAGTATCATATGCATGTACATTCATGGATATCATGTATTTGAGATGGATGAAGTATATGCTTTAGTATTTGAGGTATACGTCTGGTTTGGGTATATGCTCGGGTATGATACATATACTTGGTATGAGAGATATAAACCGATTTTTGGGTATATACTCTGGCTATTATCATGTGAAGACGGTACTATGATATGTGTTGTTAATATGAAGATGTGAGGCGGTTCCACTGACATATTGAGCGGAAATAGACATATCATCTTAGTCTCGTGATAATAGGATGTGTGATGAGACATGTCATGACATAGTTGCATTTGTTGATACATGATACATAGCATTCACATTTGATGATTATTATTGTGCTTTATCATTGATATTGTGTTTTGATATTGCATTGAGATAGTTGTTATCTATACTCACGTCATGTGAATGTTTCTGTAGGGACTCATAGACGTGGGAGGACGGGATATGAGTCATTTTCCACTGTGAGCTGAACCACTGCCTAGGAGTTATCTTGGATTAGGTTGTTGCTTGTACATGTGATGTATAGTTGGTTAGGTTTTTATAACCCTTGTAACAACTTAACTAGTCAGAAACTCTTAATCAGTGTATGTTTTTACTTAATTCAGACTCACGTATGTATGCTTAATTGATACATAATGGATTAAGTAATGAGGACCCCACATATATATAGTATCAAGGCTCAAAAATCCCAAGTCCTCCACAAATACATCATGACTCATTAAAAATCATCTGTGTTCAATAATTACCTCAATCTCAATTCCATTACCAGCCCCAACACAAAGCACCCCAGACCCCATATCCCACCAAAAACCCAATTCCAAGGTTTAACACCACGATGATAATACAATCTTAACCCTTGGATCCAATGACTCCAAATACAGGATTTAAAATCCTCGTGAGTCCCAATACCACAATTAAATCATGATTGCCACAATTAAAATCCATTAAGGATCAATACTACACCGGGATTTACACCAATAATTCCCGGACATCACATTAATCTTCTCATTTTTCTCATGGTTCAACATTATAATGGATTTTCAATTATTAAACTTATTTAATTTCAAGCCTGTTGGAATGGTGGAGCTTAGGAGATTCCTCATACTATTTAATAAACTAATCCAGAGAATTCTTCTGAGAATTTTAAACTATGCCTAAAACTGGAAATGATAAAATTTCACATTGAAGTCAGCCTATCCCAGACTTCTGGCCGACAACATATTCTGAAACAACATATTCTGAAACATAAACAATTTCATGTTCTCCAAAATTTAATTTAAAACTTTACAGGATATCATAATTCATTTAACCATCTCTATCAAAATTATAAGAATAATGACGGAGAAAATTGTACCAGACTTTCGAACTTTTCAACAGCAACTCAAGTTCTTCTTGCATTCATCGATTTTTGATCATGGTGTGTGTGCTTTCATATGTCCGTGGGTGAGGCGTGGTAATGGCAGGGTTCGACTGAAGGGAATAACGATGGCTTCTTCCACGATTCTTGTTGGTAGGAGTCTAAATAGGAGTGGCGTAATTAACTCATTTCCGTTACGGATTTGAGGCAACGAGATTTTAATTAAAAAAAAATAACTGAAAGTTGGGAAAATGGGAAGAGAGGGAGATGGCATGCGGGAGATGAAAGAAAATTGGCCAAATGTTTTGGTGTTCTCGGTTCTTCTAAATATTTAAGTATTATTATTAGGGGAAATTGTAAATAAGTACTATTTACAAAAACTTATTATAAATAAATCTGCAAAAAAAAAAAACTTCTTACCAAAAAATACACTTAGGAGAAAATTATATTCACATAAGTCTAATTTTTTAACTATTGTTTGAAAAGGTATTTTTTAGTTACAAAATACGCTTCAGTTGAAAACACCCTAAACCTAATTTCAGATCTTTCTTTTCTTCCTTATCCCGTTGCCCCACACCTTAAATTTTCTGCTAAAATTTTCTGGCGATTCTCAGATCATTATTTTCTTCATCATCTCGTCGCCTCATCCTTAAAAATTATTTGCTAAAATGTTCAGCACATTAAATATGTTTGACTCGTAGCGAAATTCTGTTGGTATGTCTTTTTTTTAAAAAAAAATCTCTCATATCTTTGACTGATGTATATGTATGAAGAAGTAAGGTATGCATTGGTGTCCGTGCTTGTTTGCTCATTTCCAAAATTTACAGCCTGACAACAAGATATTGCAACGAATAAGACGACCCAGAGAGAAAATAACTGGTGCACGAAAGTTATAAAAAGTAATTGGTGCACGAAAATATAACCTTGGTGCACGAAAATCCGAAAAAATACTTGGTGCACGAAAACGATAAAAAGTAATTGGGACACGAAAATTATAAAAAAGTAACTGGTTGTAAGACCCCGAGATTTGATTAATGTTAATTAATTATAATTTGGGAAATTATTTAAAATTAATTTGAAATTAATTTTTAATTAATTTTAGAATTAATTAATTAGAAGTGAAATTGACCAGACGAAGGTCAACTGACATTTTAATTGGAACATGAAATATTTTTGAAATTGTAAAATATACTCCGATAATATTTTAGAGATAAGTTATTAAAATGAAGAATTTAATTTTGTGATGTTGGGTATAAAATCCTAATTTTTGTCTGTAAAATTTTATATCAGTACACTGGCGACACTCCGATGTACATTGCTTGACTGGAAATACATGTATATTAATACGCTATTCAGCTCAAATTTACACACAAAAAACGCATAACCCACGCTCAAAACCACGCTTCAGACAAACTCGATTTCTTCTCTTCCTCGCTTTCTTCTTCTCCGCCCGGAAACCACTGCGCCCACCATCGTCAGCCACCACCCCGACGAACACAACCCACCACTGTACTCCTCGCTTAGCGGCGCACCCTCTCAGGCCAAACATTATCGAATTGCGCCGGATTTGTGCAGGAAGCGTGGAAACTGGTGCGGTTTGAGTAGCTTCGATTTTTGAGCGCCATTTCTTTGATCAGTTGTGTAGGTATGATGCTACAAATGCCTTAGCTAATTACTTCCTTGCGTTCCGGTTTTCTTGAGTTTTTAGTGCAATTTTCGTACTGCATGTTGGTGGATGAAGGGACGATCGATTTTCTTGGATTGAGGATGAAGTTTCTTAAGTCTCTGTTAGTCGACTAGTAATTCGTTTAAATCATGTTTGTGAGGATTTGCATGTATTTTTCAATGGCATGTTTGGTTTGAGATCGAATTCTTGATGTTAGGCCGTCGATTGGTGTATTTAGGACTTTTTCCAGACGGTTTTTGTTGGGGATTTCTCAGTTGTTGTTGGTTCGATTTTTTCCTGCTGTTTGGGCTATTACCTGCTGCCACTGTTGTGTTATTACCAAAGAGTTTTTGAATTTTTGTTCTGGTATGTATTTTTAGCTTTAGGAATCATGTAGGAGAGAATTTCATGTAATCTCAATGACATTTTGAGTTTGCTTGATCGAGTTTCAGGGGCTTGGGAGGTGAAAGTTCTTAATTCTTGTTGTGGTCGACTTAGTATGCTGTTCAAGGAGTTTAGATTCCAGTTTATTCAATCATGACCTTATGGTTTTGAGTTTTAGCTAAGTAGGCCATTTGTTTGGTTTTGTTATCAATTTTGAAAGCACGAGAATCAGAATACTTATATCCTACATATTTTAAATCTGGTTAGTCGCCTCAAGTTAAAGAATAGATTATGTGTATGATGTGGGGATAAAGAAGTAATGAAATGGTGTGTTATTTGATTCTCTGTAGTGAACTTTTGGGAAGATAACAGTTCAGATGTTGATCAGAATTAAAAGAAATAAGGTATGTTGCGATCGGTAACATACGACAGGTATCTGTATTATTTGATACATGATTTGCTGAACTTACGTGACTTACCTGACTTACGTGAAATTACTTGGCTATGTGAATTTACTTGAATTATGAGCATCCAGAGTTGATATATCGATGTATGAAAATAAATGTTTTGTTAACACACATCTTTTTCAATAAATGTACATCGATACGTTTAATATATTGAGTTGCATCATATGGGATTATGATATTGGCATGATGCATTGACACGCATGGACATTGAGCATGTCATGTTGATTCTACCGATTCCTTTATTGATACCATTATCCTTTTTCGTTGGTATCTGTGATGCGTGTCTGGGGATGATGGGCACGCCGATGGCTCGACGGAGAGAGTGAGCTGAGAGATGCCGTAGCGACGAGTGTGCCAACGTCGTCCAGACACGAACGAGGGATGATGGACCGTCGATGGCTCGACTGAGAGAGATGTCGTAGCGACGAGCGAGTCGACGCCCTGCTCGAGCATGATATTTGATTGATGATACCTTTATTTGGATTCCGATCCTTTGGTATCTTGAGATATTTGATAGCCTTTCCTTGAATTTTCGGACATTTGCTATCCCGAGATTTGTACCTTTCATGCATCGCATTACATTGCATTGCATGATATCATATATCATAAGATGCATGTTGTATTTACTTGGTAGTTTCATATTGGGCTTTGGCTCACCCTATAGGGGGCTGTTGTTGTCTTTGTGTGTGGGCAATGACAGATATTACAGGTATTACCTGAGGTTGTTTTCTTTTGTCTTTTCCCAGTCGTAGGATGGTTAAATATACCAGGGTGTGTCCTGGATAGTATACCTATGTAAATTAAGTTTATTTCCGTCGAGTCTTGATTATGGGTGAATATTTGCTGTTTCTTTACTGCTAATGGTATTATGTAAATTTGAGTATAAAATGTGCACTGGAGATATATTGTGCATGCTATGTGTTGGAACCGAAGAGGGTGGGTGAATGAGGTTCCTTGGCTACTTTAGCAATTTAAAATGAATTTGCAAAAATGTCGAGTTTGCGATGCGGAAGACTTCAAGTCAATCGAACAATAAATAAAATGAAGAAATAAATAAATGCGTAAATTAAATAAAGCGATAATGGACAAGAGAATTTGTTATAGAAGTTCGGCGATGAATCGCCTACGTCTCCTCTTCCCGGTTTGAAAACATTTAACTGGGGTTCCACTAGAACGAAAATGATCTTAGCCTTAAGGGCTCCAAGTTAGTCACTACACACTCTTCCCGAGTAAAACAGCTCTTCAAGAGCTACACACTCTTCACGAGTCTTCTTGGCCTTAAGGCCAAGATCATTTTCGTTCTAGTGGAACCTCGGTTAAACGTTTTCTAACCGGGAAGAGGAGACGTAGGCGATTCATCGCCGAACTTCTATAACAAATTCTCTTGTCAATTACCCCTTTATTTAATTTACGCATTTATTTATTACTTCATTTTATTTATTGTTCGATTGACTTGAAGTCTTCCGCAGCGCAAACTCGACATTTTTGCAAATTCATTTTAAATCGCTAAAGTAGCCAATGAACCTCATTCACCCCCCTCTTCGGTTCCAACATAATGAGACTGCGACAATACTCGTCCTTCGGATATCTTGGAGATTTTAATTCCAAGTATCACATCAGCTTCACCCATATCTTTCATTTCAAAATGTTTTATTAACATTTTCTTTGTCCCGTTGATGATTTCTAAGTTGCTTCCCATTATGAGCATATCATCAACGTTCAAGCATAATATTACATATGCTTTAGGCGTGTTTTTCATATATATGCATTTGGCGCACTCATTAATTTTGAAACCATTTGACAACATAGTTTTGTCAAATTTTTCATGCCATTGTTTTGGCGCTTGCTTAAGCCCATACAATGACTTAACGACTCTACACACCTTTTTCTCTTGTCCGGGAACAACAAACCCCTCGTGTTGTTTCATATAAATTTCTTCCTCAAGTTCTCCATTGAGGAATGTCGTTTTTACATCCATTGATGTATCTCTAAATTGTTTAGAGCAGCGATTGCAATGATCACTCTAATGGACGTGATTCTCGTGACTGGTGAATATGTATCAAAGTAATCAAGGCCTTCTTTTTGTCTATATCCCTTTGCCACGAGTCTCGCCTTGTACTTATCAATTGAACCATCGAACTTATATTTTCTTTTAAGAATCCATTTGCATTCTAATGGTTTACTTCCAGTTGGAAGGTCTACCAATTCTCACGTGTGGTTTTGTATTATGCATTCTATCTCGCCATTAATAGCCTCTCTCCACATAAGAGCATCAGGGCTAGATAAGGCGTCACCAACCAATCTTGGTTCATTGTCCAACATATATGTCATGAAGTCAGGACCATAAGTCTTAGCCACTTTGGTTCTCTTGCTACGTCGTGGTTCTACTTCCTCAATAGAGTCACGGTTAGCGTCTTCATACACCATTTTCTTCGGGCTCATTTCCTTGTTAATTTTGTAAGAAAATACTTCTTCAAAAAATACCACATTTCTTGATTCCATGATTGTACCTTCATGCACATCACTTATTTCAGATTTATGTACCAAAAATCGATATGCACTACTATTGTTAGTATAACCAATAAATACACAATCTATTGTTTTAGGCCCAATTTTTACTTGCTTTGATTTTTGTACTTCTTAGCCAAGAACACACTTTCAAGTATTTGTAGAAAGGCTTGTGACCTTTCCATAACTCATAAGGAGTTTCATCCTTACTTTTGTGTGGTCTTTTGTTTAGAATGTAGTTGACCGACAGGATTGCTTCCCCCACAACTTCGGGTAGTAACGAAGTGCACTGACGTTCAAACTTTCGTGTTTCAAGTTCTAAGCGTTATCGCCTTACAAATCCAAATTCAAGTTTTTATTTCTTGAAAATTTCGGATTTAAGCGTACTTGCTTACAAAAGTTGAAACTTTGATAATATTCTCAAACTCGGTTCACAATTTGCAATTTAAGCGCACTAACTTAGAAAATTTGAATTCAAGATTTTAAATCTTGCAAATTCATGTTATAAGCGTACTAGCTTAGAAATTCAAAATGAACCAATTTGAGATATTACAACACCTAGTCAAAATTTGTGGCTTCGATTTATCGCTTGTGTTTTAAGCGTACAAAACTTAGAAACTCGAATTCAAGATTTTATAGTCTTGCAGATTCAAGCTTAAGCGTCAAATTCTTAGACAACACAAGTATAATCTACTCACAATTTCCCATAGCAAAACTCATTTGCTAAATTTCATTCCAATCTCATTCTTGAAGTGTTTAAACACCTCACTGGCCTTGTTTTTGCTTCATAGCAATAAAGTCACAACAATATCATGTGCAAATATTTATAAAGTAACAATATATTTTTCTCACATCTCTAGTTTGCACAATCTTTCCATCACAAACATCATTGTATGTAAACTCTAGAGACTTTACGATTCTTCTAACAAAAGAATGACGATTTTGTTAACTTAGTGCACATATAAGCAATAAATTTAACATTACAATTTGTGCTGCGAACTATGGTTTAAATGATCCTAACAATCATGCCACAAACCATAAGATTCATTACAAGAAGTAATACATAAATTTTATTGCTTTCAACAAATATCGTCGTTACATTTATTTAGAATCACTCCATTCTTAGAGTTTACAGTTTTCAAAGATACACAATCTAATTTAAGCGGTAAGCGCTAGATCATCCAAATCAATTGAGAGACGATTTTCTTCGGTCACATTGACTTGATCTTTTGCTTTCCCACGAGTGTCTTTGTTACAACAATCTTTTACTGTGTGATTGGGCTTTCCACACTTATAGAATTTTCCTTTGAACTTTTTCGCCTTGCCACTGTTGGAGGCGTACCGTCAAACTTACGCTTTGATTCGATTCTTTGTTCAACTAGGTTAACCCGTGGTTCCATTTGAAACCTACCTGCCATCCTCTCAGAAACTTTGTTGTCCTCCTCGATTCGTAATCGAACCACAAGGTCTTCAAGACTCATCTCCTTTCGTTTGCAATTTCTCAATCATAGCGGCGACTTAGAATGAATCACTTAGACTCATTCCCTCCGCATGAATGTCATGCAAGATCACTTGTAGATCTTGCACTTGCGTCATCACAGGCTTGGTATCAACCATCTTGAAATTCAGGAACCTTCCAACTATGAATTTCTTCATACCCGCATCCTCGGATTTGTAGTTCTTTTCCAGTGATGCCCAGAGTTCCTTTACTGTTTTCACAAGATAATAAACATTATATAAATTATTGTCTAACCCGTTTAGGATGTAGTTCTTGCATAGGAAGTCGCTTTGATTCCATGCATCCAGTGCTGCCCTATTTTGGGCGTCAGACTCTCATTCTTCAAACGTAGGAGGCTCCTCGGTTAAGAACCTCGCCAAACTCAATGTGGTCAAGTAAAATAGCATCTTTTGTTGCCACCGCTTGAAATCGTTCCCATTGAACTTTTCAGGCCTTTCACCATGATGAACATGAGTCGTTGTTGCACTCGATGAAGCCATTGAATTGCTCGAATATTGTCTTAAGATTGTTGTATAAAATTTCTCAAAGTGTATCTCAGGAAAAAATAACAATGGCTTCAATAAGTTTTATGTCGATGCGAGATTTATAATCTCCGTCCTTAAGACAATATTGCCCCGCTATGGTGCTAACGGTTTGCTATGGCAATTTGTCTCCCAAGATACAACGACTATGACTTGTGATAGGAGCACTCCAAATCACAAGGACTCAAACCACAAATGTTCAAAGCATTCAATTTGATGAACAACAAATACTCTCAAATTTCACTAAAAAATCATGAATGAATTTCGAAAATTCTATCTTAAAAGAAGTGGGGTTATGTTGTTTATATAGTAGTCCAAAAGTCAAGTCCAAAGGACACCATTTGGAGGCAATATTTGGCCAAAAATCGCACCCCAAATATCAATGGACAAACAATTTCATAAATCTGAAACAGGGCTCGACCGATCGAGCACCCCGCTCAATCGATCGAGCTCCTGTAGCAAACCAACCAGAAAAATTCTGGTCCGCTCGATCGATCGAGCATTTAAATTTTTTAAATTCAAACTTTTGCTTTTTCCAACAATAGTGTGATGAATTGTGATGATGGTATGCATTTTTAATTGGTGTATGCGGATCATAACTTTTATACTGTTCTTGGGTACTTGCAGCTGTTGATGGAGTGCATCTATCCCATAAATCTGCTGGAATTCTTTCTGTCTTTGATATCGGGGGAGTCTTTGGGAGAATTTCTGCCGGTTTGATCTCCGACCTGATCGAGGCTCGTGCCATTACGTCAATTGTGTTTTTGATTCTCTCTATTTCCAGCTCTTATTTTCTATCGTCTTTATGGAAGCATATCAATTTTCACCAACGCCACACTAATGTTTACTTCTGGTTTACTAGTAAACGGACCATACTACCGCGGTTCTGTTGATTCATGTTGTGAAAAGTGAAATTAAAGGGAAGCTGAATGAGGGCAAATGGGTTTGGTCGAGCATAATCGCTCATTGATCAGAGAACTCATTAATCTTTTACACGCTCGCTCTTTTCAGTTACATTAACAGGAATTTACTTCCATGGCTGTAAGATTTTGATGCAGTCAGACATATATATATATATATATATATATATATATATATATATATATATATATATATTTTAAGACACGAGCGAGCAACGATACATTACTGAAAAAGGTTCTTGTTTAGCATATTTTTAATGTGTGTGTTAATGTGCAGCACTAGGAAATGGTCTTCATACAAGCATACATAAACCTCTATTTAGACGAAGATTCATATATTTCATTCTATGACATGTAAAAGTTAGAGCACAGAGTTGTGTGATATTTAAATGTTCTATACTATGATTCATAATATACAGTATATGAATTGCAAGATTTGAATCTCCTCTTCTAAGCTTTAGAGTACACACACACACACAAGTATATCCATACATAAGTATACAAATTTATGTGCATAAATACATACACACACATATACACATACATACAGGAGAGGGCCGATGGGTGTAAGATGGTCAGGGACTCAGGGTTGTAGCATGACTAAAATTTGGAGGTAAAATTTGTCTTTCATTTGATGGAAAGATTCTATGGATTTGGATTTCAGATTTTCATACATATTATATGACTAGTTTTCAAATCCATGGATTTCAAGTTATTCATCTTCGATTTTAAGCATTTTTTTAACAAAATCAAGATATTTCAAATTCTCAATTATTGGACTCTTCTAAAATCTAAACTTTCGAATTCATTGTACAATTGAAATCCTTGAATCCTAATACGACCTTAGTGTTAACAAAAATTACTCATAATTCCATTGTTTTCTTAATTGGGGTTAATTATGCCTCTGGTCTTCCACCCACAAATGCATAAGTTTCTTCGCACGTATAAAGCCCAAAGTCAATACACGAAACAACATAAGAACCACAATGTTATTGCATTTGAGACAATAGAGTAATCGAATAGCTTTTATCATGCATTCAGCTTCTGAGGAAATTATAAATCAACAGTTGATCTTTTTTTGCGATACAGTTCTTGACATACTGCAAATACACACTAAGCTTTTGGATCTTGAACTATAGTTGTAATTGCGAGACCTTCAGAGATACCAACACGAACAATATATAGTTAGTCGTCAATTGAAAAATCTCTTTTGTAATATTAAGCATTTCATATTAAGGGTGCATTTGTAATTTCTTATTCGAAGTATTTTTATGTTATTTTGCTTAATGTTGGAAAAAATTGCTTTAAGCAAAATCAGTGAGTATTTGCTATTAAAATAATAAAAAAACGGTTTAATAAACTTTAAAATTATTACAAAATTGCCACCACACAAGTGAAAGCAGTGAAAAACATCTCAAGATCTGCTTCTTTGCTTCTGTTTTTACATACTTATTTTTAGAGAAGCAATAGCATAGACAATGAAATAAACACTCAAAATTTACTTTTTTGTTCTGCAAAACAGAAAAGCAATCACAAACACCCACAAATATTCTTTTATTTTTCCACAAAAAAAAATTCTAACTTTAAATTTGTATTTCTTTAAAATTAAGCTTCAACTTATTGTCAATGCTAGTGGAAAGTGTCGCTAGTTATTCAGTGGTTAGTTAATATTAAGAGTACAAAGTAAACTCAATATCTAAAAAGCTACCAAATATACCTTTTGCCTTGGTGGGGTGGTTCTTCCAGCCAAGTTATTCTTCGACAAATTCCTGAGATAATAATACGAGTTTAAAAAAAATAAATGCATACTTATGACATGAATTGTGATATATTTACATGACAGCGTCAAAATTTAATTGTATAATTATTTGTTAACTTACAGAATCTGCAAGTTACCCCATTGAATAAGCTGAATAACTCCAGCTGGGATGCTCCCACTTAAATTATTGTTGTTTAGTCTCCTGTTATTATAACAGAATTATTAATTAGTTCTTAATCACCACTAAGTAATCTGATTTGTAACCTTAATTTTCTTTATTTCAGCATTAATTAAATTTCGTGACTGCCTCTTCAGAATAAAGATGCAAATTATAGCATAAATCAACTTACAAGAATCTCAAGGATCTCAAATTGGCTAGAGATGCTGGGATTGGGCCGCTTAAGTTATTATTGTATAGGTCCAAACTGACTAGGCTAGTCAAATTGCCTAGCTCACTTGGTATTTTTCCACTAATTTTGTTTTCATACACCTCCCTGCATAAAGAGAATAAAAAATATTTATTTCATAATATTTGTGTTCAATCATATATAGTTTTGAAATAATTGAGCAGGTCCAGATAAATGTATAGAAATTTCATTACAACTACGAAAAATAAAATTAATAAGTAAAATAATTATTCTTACAGATACTGAAGATTAGCCAACAAGCCCAGCTGAGGCACAAGAGATCCTGATAGCTTAGAATTACCAAGGTCCCTTTCATGTTAAACAACTCATCAGCAAGTAGTTTAATTTCCAATAGAAACTTGCATCTTGATTGAACTAATACTGAAACCATCACTATGTATTATAAACTTACACTCTTATTACACTATTTTGAGAATTGCATGTGATATGAAACCATGTACAAGGATTAACTAACGTTGGATCCCAGCTCTGTAGCACATTATTTGGATCACTCAGGGAAGCTTTCCACGCATTAAGAGCATCTCCTGCTAATTTCCACCAGAAAACAAAATAACCGGAAAAAGTTAAGTTGAAGAACAGGTTGTAGTATATTAATAGCTGATCAATAGTCAATTTTTGTAACAATAATACCTTCGGAGTTGCTCTCCACATAAGTAAGCGCTAGAGCAAAGGCCAGAAAAAGAACAATTTTCGACATAATTAAGATATATATCATATAATTAAGAAAGATTTAATGATTATACATGCGAAAATCTAAGGTTCTTGCAGTGATATATATTCTTGATTTTCTTGCGTATGGAGGTGTATGTAGTGGAAACTACATGCATTTATTTGGGGTTATAATAATGGACTTTAGCATGTATTAGTAAACGCAAATTAAAGGATCATCTAGATGCATGTATTGGTAAACGCAAAGGACGGGTGACCAAGTTAAATATTTCCACATCTTTGACCAAGAAGCTGCCTCCCTTAGGCGATGAAGAAGCCCCTCTCCTTTTTTAACCCTACTGTTCACCTATTTTAAGAAAGGGGAAATTAAAAGGCTTCTATCACTTAAGGTTTGGGAAAAACTGTTAGTGCAAGAAAATCCAAGTTTGATAAACTTTTATTCAAATAGGTCCAATTTCAAAATTTCAAACCAATTGGGTGCTTTATATTGACTCTTTTACCCCTCAATGGTTTGGTGAGATTGCATTCTATCCCCTAGGCTCTTGTTTAGTTTACAAAGAAGTCCTTATATAATATTTAATTATATTTTATATCCTTATAATTGTTAAAAAGTGGCAGTTAATGTCTTCTTTTACAAGTCCCCGTTTTTGCGATCCTTGGCACAAAATGGTATCAGAGCCTAGGTATATTCTGAAAATACTATAATAATATCTTGAATATTAATTTGTAACATATACGGAGGAGACGATTCAAGATAACATTGACCCGAACGAATGTTCGAAGTGCCATTCTTACAGGTAGTACTTCCAGAAATTGGAAGCACTTAATCAGAAGCATATGGCAGAAGCTCAATGCTTCAACCATAAGTGGAAACAATTACGAGGAACACGTTTATGCACAACAGGCATAAATCATTACAAGAAATTGGAAAGGATGGCTAAAAGACTTCATCAAGCGAACCTCAAACTACAGTTCCAGTTAGCAAACTTCAGGAAGACGATCATCCTGAACACGAGGACGTTGTTCCAGACCCCAATGATCCAACAGGGTCCGGACCAGATGATTAGGATGGGAGAGCCAACCTTTCGAGAATCGAGCCAGATTCTTCTAAGATATCCCAAGATCTTAGAGAGATTCAGAAGACAGTGCAGCGTTATGGCTACCTTCAATACCATGTCCCTGCACAGATCCATCATATTCAAAGTCAGATGGATATTATGATTAAACATCAGGAGGAAATTCTTGAAAACCTTCGTGATGTTCAATCCAGAGTTAAGGAGTTGGAGTCAAGACCAAGTCCGACAGGAAGAAGGAACGGAGGGTGGTTACCACCATCTTATGGAAAGAGCCCCTTTTACACCAAAAAAGGAAAGCGGAGGAGGTCAGGCCTTTGACGGAGACTGAAAAAAAGATAGCTGTCCTACGAGGAGAGCCCTTACTTCCGACAAAGTAATGAAAAGAATCAACCTGGAAGATCTACAGGATCTTGCTGATTCTTTTGCGGGATTAAATCTCATAGAATTCAAGACAGTAGAGCTTGTATCAAGACCTCCACCACAAGAAAGTTTCGGGTCACATAATCCACCCGAAGGAGATCAAAGTGTGCCGCACAGGGAAGATTTCACCTCATCAACTTTGGATCCCCCAGTTGGAACAAGGAACCGTTCTCGCAGGCCAGCTATTCATCAGACGCACTACGAAAAATCACAGCTAGATCCAATCCATCCATATGGACTTATGCTCAACATGGATATCTTGGATTTCAAAAACAGAGAAGTTCTTATTGATGAATGGGTTTCAGCAATGAGAATAGCAGCAGTGATACTTGACCTAAGCAAAAAAGGATTCATTTTACTTCTTAAAATGAGTCTGGAAGGATCAGTCAAGATCCTGCCCAGTCCTTGCACAATTGATTTCCTTCAAACGATCCACTTTTCAACCATCTAAACATGTACACTAAGTAGACACATTAGTATAACAAATGCAAGTTTTGTTGATCATCAAAACTCATAAATAATTCAGAGTTAAGCATTAAACTCAACAATGCGTTTAAGGCTCAACAATCTCCCCCTTTTTTATGATCACAAAACTTGATAAACTTGAAGATGTAATATGCATGAAATATGAGTAAGCACGACTCCTCCTTAACAATTGCATAGCACATACAAGTTTAACCAAATAAAGCATAATACAAACTCTCCCCCTCAAACCATGCATGTATTAAGCTTCAAGTTTATCACAAAATTCTCCCCCTTTTTGTGATAATCAAAAAGCACAATGTTCAAATAAACATAGCACAATTATATGTTGACACATAGCCATATTTTAACAATTAATACATGTTCCTCATCAAGCATGTAATAGCTATAACAAGCATAAGGTTAAATCATTGAGAGGAAGGAAGACAAACATGCGTTTAAGGCAATTTACAACAATGAATTCTAAATTGTGCAAAGTATGCATATGTTCTACCAAAACAATTCATGCATTCATGCCCAATAAACATTAAATAGCTCAATGCATCATTATAAACAATTGATAAGTTAAATAAAATCATTGAGGCCATAGAAACAATATATGAAATTCTTAGGCCATATTTCAATGATCCAAGATAGAGCATCTAAACACTTAAAGCATGCTTAATCATATTTTATTGATTTTCACATTGCATAGTCAAATTGAACTCAGGCACATCAAGATATTTACCATAAAAAAATAAGCATAAATCATGTATTAAAACAATTTAAATATGCATATACTAAGGGGAAATGCATTTTACTATCAATGAATATTGAGCTTCATTATTTATTGGTCACAATTAATTTGTGCCAATGAAATTTGAAATTGCTCTATTAAATGCACAATTATAATTCTCAAAATAAATTTACCTTGGATGATAAGAATGAATTCATATCATCGGTCCTTTACCTCGCGCTTCCTCTATTGTGGTGCATAAGATGATTTCATCCCTTGAGATGCTAGTTCCTTCATCATCTCTCCATTTGTTGTTCCTACAAAACAAATTTTTGATTGGAGGATCTTTGATACCCATTTGATTTTTGGGTCCTTGCGTGTTAGCTTTCATTGGGGTTTTTGAAATCCATTTCCACATTTTGTTTGGTTGGTATTGGTTTTTAGCAAATCTACATTTATTCTTTGTATGACCAACCTTACAACAATAACTGCAAGTGGGGGAATTATGCTTAGCTTTAGCCAACAAGTTTGAAAGGTTTTAGATTTGCTAGAAAAGCCTAGTCCGGCTTTATTGACGCTATATCATTGCAAGCCAAGCAATTCTTCCAACTTTAAGCTACTTTCACTAAACTTACAAAAGGATTTCTTCAAAGAACTTAATTCATTTTTCAATGAATTGTTTTCTTCGTCTCTCTTGGCTAACTCAAGTTTGAGTAATTTGTTATTCATCTTGGTTTTGCCAAGAACATCAATTAGCTCATTATATGTTTCTAATAATTCATCAAAAGATGTTACCTCATCGTCGCTTTCGTCTCCTTCATCATTTGCGTCATCTTTGGCCATGAGACAAAGGTTTGTTGCTTCTTCATCATCGCAGTCACTATCACTCCATGTGGCCATAAGAGCTTTCTTCTTCCCTTTATCCTCATTCTTCTTCCTAGGACATCATTATCATAATGACCTTTATATTGACAATTATAACATGTTACCTCTTATTTAGAATCATGTTTGGTAGCACCCGAGGACTTTGGCTTGTTGTATTTGTTGTAGAATTCTTGAACTTTATTGTGAACAAGATCATTTCTTCATCATCTTCATCGTCGGATTGTTCTTTCCTCCCGACCAAGGCTATCCGCTTTCTTATGGATCTATCTTCCTCATTTAATCCCTTCCGGGTTGACACTTCAAGCTCATGAGTCACTAGAGTTCCATGGAGTTCATCAAGATCATATGACGCACTACCTCCTTTGTTGGATTCAATGATAGTCGTCCTCTTGGCATCCCATTATTGCGGTAAGGCTCTAAGGGCTCTTCTCTATATTTGCTTTGGAGGATACTTCTCACCAAGTTGGGCAAGCTCATTGATGATTTGAGTGAGCCTTCTAAACATTGAATCAATGTTTTCTCTGGACTCCATCTCAAAGGTTTCATACTTGAGTTGCAATAGATCGATATTTGTCTCCTTCACTTGATTTGTGCCCTCACGACAAATTTGCAATTTATCCCAAATTTCCTTTGCGGTTGAGCACATCGAGATCCGGTTGTACTCCTTCATATATAAAGCACAATGCAAAATATAAATAGCTTTTGCATTTTGAGAAATTAAAATCATATCCGCGCTTGTAAAGTCGTCCATTTCTTTGGGAACATTCCTTCCCTCAACTTCCTTTAAAGGAACATGTGGACCTTTTACAATTATCTTCCATAGGTCATAATCTACGGATTGGATATATAGAGAAATTCTATTCTTCCAATATCCGTAGTTATCTCCTGTGAAGAGCGGCGGTCGATTGACCTTGAGCAAACTCATTTGCTAGATTAGCCATAAAAAAAATTTGATTTAAAAACAAAAATCAAATGGCTTTGATACCACTTGTTGGAACAGAAGCGGGGGGGGGGGGGGGGTTTGAATGAGGTTACTTGGCTACTTTAGCGTTTTAAATTGAATTTGCAAAATGTCGAGTTTGCGCTGCGGAAGGCTTGATGTCAAGCGACAAATAAACAATATGAAGAAATAAATAAATGCGTAATAAAAATAAAGCAATAGAGAACACAAGAATTTGTTATAGAAGTTCGGCGATGAATCGCCTACGTCTCCTCTTCCCGGCTAGAAAACGTCCAACCGAGGTTCCACTAGAACAACTTGATCTTGGCCTTAAGGGCTCCAAGTTAGCCACAACACACTCTTCCCGAGTAACACACTCTTTACGAGTCTTCTTAGCCTTAAGGGCTCCAAGGATAGCCACGCACAAACTCTTCACGAGTTACCCACACTCTTCACGAGTATTCTTGGCCTTAAGGGCTCCAAGGATAGCCACAACCTTGCACCAACTTCACTTGTTGATGTCTTACACAATTTTTCAACTTGCGTCGGTGTTGGCGGACCTTACAATGAATCAAATAACACATTCACGGTGTACCAACAAGAAGAATCAAAAGATCACACACAAGAAATAAATTACAAACTCCAATACAACACAAATGTATGAAGTTTGCAATGCTAGAATGATTTTAATTGCACACAACTTTCTTGTAGTTTATACTCTTGTTTCTTGTCTTCAAAATGCTCCAAAACATCCATATTTATAGTGTAGAAGGCCCACAAGGCTCCTACTAGCCGTTGCTACACTTAAGGCTTGAATCACTCAAAGATCGCCTCGGACATCGCCTCGGGCGATCACCATCGCCGCGCTCCAATGGTCAAAATCTTGTACACATCGCCTCGGGCGATGTACTGATCGCCTCAGGCGATCGTCACCAAAATTAAATGCCGTAGCCTTCAATGATCATAAACTTTCATCGCCTCAAACGTTCCAGGCATCGCCTCGGGCGATCTCGCCATGCGCGCGATCCTCGACGTCGCTTCAGTCGATGAGCGTGGCGATGACTTGAGTAGCTGCCGCGATGATCACCATCACCTGGGGCGATCCTGCCCAGTTCTTGCACAATTGATTTCCTTCAAACAATCCACTTCAACCATATAAACCTGTACACTAAGTAGACACATTAGTAAACAAATGCAAGTTTTGTTGATCATCAAAACTCATAAATAATTCGGAGATAAATTAAGCATTAAACTCAACAATATGTTTAAGGCTCAACACTGACCATAGCAAAACATGTCTGAGCGGACCATGACATTATCTCCTCATCTAGTGTAGATGGGTTGACCATAGCATCATCAAATCAAGATGCAAGGACTCGGGCTTGTCTGGGCTTACGATCTGCCAGGGCCTCCGCTATATGGTCTTACTCTAAATATCACATCCAAACTCCAGCATTAATACATAATCAAATTTCATCCGTACACCAAAGCCAATAAAGATCCCGATCTAATGAATAAGTCCTTATTGCAAGACTGCATGCCCGAGCTCCTGAATAGGGGTTTGCTGCTAAATTGCACGTCTGAGATATCATAATAGGAGCTTAATGCTAGATTGCATGCCCAAGCTGATGATCATATCCTGAAATAATAATAAAATAGCACTGCAAAAATATATGCATCATCTCTGGGACTCTGACCCCCACCTTCAACATCAGACAGTGTTCCCTAGACCTTGGGTAGATAGTTACAGGTTGTCTCCTCCATTCTCATATAACTACCATGAGGCAGTATAGTTAAGGGGAATGGATGTCAACACCTCATTTCTTCGGGGGAAAATAGAGCATCTATCATTCCTCCTCAAGAATAAGCAGCAGTCGAAGCCTTTCCGTTCACCATTTTCGTTTCTTAGCTACTAATCTATTTATAGTGGAATTTATACTAGACTAGGTCCCGTGGTTTTTCCCCATATTTTTGGGTTTTCCACGTAAAAATCTTGGTGTTCTATATATTTCTCGCATATAAATTTATTGTTAAAAACGAACCAAAAAATAAGGTAACAAAAATGTATCTAGATGTCAAATATGTTTACATATCTATGATATTTAGGAAGAAAATGAGTCAAAGCTAATGAAATGACAAGTTTCTGGAATGAGTTGATGAACTTAACAACGCGACATCTCTAAAAGATGTGCGAGTTACATTTGAAGAATTCAAGAAATTTTCCTAGCTCTGGAAACGATTGGAGCCATTCTCCATAGCCCTCTTCGGTTATGGCCCTTTATTTTTTAATCTTTACGCCTTAATACTTATAAAGTCACTTGTACATGTGCATGTGTATACTAATAAAATGTTGCAGTTTATTTAAGGTTTGTGGGATCAATCTCACCTACAAACGTGTTTGATCAGATATTTTTATGTTCGACACAAATCGCAATGGGAGGTTAAGCCCGGATGAGTTTTTGAGGGTGTTGGAGAAGCGAGAAAACGACGTTTCCCAGCCACGAGGCGGGCTTTGCTGGTTTGATATCATGCTGGTTGTTTCGCACAAAGAATTGGTATTCATTGAGGTTAAGTTGCATCTGAACACGTTTGTGGAGTTGAAGGAATTTGTAGTCTGGCGTTTGATCATTATAAAAAATTAATATCTTAGTTTTGGTGGGAGTCTATATATACATACATACTCACCAATATAAGTACTCTAGTATGGGGATTTTGTAGATCAACTGATTCATTTAGAAATACAAAAATATGTTCCGATTCAATAGAACGTAAATCAATCTCTATGGATTGCTTTTATTTTTTCAGCCTAAGTAATAATTTGTCGAGATAGGGAGAAAGAGAGGTGACAAAATACCTTTTTTCCAATAGCATCATCAAGTTTCTGTTTTAGCCACAAGAACAATTATAGTATCTGTTGACTGTTATTATATTTAATTGTTTGGATGATGTATGTTAAATCTACTAATTTTTTTAGGAATTTATCCTTACTAATTTTATGTAAATGTAATGTAATTTTATGTAAATAAAATTACAATTGTGATGGAATAGAAATGTATATAAGATAAATATCATTCTAAATCAAATTTAAATCTATTATCAAATCAAATCCCGATATTCAAATGAAAAACATCCAAACACAACCTAAATTCCATTAATGCTAAGCTTAAACTCAAATCCTCCTTTCAATGAGCATTCATTTCTGTTCCTTAACGCAATTCAAGAATTAATTAATTAACTCCCCAACCCCCTATAAATAGCAAATCTTTACACACACTTTGCATCTTCGATTGCAGATCAAAAGCAAAATGTATAACCAAAGTTGCATAATCGTCGTAATTTTTGCAGGGATTTCCATACTCTTAACTGCACCCAGCCATGCAAATTTACTCGGCGACTTAGGGGTGCAGGGATCAGTCGGCGTTACTGGTGGTGTTGGTGGGGTACAGGGCTCAGTGGGCGTTACTGGTGGTGTTGGTGGGGTGCAGGGATCAGTCGGCGTTACTGGTGGTGTTGGTGGGGTACAGGGCTCAGTGGGCGTCAGTGCTAGCGGTGGGCTGTCGCTGCCACATATTCATCAATGCCTCAACGTCATCTTAGGGGTGCCGGGATGCTTTAATGAAATAATTTCATCCATTCTGAGCTTTCAGCCAAGATTACTTGGACCTCGATGTTGCAATGCGCTTCTGCGGATTCACGAAAGTTGTTTGCCCAAGTTGTTCCCCGTGAACACCAACTTTCCTTTCACGTTAAAGAACTTTTGTGCCGCACGAGCTGGTTCTCCTCCGCCGCCCTGCAGCAGAAAACATCACTGCTAGAAACTCGACAATGACGCTTAGCTACATTTAAATTGCAGGAGAATGATAAAAATGTTAGGATTTATTCAAGGTGTGAAATTTTTCTTGTTCCCTTTTTGGCTTCCCAGTTGAATAAATAATAATATAATTATAACCGGAGCATTCATAATTTTTAGGTACATGTATTTCTAAGTGGCATACGGAATGATGGATTTTCATTTTTGTTGTTTGTAAATTGTAAGTTGTATGGCCGCCTGAGGCCCCTGCAGAAATACCGCCGGGGTTTGCTCCGAGAACATCTAAATAATTATTATACAATATTATAATTATAAGTCAGAACTTTAAATAATTTATTTTATAAGAACTGTAATATATTATTAATTTCTTTACAACAAATATTTATATGAAATTATAATTTAAAATTACGTTTTTTTTTAGTTTTGTTATCGATTTACAAATTTAGCTATGTATATTATAAATTTACAATAGAATTAATTGATATAAGTTAATTAAGTACATTATTCGAATAACTTTAACCTAAAATAAAAAATATATATATATTGACAATTTTACTAATAGATATTTAACGAAATAAAAAAATTAAATTATAAGGAATATTCTAAAAATAATTTTTAAAGTAAAGTTCGAATGGTTTTTTTGTCGATCATCACTAACATTAATGATATAAGGAATATTCTAGTAATATTATTTTTGGAGTAAAGTATAAAATATGTATCTCGGAAATGAGGTTTGTTTGTGGTCCTCGGCAACATTAATGAAACATATTAATTTATCCATTCATCAAACTTTCAAACCCTGAAATCTCTCCAATCAACAAATCTCATTCAACATTCATTTATAATTCTTTTAACATTCACTAAATTTTGCAAGACGCAGCTTGAAGAACTAGAGGAGGCAGAACCAGAAACGGCTGTCCCTCTTCCACCAATTATCGTGTTAACTGGGAATAAGCAAAAGACAAAATATACTGTGACAGGATATAGAAGAAATCCAGTCCCAGATTCTGAAATCTGAACCCATCTTACCTTCAACTTCATATATTTAACAAAATCCCATTTACAAAGAAAGAGCATTCTACAACAAATGTATTGTACATTATCACACCATGAAAGTATTCACAAGAAACAAATCAAGAAAAACATATTGCCACAAGTACTAATCATTTTCCAAATTGCACATTCTCAAGGAGTAGATCCCCACAATACCTCAGCCACAATGGTGGCAGATTCAGCGTCAGAAACACAACACTCCCTAACTTTGTCCAATATTTGCTGCTTGAAAGCCCTTTTCTCCCTCTGCCTCAATCCTTCTCCAACCTCCAACTGCACAGCAAATCGTGCCACACAGCTTGCAAATGGCTGATGATGATGCTGCCGCCTCCTCTCCAACTTTGTCTCAAATCCGTCGGCAGTCACAGCACTCCGCTGTAATTCCACCAGCCTCATTATCAACCCCGCATTAAACATAACTTCCACGGCCTCCTTCCGACCAAAATACCCGATTTCCATTATGCAATCAAAAGCCATGATTCTCATTTCCAAATCTTCAGATGATAGGTAGCCTACAATCTTCAAGATTCCGCCGCATGACTCCATTTCATCCACCAAAGGGCTTTTAATGGCCTTAATCAGCGATGATAGGACTTGTAGAGAACACAAAGAATCCATTGAAACTAAAGCTTTCACACTTCCACCGACCAACACCGATCCCACAAACACATCTTTATTGAAAAGCACCAATCTTTGCAAGGAACTCGCCGCCTTTTCGCGAACCATTTTAGAGAAATTTGGACTGCACAACACCCATACGAGCTCCGAAAAAATCCCTGATTTTAAAAGCAAGTCCTGCAAGTTTATGTCGAAACCACGAGATATCCTTTCTTCTAAGACAGACATTTTATCGCACAATTTTTCTTCGTCAACTATAGACAGTGACGAAGCTTCGTCGAAAGGACGCAACTCCGACAGAGTTTTTTTCAAATTGGAGACAACTTCGCGATCAATACAAGTCTCAAGTTCCGCTTTGATTGCCGCGGAGTGTCTGGAAAACTCTTGCGATCTGAGCCGACTAGTTATGAAAGATCTGATACCGTGATTTGATGGCTTGGAGCTGTTGTGCTCCTGAACTAAATCAGTCCATTGGGAGAGGTGCTGAGATACAGTAAATAGATGTGGGTTACCGGAAATAATGGTGGTCGGGATAGATTGGAGCTCGAGTAAGGCTTTCATGGCAGTCGAATCGTGGCTTGCTTCCAACCCATGCGTAATCTTATTGAGGGCTTCCAGAATTCTGTACAACCGCTGATAGACTTCCAGTTTTTCCTCGACAGCGTTCATGTCATCCATTTGATTTTCTACGAGATGATTTGAGAAGAGATTTAGGTTCAACCAACCAGACAAAATCGCATTCAGATACTGTTACGTGAGGGAATACGGAGAATATCCCACCTCTTCTTAATAATAATAATTAAGGAGAAGACAAAAAAGTTACCAAAGAAATTTCAGAGCAGGCGCCAATTTCTACAATTATTGATTGTACGACCTCTTTATTGAGGTTGCAAATAAAAATATTTATATAGACATATTTGTAAAAATAAACATATATTATTACTATTACTTACTACTATATAATAAGCCATCAACATCGCTATTTAGAAAAACAGTATATTTTCGTTTGGGCTTTTTATTTCTGGGCTTCTTTTAGCTTTTTCAATTTTTAAGAGCCTTTTGGTTTGTGTTCACGCCTGCTCTTAAAATTATTGTTGTTGGCTCATTTCGTTTTTCTGTTGTCCAGCCCAGTATTTATAAATTTGAAAAAAAATTTAAGTTGTTTGATTTTTGTTCCAGAGTTTTCGGTCAACCTTGAGCACGTCTCACTCATTCCATTTCATCGACTCTTTTCACTCTCATCTGATTGGTTTGATGTTTGGTGGAAACGAAGGGTGTTCGTTCCTTCTTCTACCGATGAGGTCTGTTGTCGTACGAGAGCATTAACTCGTTCAACTGTTCTCATTGTCCTCATTATTTGACTAAGGGATGGTGCAGGTGAGGAATAGATTGTTGGTGATTATTTTATTTTATGATTGCTTGTTTTTTTGGTTGCTCCGTAGGAAATCAGGTTGATGGGGGTGGTTTACCATGCGTATGGTTGTGGTTTCACGTATGGTTGTGGTTTCAAGCCTCTGTGGTTTGGTTTGCTTTATAATGTTTGCTTGTTTCTTTTTTCATGTATCCGTCAAACCACTCTTTAGTTTCACGACAGGATTTTCTTTTCGCCTTAATTTTCCGGTGTTGCTTCTGTCTTTTAGGTGGGTTTGTTTTTTAGTTTTTGGATTTTGGATTTAATGCCCGTTAATTTGAATGTCGAATCCCGGGTGGAAGGGGTGGTTTACCATGGCTTGGTCCGTATTTTCGAGTCCTTGTGGTTTGGTTTGCTTTGTATTGTTTGCTGTTTTTTTCATATATTTGCCATTCCTTTCACTACATCGTTTGTTTTTAACCTTCATTTTCCTGTGTTGCTTCTTCAGTTTTAGTTAGGTTTGCTTTTCGTATGTGTTGGCCGAAAGTATGACTTAGTCTACTGTTGTAATTTTCATTGCTGCTACTATTGTTTGTGATATTACAAATTTTAACACGGTTTGCATATGTAGGGGCTGTTTGTTCAATCTAAACAATGGCTAAGATTTAATGCGCTGATTTTTTAGTTTGAAGTTACTGTGTTTCCCTGTTAAATATGTATTTAGAAAAATATCTTTTTCCTCTAAAGTTAAGCTTAGTGTAGGGCAAAAACAGCTTGGGATTACTTTACCTCTGACTTTTTTGTGCTTGGGTATACAATCTTCCTGAAATACATTTGTTATATTACTTTTTGCTTCCTTTATGAGTCTTTTGTCTACACAAATCTGTACAACTTCATGGAGGAAACTTTTATGGGCAGTCATTAGCTTGTTGATGAGATTTGAAAAGCATTAGGATGCTTCTTTTGACTTCTATTCTTACTTCTTGTATGGTATGTGTTTTGTGTGTACACACATTCAGTTCAAAAGTTAAATAGTTGACATTAATTTTTTATTTTTTTTACATGTTGGAAATAATTCACTGTGTTCTCAACAGCAAAAGTAAAATTTGTGCAAAATTTTTTGAACAAAGATTTTTTTTTGTTGATTCTTTAATATATTTTGTGGATTAGCTCTTCGGGATGACAAGCAACCAATCACTACGGCACAAGTGAGCCCATAAAGCCTGACTCCATCGCTTTCCTTTTGTTCTCTTCTTTATTCAAACCCTGATTTGTACGAGAACACAGAAAACTTTTTTTTTGTTCCTTTTCTTAAATATTTAATGGTGTATTTAAGTGAAAGGAGAGAAGTATTTTTTTTAAGAAGTTAATAGGGTATTTAAGTGAAATGAGAGAAGTAAAGAAAGAGCTGGCCAGAATTGCCAATTTCACCCATTGTATCTGCCCATCAACTAAGACAGACAAACATCTGTCAATAATTAAATAATATCCTCCACGTCCAATCAAACGCAAAACAAATACAAAATTAAAGAATACAATCAAGTGGTTTTTCAATGAAACCAGCACATTATATACAACAGAAAAATCCTGCCCGAACGGAGATGTATCCACTCAATAATAATAAAACAACATTAAACTCCTATCGCGTCCAAGAAACATTAATCTTATGCCTTAGTTTGCAGCCTCTGAATTTTAATGAATATGGACTTGTAATATTATCGGTATTGTGGCATAAAACAGTCACCGGGAAACAGTCCACGGTATCGTTTCACATCTTTGCAATAATCATATATCATGTGCTTCTTTCTGAGAGCTTTCATCGCTCCATATTCATCTTCATCCAGCTCCGAGCTGTAAATCATTGTATCATACTCGATAATATTCATACTTGCGGGTGGTCTCTCATCATATTTGTAAGCACTTGCTCTAAAATTGCGCAGTTTGGCTACGAATGGCGCATTTTGCCAATCAATTTCGTCAAGTCCACCTCGTGTCGCCCAGCTATCGGCGTTCCAAAGACTAGAGTATACCTTCATTTCTTGAAGACTTGGGTATGGGATTCCATCTTTCATGTAGTTCCTGTAGACCCTTATCGGGGCACTGTCAACATACCATCTGAAACAAGAAATTTGTTCCATATTAAAACAAAACAAAAAGCAAAAACCGTGTTAAAATGTGAATGCACAATTGCATAATGTCAAAGTTTCATTTTTATCATAAAAATTGATACTTCTCTGACTAGCCATTTGAAATCAACTCGAACGTTTATGAGTCCACATATGTGCTTACAACATTTTAAATGCTCAACTCATTCAGGACACTACATACAAAAACAAAAATAGGACAAAAAATGTATGAATCTTACATTATTTGAGATGGGCTCCAATGTATGGTGTAGTTGTGGAAGTCTGCAGTTGGGTCGAACCACGGATGAAACTGTTGTTCTCTGCCGCCGCATCCTTGAGTAAATATGTTCGTGTGGATAGTGTAGGGCTGCCCCGATACATTTCCTAGAAATTCAAAGTCTATTTCATCGTGTTTTTCACCATTGGAAGACAGCTGCATACCCAAAAAAACAGGGCCAAATTATTGGTGTTAGAAATCATTTCCAAACACGCTAGAGCCTACTGCACGTGTCCGAGATTCAGGCACTTACATAGTATGCTGTGACAGTTCCAGCGGAGTTTCCAGGCACCAATTTGATCTGCATTTCAAAGGTTCCATATAGAAATGTTCTATTGGATTCGATTCCAGAGCCTGAAACAACCCAGGGTACTAAATGGTTTGGAGAGGGATGAAAGTAAAAGATACCCAAGAAAAAATATGGAGCACAGAAAACTAATAAACTTCTACGCACCAGATTCCTGATCCAGGACTAGAGTAACATCGTCCCCATTTCCCCGTAAAGCAGAATGGTGAGCGCCCCAGTTACAAAACATCGTGTTCTTGAATTTTCCATCCACCAAACCTAAATATATCGACATTAAAAAAAATGCTACGAGAAACGCTAAGCGCAAGATAACAGAGCTAGCCATTTTCTTAAGAAATAGAGTGAGTTTTCTTTCTGCCAAGATTCGTCGCTCTCTCCAAATGGGAAATTCGTATATATATTGTGATTAGCTGTTACCTTATCAATAACACCTCACCCAGATGAATATTGTTTTGAAATGTCTACATAAATTTTTATCATGTGTGCTTGTTTCGATATTCCCCCCAATTTGTCGGACCTCAATAAATGTGAGCGTAACGAAGGCGTGTAGAACTGTCGTTGAAAAAGGTTGTAGGTTCGCCATCTGTAAAAGTTGGGACACGCACAGCACAAAATAAGGTAAAAAGACGTGCATGCGACTAATCCAAACACCGATTTGTCAACTGCATTAGAATTGATTATGGAGCTGAAACGCGTCATTTATCGGGTGCGTTTTATTAAACTTTTTTTTAAAAAAAGATATTGGATCTGAAATTGATGTTTGATTTGGCATTTCAGTTGGATATCAAGAAATCAACGATTTATCTCATTATTCGTTGTTTATTTTTTTTAAATGTTTTTGGAAAAAATTGGGGAATAGTTTCGAGAAAAGATTTTAGTGAGAATGTGTAAATTTCATAAAAGGTCTCATATATATGGACATAAGTAATATCAGTTTCAAAATTTTAAAACTTCCCACGAAAATGATTACAAACTTTTATTTTTAATTAAAAGTTGTCTTAAATTTATATATTCAATTATAAGAACATTTTTATCAATTATTTTTTTGTGAGACTACATTTGTTGAAATACTTATGTGCAACTATCTTTGATTAAAAATAATTTCTGCATAATTATATTTGATCAGTCTTAAATTTTTGAGAATAATATTAGAAAATTTCATATTTTCAATTTTTTTTTTTTTAAATTTACTCAATGAAAAATTGTTTGAACTTTTTATTGTAAATTTTGGATCTTCTACTTCAAATAATAATTTTCGAACTCGGTTTGTGTGTGGAATTGAAATATAAAATAAAATCTCCAACATCATATTTTGTTTAATTACTGCAGACTTATTAGTCAAATATTGGTCATAAATCGACCATTAATCGCAGACCAACCAGCAACCCACAGCTCATTTCATTAAAAGGTTTTTAATTGCCATTACGAATTTCCAACCAAAAGTTTTACAATTAATACCCATTAATTAATACCGGGTTTTTAAAATTATTGTGATAATCCATTATTTATAATTTTATTTTATCTTTTTTCTAATAGATGCATTTTTCTAGTAATATTTTTTTTTTTAAATTTAGTTTATCATAAATTATAAAAGTATAAATTAAAGTATATGGACTTATATTTTACCCACTGTTTTACACGTGTGCTGAACCACTGGTTTATATTAAAGTTCATCATCTTTTTATCCATGTATAATTAAAATTATATAATATAGGAAATAGCTCCGACATTTCGCTGAGTTTATTATTTAATTATTTCATAAGAGACCGCTCAATCAAAAAAAAACTACACAGCTCGATATGATTTATTAATTTCATTTAGGTTGGGAAATTTGACCAAGATTCCATTAATCAAATGCGAAAGATATTTGGATTAATGTAATCTATGTTGTTACAGTACTAAGAGCGCAATATAAATTAATATATAACATGTGACACTAAATATTTATAAAATGTTGATTGGAAAATCACATTGAAATGTGTGAATTCATCCAACAACCGTTTTGATTAACTTTATTTTAAATATTTCAAAATCTGCAAAAATTATAATATATTTCTGTAACATAAGTTCTGACATCCCATTTTAAAATCAAATTAACAAACTGTTTGGATGAAATAAATTGTTGGAAAATAAAAAAAAATATATAAAGGAAGATGAATAATAATATGACCAGGAAAAATAAAAAATGGTGAGAAGAGAAGTTGAAACATAATTTTGGATATGAGGAAAAAAAGTATATGGTTTATTTCACTTATTTTAACAAAATTTGTATAATATTAAGTTGTCGTAGTTTGCAAGCTACTACGCTAAAAACAAAACTCTGAAGACCACTTGCTGAAGTAGTCGATCACGTGGCCAATATCGGCTCCAATTCCCACAAAAACAAAACAAGGTGTGGATCCTCCTATGAGGCCCCCAAGCACTACTAAATTCCCTCCCCAAGCAAAACATATCAGAAAGAAGAGGATCCACTACTCTTAGAAGCATAACCGAAAGTGATCAAGGTTGCGCCGCAACATCCGGCATCAAAGAAGCTATCAACAAGTCCTTCAAACATTTCTTAAACTCTAGGTAACAATTGAGAAATCAGACAGAGAGAAGTTTGCACCACTTTAATCAACCAATTTTTCGAGCATAGAAACTTCCCAGTAAAAAAATAGCACTGCGTTCACATATTCCGCAAATTTAGCAGACACAACAACCACTGCCATAAAATAAACATTCTGCTAGAAAATAACATCGCATCACAGCAGCCTTTGTCAAAGCCACAAGCATTCAGATTTATCAGCTCAAAAAATACATAAAACTGCAGTACCCATACCAAAAACAACATCATCTAACATAAGCTAGAACTCGACCTCTAAAATCCAAGCCATAGCCGAAACCTGTCCAAAACAAAAGCAGCACCAAAAACTAGCCCGGGATAATTCAGAAAGTGGCTAAGCCAGCCGCAGTGACAACAAAGATAGAAATCAGGCCAAAAAATAGTTTGCCACATCTCCTCATCCACCACTGAGACAAATTTGAAAGAATTTGGTACAAGAAACCAGCATCTGCCTCAACCAAGTCAATGGTCTGTTTGAAAACTTTTTCAACTCAAATTAAACTAGGATACACAAGCATTAATGCTTTGTTCTTGAATATGTGCAAATTTGATTTACCTGAAAGTAACACATGTATAAAAATATGCACGATGACACCTCACATTTAAATTGCCAAAAATTGACACCACCATTTTCCCACCTCTTGAACTAACTTCATGGTTAAGTTTTCCAACCTTATATAATAAGGAAAGATGAGGAAAAGAAAGGAGGATATAATAGAATACTATAGAGGGAGAAGACCGAAAGCTTTTCTTTCATTTCTATTTGTTTTTGGGCTATTTGCTTGCTCATTTTATTGTAGAAACAACATTTTAATTCATCAATATTATAGTGGAAATTATTGCCCGTGGTGATTTTTCACTCGTTTTGGGGGGATTTTCTACATAAAAACTATATGTCTCATTTAATTTCTATGGTAAATTTATTTACTATTACTACTATTTTTGAAGATAACATCTTGTAATGATATGATCAACTATATGGATGCATGATCTGTACGAAACCTGCAAGAAAATTAACCCACAATTGTAAAAAAATAATAATAATAAACTGCGTAAACTAAGATTACACGTATATAGTTTCTCACGATCAAAGCCTGAGCTCCAGATCTATATCTTGAGAATTAGACTCAATTAGTAGATGGATTATCAGAATTTTGGTTAGTGTTATAAGCAAACAAATCAATCCGGACTTTCTAGTTCTTCCTGATTACTGATCCCTACATAATCCATGGCAACAAAAACAATAAATAACATGTACGTGGTGGGATGTATGTATGCTAAATTATAATCGCCAGGATTATAATATTAGTGGAGGGAAATTTTTTTCAGAAAAGAACAGTCTTCGCTAGAATCACTCAATATATATCACTCAACAAAGTATTTGATCCATATCTAATATAATGTATGGTAAATAGAATATCAAATATCGAAAATATGATTGAAATTTAGTGTTGAATTATTTAGCTGATCATATAAGATAGAGACAAAAGAGTGATTTTGTTGAAAGTGTAAATTTAGAAGAAAAAAAAGATTTGAATATCTTATGAGGTATTCAAAGATCGTTATGAGTTGAGACATATTTATTGTTCCTGTAAATATATTATGGTAATCACTACAGTGAATATAAAAACAATTTGTAACATAATATTCGGAAATACATTTAAAATTGAAAAATATGATTGAGATCAAACATGTGTCACCAGCATGAAAAGTAGACATTTTTGTAACATAATATTGGAAATAAATTTAAAATAAAAAATTATGATTGTGATCAGACTTGGGTCACATGCCTGTGTATTAATAAATTTATAAATAGTTATTTGATGAATTAAAGACTATTACAAATAAATAAATAATAAGAAATATTGTGAGGATGTTTGTTAGAGTTTGAAAAGAAAATATGGACCTAACCCGGGTCAACTGCATGAAAGGCAAGAACCCCAAGTCCTCACCACTATACCACAACAATCTTGTAAAATATCATTGTAGCCTAATATATAAAAAAGCAAACTTTCGCCGGGGGTGCGGCTGCCCCTGCACACCCCCTCCCTCCGCGCCTGATAATCGCAAGTAGAACGTGATTTTATATATATATACCAGGGTCGAAAAAAGATCTGGTCATGCTATTTGGCAGCACAAAACACCGGATTTCTAAGCATGTGTTGCCTGGTTGCCAGGTTGCCATGTTCTGTTTAAGACCAAGAAGAATATTACATTGCTTAAAATTACATTAATTCAAAATTAAAATTTTCACAAATATGTCAGTCAAATAATCAACAGTATGATAAACCGATAAAAATGGGGTCCCATATGAGTAAATTTAATGGTTTATTGGGAATGAAGTTGCTTAAAGATTCTTATTCAAACCTTGCAACATTGCTGGGTTGGGATTCTCCATATGTGGTAGTTGCCCCTTCATGATCCTCCAATCCCATCTGAAAAAATGCCTAACTACGTGTTTGGAACGTTTAAGATTGAGTTAAGTGATTAGTAATGATATCCCTAGTTCTGGAGGCCCAGTAGGTCTTGAGGGTCCGAACTTTATTTGGGCCCGGTCAGTGAGGGGCCCATTTAGCCAACAAGGGAAGTCGTTAGGGCCGATCCCGGGCAGTCCTCCTCGAGCTCGCAGCCCGACCCGAGTTTATCGCGGGCACGATCACCTCTGTCTAGCTGCCACTATCGTTTCCGAGCAGGGCCCTATTTAGTGTTCCTAGGCCGCAATCCTCGGAGCGGCTTCCGAGCCGGGGCGGCGAGGAAGTACATCAAGAGGTCGGGGCGGTCCGCCATGGGACATGCCATCCAAGCTGAGGCGCGGTTTCCTCAGCAGATCATGACGGGCTATATTTACCAAGATAGCCGGACTGAGGCGCGGTTTCCTCAATAGGTCAGGACGGGCAGTCATGGGACAGGACAGTCGAGCTGAGGCCACCTAGGGTGGTCCTTTGTACCGGGACTAGGGTTGCAGGAATCGCACACCTATTAAAGCAAAAGCTAGGCCTGCTAACCAATCAAAGGGTGGTCAAGCACTGTGGGTAAGAAAATCATATTCCCGGACGCAGAGAATCACCATAGCAAAAGGATCGTACGAGGTAGGTAGCAGATGTAGATGGTCCCCCATCTGTGGTCCCCCCCCCTCAGTTTCAGACATTGTCCCCAGAATCCCCGGCAGAGCGGAACCATTGGCATCTCTCCCCCTATAAAAAGGAGAGTAAGTTAACAAGAGAAAAAAGGAAAAACCCCGGAGCCCTCCTCTAAAAAGAAAAGAACCAATATTGATCGTCGGAGATCCAAAAAAAAAACCCAGAGAGGATCCTCCCGGACTCCGGCCTAAACTGCGACTTCGCGAAACAGCACATACCTTCCCCTATAAATTCATTTGTTATCAACGCGAACCAAAAGTAGAGGTAACAAATTGGCGCCGTCTGTGGGAAAATCTGAGCAAAAGACGTTGATACAATGGTAAGAACGAGGATAACGGAAGCAGAGGAAAATCGAGAGCACCACGCCTCCACCAATGGCGAGGAGCAGCCACCGCCCGGGGTAAACATGACAGTGGGAGCTTTAACACTGGAGCAGCTCACAAGACTGATTGCAGTTACGGTGGAACAGACTATGAGGAAAAAGGAAGGCCCGTCCAAGGGCGTGCACGGGGAAAGCTCCCAGCAGATGAAGGATCCCGAACAAGGATCAACTTCCCGTCCTAAGGTGACTGCTATTCCGGATCTGGAGGGCCAGGTGGAGGAGCTGAAGGACGAGGTCCGGAGGATGAAGAAGGGGATGGGGGGTACCTCTGTCAGGAGGGGAACCCCTTTCTCGGGTGAAATAGTAAGCGAGGAACTCCCAAATAACTTTCGACCCCCCAATGCTGGGGAATACGATGGGAGCACGGACCCGAAAGAACACCTGGGCAGGTTCGAAAATGCTGCCATGCTACATTGTTACTCGGATCGCCTTAAGTGCAAAGTGTTCCTGACCACTTTGGTGAGGTCGGCCCAGAAATGGTTCAATCAGTTGGAGCCAGGTTCCATTACTTCCTTCACCGGATTTAGCTCCGCGTTCTTGCACCAGTACGCCAGCAGCAAGCGATATAAGAAGACCTCTCTGAGCTTGTTCGAGATGAGGCAAGCCGAGGATGAGTCGTTGCGGGGGTATATCAAAAACTTCGACACTGTGATACTCGAAATACCTGCCTGCCCGGCGGAAATTCTGATCAGCGCCTTCACCCAAGGCCTGAGAGGAGGAGACTTCTTCCGATCCTTAGTAAAGAAGCCTCCTGTTACCTATGATGATCTGCTCACCCGAGCGGAGAAGTACATCAACGTGGAGGAGGCCCAGCAACTGAGGAGGAAGGAAGTGCGGAGGACTGGGGAAAAACGGATCAGCCAGGGCGAGAAGAGGCCAGTGGAAGGGGCACAGCTCGGTCGATTTTCCCAGTATACGCCGTTGAAAGTCTCCAAGGAGGAGGCCGTCCGCATATGTGAAGACAAACAGGTGTTGCAAAAGCCAGCACCAGCTAGTGTAGAGCCGAGCAAGGAGGCCCCGGAGAAATACTGCATCTTCCACCAAGCGACTGGGCACACCACACAAGATTGCCATCGTTTGGACGAGGAGCTTGATAAGGCAATACAGAACAGTTCCCAGTTCAAGCAGTTGTTGTCCCGACCCGTCCCACCAGGGGATAATCTTCCTCGGGGAAGGGGTCGAGGACCGTCGTGGACAAGAGGGAGAGGGGGACGGACCAACTTCCGTCATCCGTTCCGTGGTAGAGGACGTGCTCGAGGACCCCCAAGGAGTTTAAATGACGTCAACCCTACCCGTGCTGACTCACCAACACGGGGAGTCATCAACATGATCTCGGGCGGGACAACGGATGGGGACTCCAACAGGGCTAGGAAGGCTGTCAGCAGGAGAGAGACCCTGAGTGTAGGGGGGATTTGTGGTGCCGAGGAGGAGGTGGTTATCAGTTTTGGGCCGCGAGATCTGGAAAACATTTGCACACCCCATAATGATGCCTTGTTCATACGAGCCACTGTTGCCAATTATGAAGTCGGGAGGGTGTTTGTAGACACAGGGAGTTCCGTGAACGTGTTGTTTGATGAAGCTTTTTGGCAGATGGACTTAGGAGGGTATCACCTCGAGCCAATCAACACCCCCCTATTTGGCTTCGCTGGGCACACCGTGTACCCCATCGGTCAGATTTCCCTGCCCCTTTCCCTGGGATGTAACGAAGATCGGAAAACAAGGTTGATCACATTCACCATTGTGGCGGCCTCGTCTTCGTACAACATCATTCTGGGAAGACCAGCTATGAACGAGTTCAGGGCTGTGGCCTCCACCTTCCACCAAAAGATAAAGTTCCCTGTAGGAAAAAGAGTGGGGGAAGTTAGGGGAGACCAGCCCTCATCCAAGAAATGCTACGCGGAAACTGTGAGGTTAGAGGTGAAAAGATCCCGAAGGGGCGGTGATGAAGGACGGGAGGATAGGGGAGTGCAGATGGTGCAGGAGGTGCAGGCAATGCGGGACGGGGAAGAGGAAATTATATTAGTCCCAGGATAGCCCGATAAAATCACAAGAGTAGCGGCTGACCTAGACAGCGTCCTGAAGCACGATTTAGTGAAATGCCTGTCCAAGCATGCCGGAATATTCGCCTGGTCTCCAACCGAGCTGACAGGGGTGTTGCCCACAGTAGCCCAGCACAGGTTAAATGTCAATCCAGAAGTCAAAGTAACCCGGCAAAAGAAGAGGCATTTTGGACCAGATAAAGACAGAATTATCCGAGCCGAGGTTCAGACCTTGCTGAAGGCCGGGCAGATAAGGGAGGTACAATTCCCCACCTGGTTGTCAAACGTGGTTTTGGTTCCAAAGTCGGCGGGAAAATGGAGGATGTGCATCGACTTTCGTAATTTGAACAAAGCCTGTCCCAAGGACTGTTATCCCCTACCCCGGATCGATCAGCTGGTAGACTCCACCTCGGGGTACGAGCTGTTAAGATTCATGGACGCGTACCAGGGATATCACCAAATACCCTTGGCAAAAGAGGACCAAGATAAGGTCAGTTTTATCACGTCGGATGGAACGTTCTGCTATGTGGTCATGCCCTTTGGCCTCAAGAACGCCGGGGCCACATACCAGAGGTTGATGGACAAAGTGTTTGAAAACCAGGCGGGAAGGAACATTGAGGTTTATGTGGATGACATCTTGGTAAAATCTAAAGGCCAGGCAGACCTGTTGCCTGACTTAGAGGAAACTTTTGCCACACTAAGCAGGTTTGGTCTGAAATTAAATCTGGCTAAGTGCGTAGCGGTAAATTCTTGGGTTTCATGGTAACAGAGAGGGGGATCGAGGTCAACCCGGAAAAAGTCAGAGCAATTCAAGAGATGACCTCACCTCGCAGCATAAAAGAGGTGCAAAAACTGACAGGGCGGATTGCGTCCTTAGCTCGTTTTATCTCCAGGTCAGCTCATAGGAGTTACCCTTTCTTCCAAGTGCTAAGAAAGGCGAAAAAGTTCGATTGGGACGACGAGTGCGAGAAAGCTTTCTCTGACTTGAAGAGGCACTTGGCCGAGCTACCCGTCCTGGTAAAGCCAGAGCCCGGCGAGCGATTATGGATCTATTTGTCTGCTACAGAGAGCGCTGTTAGCTCGGTACTAATAAAACAGGACGGTACGGACCAGAGGCCGGTGTACTATGTCAGCCATGCACTGAGAGGGGCGGAACTCAGGTACCCAGAGGTCGAGAAATTGGCATTAGCTTTGGTCATAACCGCAAGGAGGCTGAGACCCTACTTTTTGTCACACCCCATCTCAGTGCTAACCAACAGCCCCATGGGGAGGATAATGACCCAGCCTGATGTATCGGAGAGATTGGTGAAATGGACAATCGAGCTCGGCGAGTACGACGTAACCTACCAACCTCGGTCATCCATCAAAGCTCAGGCTTTATCAGATTTCCTCGCAGAGATGATAGAGGCTGAGGCTGAGGAGCCGTGGAGGGTATACGTGGATGGAGCAGCTAACAGTGAAGGCAGTGGAGTGGGGATTGTTCTGATATCCCCCGCGGGTGAAAAGATGAAGGTCATTATCAGATTGGATTTCCGGGCTTCTAATAATGAAGCAGAATACGAGGCTATACTGATCGGGCTGAGGTTGGCAAAGGAGGTCGGTGCCAGCCGAGTGATCCTTCACTCGGACTCCCAGCTGGCCACTCAGCAGGTGAAAGGGAATTACGAAGCCAAAAGCGAGAAGATGATAGAATACTTGAAGGCTATACAGGAGATGTCAGAAAGTTTCGTGGAGTGGAGCATAGTGCAGATCCCTAGGGAGGATAATCAGGAAGCTGATGAGCTCTCCAAGTGGTCAACATCCCTGGTTCCTTTGTCACAGAGGGAGTTCATATTTCAGACAGAGTTGATTCCGTCAACTCGGCCCGTCACCGAGGCCCCCGAGGTGTTAGGTTGGATGGCCCCGATTTTGAACTACTTAAGAAAGCTTGAAGTACCCGCTCATAAGAACCAAGCCCGGCGGTTGAAGAGGCATGCATTCCGTTTTGTTCTGATAGAGGATGTGTTATATAAGAGGTCATTTGCCGGACCCCTCCTCCGATGTCTCAACGCGGAAGAGGCAGAATATGTGCTCAGAGAAATTCACGAGGGATGCTGTGGAGACCATCTCGGGGGGTTGGCTCTGGCCAGAAAGACCCTCCTTGCTGGATATTTCTGGCCGACCCTGAGGAATGACGCGATCAGGACTGTAGTCACTTGTGAGGGTTGTCAGAGAAACAGTAAGTTCCAGTTAAGGCCAGAAAGTCTCATGAAAGCGGTAACATCGGCCTGCCCTTTCGATAAATGGGGTTTGGATATCGTGGGACCTTTCCCGATAGCCCCGAAGCAAAAGAAATTTCTGTTGGTGGCTGTAGATTATTTCTCGAAGTGGGTCGAGGCCGAGCCTTTAGCCAAGATCGCCGAGGAGAATGTGCTGGACTTTCTGTGGAAGAACATAGTTTGCCGTTTTGGAGTACCCAGGAAATTAATATCAGACAATGGGAGGCAGTTCCAGGGGCAGAGGTTAATGGCTTGGTGCAAGGAAATGAAGATCGAACAAGCCTTTACATCAGTGGGTTATCCGCAGAGCAACGGGCAGACAGAGGTCACCAACCGATCAATTGTGCAAGCGTTAAAGGCCAGACTGTACGGGGTTGGCAAGGACTGGGTGGACGAGTTACCAAGTGTGTTGTGGGCTTACAGAACGACAGCTCGCGTCCCAACTGGAGAAACGTCTTTCAGCATGGTGTATGGAACGGAGGCCGTGCTACCAGCTGAGGTCGGAAAGACCTCTGCCAGGGTCCAAGCATATGATGGCGACAATGAGGAACACCGGGCTCTGGACTTGGATCTGATCTATGAGAAACGGGAAAGGGCAGCTATAAGGATGGAGGCTTACCGCAGCAAGATAGTCAGAGCCTACAACAAAAGGGTGGTACCCCGAAATTTTCAGGTGGGGGACCTCGTCCTCAAAAAGGTCAACCCAGCAGGGGAGGTAAGAAAGCTTGACCCCCGATGGGAGGGACCATACAAAGTAGTCCAGAAACTGAGTTCTGGGTCGTACTACTTAGAGGAGGGCGGAGGCCGACGCCTAAAAAGACCTTGGAATGCATATCACCTCAGAAAATATTATTCCTAGGCATTTTGTTGTTATTTCAATTCAATGTACGAACGCTGTTATTTAATGAATTTTTCCTTTAAATCTCTTATCCGAAATTAAAAGTGCAGGTCCGCCCTGCATGCTAAAGCCCAGGTGTATGAGGCCCTGTCACCAATTAAAAGTGCAGGTCATCCCTGTCACTAAAGCCCAGGTGTATGAGGCCCTGGTACCAATTAAAAGTGCAGGTCATCCCTGTCACTAAAGCCCAGGTGTATGAGGCCCTGGCACCAATTAAAAGTGCAGGTCATCCCTGTCACTAAAGCCCAGGTGTATGAGGCCCTGGCACCAATTAAAAGCACGGGTCCGCCCTGCATGCTAAAGCCCAGGTGTATGAGGCCCTGGCACCAATTAAAAGTGCAGGTTGTTGGAATCGAAGAGGGGGGGTGAATGAGATTCCTTGGCTACTTTAGCTTTTTAAAATGAGTTTGAAAAATAAAAGAGTTTTGCGCTTGCGGAAGCCTTTAGTCAATCGATAAATAAAATAAATAAATAAATAAATGCGTAATGAAAAATAAAGCAGTAAATGACAAAAAGATTTGTTATAGAAGTTCGGCGATGAATCGCCTACGTCTCCTCTTCCCGGTTAGATAACCTCCAACCGAGGTTCCACTAGAATAATTGATCTTGGCCTTGAGGGCTCCAAGTAAGCCACAACACAACTCTTCCCGAGTTACAACGCTCTTCCCGAGCACAATACTCTTCCCGAGTACACAAGCTCTTCCCGAGCAACCAACACTCTTCACGAGTCTTCTTGGCCTTAAGGGCTCCAAGGATAGCCACACAATTGCACCACCTTCACTTGATGGCGACTTTACAATTTTCCAACTTGCTTTGGTGTTGGAGGACCTTTACAATGAATTAAATCACACCTTCACGGTGTACCAACAACAAGAATCAAAAGATCACACACAAGAAGTAAATTACAAACTCCAATACAATATAAATGTATGAAGTTTGCAATGCTAGAATGATTTTGATTGCACACAACTTTCTTGTAGTTTATACTCTTGTTTCTTGACTTCAAAATGATCCAAAACACCCATATTTATAGTGTAGAAAGCCCCCTAGGCTCCTACTAGCCGTTGCTTCAAGTAAGGCTTGAATCACTCCTCGATCGCCTCGGACATCGCCTCGGGCGATCACCTATCGCCGCGTTCCAACGGTCAAAAATCCTCAGATCGCCTCAGGCGATCGGTGGATCGCCTCAGGCGATCAGTGGCTAAAATCAAGGCCGTAGCTTCAGCATGTCCAAAATTTGCATCGCCTCAAACGAACTCGACATCGCCTCAGGCGTTCCAGACCATCGCCTCAGGCGTTCATGCCATCGCCTTGGGCGAACTCCCCTGCGCGCATGCCCGCGCTAAGCTCGGCGTCGCTTCAGTCGATGTGCTGGGGCGAAGTCCTGTGGCTGCCATCGCCTCAGGCGATGGTCACCATCGCCTGGGGCGATCTGCCCCGCATGCTCGCCTAGCCATCGCCTCTGTCGATGGGCGTGGCGATCCTCGCCTGGCACCCATCGCCTGGGGCGATGGCACCCATCGCCTGGGGCGATCCGTGTCTTCCAAAAGACAATTTCTTTGGCATTTCAATACTATTATAATCTTCAACTTTGATCATAATTTATGCTGCATACTCAATAAAAACCATTAGTACAAAATGTATAGGTTTTGTAATCATCAAAACAAAAACGATAATTTTATTTAAAATAGAGGAAATAGAGTTGTAGCGTTTTAAGGCGCAACAATCTCCCCCTTTTTTATGATCACAAAACCCGGTAAACTTGAAAGAAAATATAACTTATAACAATGCAATGCATAGAGAGTTTAAACTCCCCCTTAATGAATGCAATGATAAACAATGTTTCAATGTGCATTTTTATCACCTTTACAAAATGTGTCACAAGTTGTAAAAACAATTAGGTTGCAAATAGCATTTCATCAATTAAGATTACACCAAGTTTACATCAATTAAGATTACACCAAGTTTACACATACATTCTCCCCCTTTTTGTGAGAATAAAAAAGGGTAAAGGATTTTTAAGAAAATTGGACATAGTTCCCTTTAAAAATTGAATAAACCATAAATTCAACCAAGTAATACACAATCAACTCAAAATCCAATCAACATCTTAAAATCCATCAACATAAACAATAAATCCATTCCAACATCATTTAACAATTACAATCCTTACAAACAATTACAAAAGGATAAAATCTAAAAAACACAAAAACAAAGACAACTCAATCCAAGCCGCCATCACCATCACCATCACCATCATTCCCGTGAGTAGTATCCTCATCCATGTGAGTACTGGAAAACTGAGAACGAAGAGCGTCCACTTCATGTCGTAAATACGACAAATCTTCTCTCGAGGAGTCTTGGTAAGCTCGAAGAGACGCAACATCATCTCGAAGGGAATGAAATTGAGAATTCATATCGACTCTCAAGGATTGAAATTGTGAGTTCATATCCTCACGAAGGCTTTGGAATTGCGAAGAAAAGAAGGCAAAAGCGTCTTGATTGAACTCAAAAGAAGAAGAAGGTTGATGACTATCAGGAGCTGGAATATCCGCCCCAATATTCATCATATCATCAAAGGTAGATGGAGATTGATGCTGAATGGGTGGCTCATCGATATTTGGTTCAATCAAGAAAGGAAAATGAACCCTTTGGGCACTAGTCATCCTATCAATGGGTAATGAGGGGTGATCTTTAGGATTGAAGGCAGAAAGTAGGTTCCCCGGATCATTAACCCAACAGGAAGTGAAAGGATTCCAAGATATTTTGTTAAACAAAAAACACCTTAGATTGAAGGTGTCCTTGGACTTGATAGGGAGTTTCTCATTGTCATCAAAAGGAAGGTTGAAATGAAGAAAAATCTTTGTTAGGACACGGCCGAATGGGAGAATAACCTTTTTAGGATTATGGGCGGTGTTCCTAAAGATTTGGATAATGAATCTAGGTAGGTTGAAGGGGGTCATTGTAATGATGTAATACATCAAGTATACATCAGAGAATTTCAACCTAAGACGATCACCATCCCGAGGGATCATCGAGGTGATCACAATCTTGTGAAGGATTTGGTAGTTTGTAGAGATGGAATTCACAAGAAAGGATTGGTTTGGACATTGAGGGGTTCCGCCAAATATGAGATACAAGGCTTGGGCAGGATCACATACCCCATCATTAGGCCAAGTAGCTAGAGCAAATTTAGCCGGACCCTCCGAAGGAATGCGAAGAATATTTCCTAAATCAGTGCTATTGAATTCAATTGGGCGATTACAAACGATGGTTTTGATAGTTAACTCACCATCACCCTCAAACATTTCAAGATTGGCATAGAAAGAATGAATCATGGATGGATACAAAAAATCGTTCTTTCTAGGGGGTTTGAAAAAATTTTCCCATTGTTGGAATTGAATCCAATCAAGAATTGGGAGCTGGGAAGTCCTAAGGAAATCGAAATCAAAGATATAACCCGGAATTAATTTGCGAGTAAGATAGTCTTCCGGAATTGGCTTACCATCAAGTGGAGGACCCGTATAATTCCTATTGGAGCGATTAGAGCGTCTCCTCCGGCTTGATTCTCCTTCTTCACGGTTGCTTCGAGACATATTGCAAGAAATTTGAGAGAATTGAGGTAAAGTTTCGATTTTTATGAAAAAGGGGTTAGGGTTTGCAAAAATCCAATTGGAAGATTTGTTGTTTGGAAAGTGAAATTGATGGTTTGGAAAGGCTTAGGATGATCGATTATAACAATGATGAAGAAATCTCGAATTATGGGTGAAAAACACGAAAAGTTGCTGAAAAAATGAGCAAAAGCCGTAGCCTTCAGACTTTAAAAAACGAGATCGCCTGAGGCGATCTATAGAACGCCTGAGGCGATCGAGAACGCCTGAGGCGATGCTTGCGATCGTTTGAGGCGATGCGAGCCACGGACGAGCACTTCGCACAGAATGCTGAGGCGATGGTTTGGCAACATTTTGAGCTAATTTTTGGACCAAAAAATTATTTTTGATAATTCTAACTAACATTAAACCATCTAACAACAAAAATTAATCACATAATCTCAAAAACACAATAATTCACAATTTGTGATTTTTAAAAGGTGATTTCAAAATGCATTTTTGAAATTAAATGTGAGTAAACTTGATTCCCCCTTAACAATTGTATAGCACATACAAAATAATCAAGTAAAGCATAAAGTAAACAACTCTCCCCCTCAAACCATGCATACACAAGCTCTCCCCCTTAAACTATGCATGAAGTAAACTTCAAGATTATCACACAATTGTCCCCCTTTTTGTGATAATCAAAAAGTACAAAAATCACAAATATATGTTGACACATAGCCATATTTTATACATGTTCCTCGTCAAGCATATAATAGCCCAAATAAGCATAAGATTAATTCATTTTGAGGAATACAAACATGCGTTTTAAGGCGATCAACAATGAATTCAAAATGTGCAAAATGTGCTATGTTCTACCAAAATTTCATGCATTTGTGCCCAATAATCATTAGAATACTCAAATCATCATTTGATAAATTTATTTAGATCATGATAGCATTATTTCCAAGATAGAGCATCTAAACAAATATAGCATGCTTAATCACATAATATCATATAACATATTCAAATTAGAATTCATTGCACTTACTATAAAAGGATAGGCGTACATCATGCAATCAAACAATTTATATGTGCACATGCTAAGGGGTTATGCATTTTACTCCAATCAATATTGAGCTTCATTATTTATTGGTCACAATTAATTTGTGCCAATTAATTTTGAATTGCTCATTTAAAATGTATAAAATAAATTTTACCTTTGATGACAAGAGTGCGTTCTTGTCATTGGTCCTATGCCTCGTGCTTCTTCTATAGTTGTGAATAATACAAGCTCCTCCTTTGAGTTGCTTGGCCCTTCATTCTTCATTCCATTCTTGTCCCTACAAGACAAATTTACAATTGGAGGAACTTTGGTACCCATTTGATTTTTGGGTCCTAAGGGGTTAACTTTCAATGGCACCTTTGGAATCCATTTCCACCTTTTATTAGGTTGGTATTGGATTCTAGCAAACCTACACTTGTTTTTGGTATGACCACTTTTACAACAATAGTTACAAGTAGGAGAGTTGTGCTTTGCTTTGGCCAACAAGCTTGAAAAAGATTTTGATTTGTTTGAAAAACCTAACCCGGCTTTGTCAAAGCTACATCGTTGTAATCCAAGCAATTCACTCATCTTTTGACTACTTTCACTATATTTGCAAAAAGATATCTTTAAAGAATCTAATTCATTTTTCAATGAATTATTTTCTTCAACTTTCTTAGCAATCTCAAGTTTGAGTAGTTTATTACTCATCTTGGTTTTGCCAAGAGCATCAATAAGATCATTATAAGACTCTAAAAGTTCATCAAAAGAAGGTATCTCATCATCGCTTTCATCTCCTTCATCTCCAAGAGCCATTAAACAAAGATTGGTGGCTTCTTCTTCATCGGAGTCGCTATCACTCCATGTAGCTATAAAAGCCTTCTTCTTGCCTTTGTCCTCATTCTTCTTCCTAGGACATTTGTTAGCATAGTGGCCTTTTTCTTGACAATTATAGCAAGTTACCTCATTTTTGGATTCATGTTTGGTTGCACTTGAGGTCTTTGACTTGCCATGTTTGTTGAAGAACTTCTTGAACTTTCTTGTGAACAATGCCATCTCCTCATCATCATCATCTTCTTCATCATCGGAGTGATCTTTCCTTCCAACCAAGGCAATCCCATTTCTCTTGGATCTATCCTCCTCCTTTACTTCTCTCCTTGTGGCAACTTCAAGCTCATGAGTCACCAATGTGCCATGGAGCTCATCAAGATCATAGGAAGCACTTTCTCCTTTGTTGGACTCGATGATGGCCGTCCTCTTGGCATCCCATTCCTTTGGTAAGGCTCTTAGTGCTCTCCTCCATATTTGCTTTGGAGGATACCTCTCTCCAAGTTGGGCAAGCTCATTTATGATTTGAGTGAGCCTCCTAAACATGGAATCCACATCTTCTCCGGAATCCATCTCAAATGTTTCATACTTGAGTTGCAATAGATCAATCTTGGTCTCCTTTACTTGATTAGTGCCTTCATGACAAATTTGCAATTTGTCCCAAATTTCCTTTGCCGTTGAGCACATTGAGATCCGGTTGTACTCCTTCATATCTAAAGCACAATGCAAAATATTAATCGCTTTAGCATTTTGTGAAATTAATATCATATCCGCTCTAGTGAAATCGTCCATATCTTTGGGAACACTAATTCCCCCAACTTCCTTTAAAGGAACATGTGGACCTTTCACTATGATTTTCCATAGATCATAATCTACGGATTGGATGTATAGAGAAATTCTATTCTTCCAATAACCGTAGTTATCACCCGTGAAAAGCGGAGGGCGATTCGTCGATTGACCTTGAGCAAACTCATTTGCTAGATTAGCCATAAAAAGGATTTGATTTAAAAACAAAAATCAAATGGCTCTGATACCACTTGTTGGAATCGAAGAGGGGGGGTGAATGAGATTCCTTGGCTACTTTAGCTTTTTAAAATGAGTTTGAAAAATAAAAGAGTTTTGCGCTTGCGGAAGCCTTTAGTCAATCGATAAATAAAATAAATAAATAAATAAATGCGTAATGAAAAATAAAGCAGTAAATGACAAAAAGATTTGTTATAGAAGTTCGGCGATGAATCGCCTACGTCTCCTCTTCCCGGTTAGATAACCTCCAACCGAGGTTCCACTAGAATAATTGATCTTGGCCTTGAGGGCTCCAAGTAAGCCACAACACAACTCTTCCCGAGTTACAACGCTCTTCCCGAGCACAATACTCTTCCCGAGTACACAAGCTCTTCCCGAGCAACCAACACTCTTCACGAGTCTTCTTGGCCTTAAGGGCTCCAAGGATAGCCACACAATTGCACCACCTTCACTTGATGGCGACTTTACAATTTTCCAACTTGCTTTGGTGTTGGAGGACCTTTACAATGAATTAAATCACACCTTCACGGTGTACCAACAACAAGAATCAAAAGATCACACACAAGAAGTAAATTACAAACTCCAATACAATATAAATGTATGAAGTTTGCAATGCTAGAATGATTTTGATTGCACACAACTTTCTTGTAGTTTATACTCTTGTTTCTTGACTTCAAAATGATCCAAAACACCCATATTTATAGTGTAGAAAGCCCCCTAGGCTCCTACTAGCCGTTGCTTCAAGTAAGGCTTGAATCACTCCTCGATCGCCTCGGACATCGCCTCGGGCGATCACCTATCGCCGCGTTCCAACGGTCAAAAATCCTCAGATCGCCTCAGGCGATCGGTGGATCGCCTCAGGCGATCAGTGGCTAAAATCAAGGCCGTAGCTTCAGCATGTCCAAAATTTGCATCGCCTCAAACGAACTCGACATCGCCTCAGGCGTTCCAGACCATCGCCTCAGGCGTTCATGCCATCGCCTTGGGCGAACTCCCCTGCGCGCATGCCCGCGCTAAGCTCGGCGTCGCTTCAGTCGATGTGCTGGGGCGAAGTCCTGTGGCTGCCATCGCCTCAGGCGATGGTCACCATCGCCTGGGGCGATCTGCCCCGCATGCTCGCCTAGCCATCGCCTCTGTCGATGGGCGTGGCGATCCTCGCCTGGCACCCATCGCCTGGGGCGATGGCACCCATCGCCTGGGGCGATCCGTGTCTTCCAAAAGACAATTTCTTTGGCATTTCAATACTATTATAATCTTCAACTTTGATCATAATTTATGCTGCATACTCAATAAAAACCATTAGTACAAAATGTATAGGTTTTGTAATCATCAAAACAAAAACGATAATTTTATTTAAAATAGAGGAAATAGAGTTGTAGCGTTTTAAGGCGCAACACAGGTCATCCCTGTCACTAAAGCCCAGGTGTATGAGGCCCTGGCACCAATTAAAAGCACAGGTCCGTCCTGCATGCTAAAGCCCAGGTGTATGAGGCCCTGGCACCAATTAAAAGTGCAGGTCATCCCTGTCACTAAAGCCCAGGTGTATGAGGCCCTGGCACCAATTAAAAGTGCAGGTCATCCCTGTCACTAAAGCCCAGGTGTATGAGGCCCTGGCACCAATTAAAAGAACAGTCCGCCCTGCATGCTAAAGCCCAGGTGTATGAGGCCCTGGCACCAATTAAAGTGCAGGTCATCCCTGTCACTAAAGCCCAGGTGTATGAGGCCCTGGCACCAATTAAAAGTGTAGGTCATCCCTGTCACTAAAGCCCAGGTGTATGAGGCCCTGGCACCAATTAAAAGTGCAGGTCATCCCTGTCACTAAAGCCCAGGTGTATGATGTGAGAACCCGATTTTTCAACCAATCAATAACTAGAGTTTTGGTCAACTCAACTACACGGTGTTTTGGCCTGCTCAACTACCCCGAATTTAATCAAAAATATCTACATGATATCAATATAATATTATAAATTAAAGGATAATATTGAATTATGTTAAAGATAACAATGGGTCACATTATCTCAATCTTGTAGATAACAAAATACTTGATGGATAATAATCTAGCTTACAAAATGTTAGATAGATGACATTTTCAAATTCAAATTACTTAATAGAAAAGCATGAGTTAATAAATACTAATAAATAAATTGTGGATAATTATGATCATGTCATTATATTTATTAGCCAATAAAACACCTAAAAGAGATAAATCCTATTCCATTTAATCTTGTAGACTTTTAGCTAATCCTAGAACTTAGCCATTTTATAATTAGAGTTTGTATATGAGATAAGATAATATTGGGTTTATATATATTCAATCTTTTAGACTTTTAAAACAATTAAAAGTGTGGAGATAATTGAAAATACTACTAAAGAATAATAAGTGATCTTTTATCAAATATCTTAGCTAGTAAATCACTTAAGTAAATAATCTTGTAAATCTTGATAAATAATTAGCTAGATTCCAAAATAATTGTGAGATAATTATTTGAAGATACAAAATACTCAATAGATGATTATCTAAGATATCAAATATGTAAAGACCCGAAAATTTGAGACTATCCAACAAATTAAAGTATATTGCACAAGCCAATATTATTAGTAGATAAATTTGCATTACATAAATAATTCCATGCCAAAATGAAAATAACATATTTATTAATTAGATCCATAGATGATTTTGTAAGATACTAAATACTTGTTAGATAAATTCACTTTATAAAAATAATAATGAGTTTATTATTGGATTTAGGAAAGAATAATAGAATATTAGATAGATTATATTAATAGGATAGATAATTTTTTGAAGTTTTAAAAGATTTAAGAGATAAACTTTGGTGAATAATAAAAGGCAAGCTTCAAGTCCTCAATCACCAATATCACCTAATCAATCTATAAAATTTAGTTTACAAAAATAAGAAGATATGATATGATATGATTGATTATCTAGAATCTTTCTTAATAGTTGCAACCTATTTAATTAAGAATTGAGAGTCAACCAATTACCTCACAACCTACACAATTTTCGAAACACACACAAGCACACACTAAAAGGTGTGAAATTTTCAGCAAGGAAAGGAGAGGAAATTCATCACGTTTTTGCCACCCAAAAAATTCATTGAAACACGCAAGAATCGTTTCCGATATCGGTAAGTGGGTTTTTGTTAGTTATTCGTTTCGTTTTTCTAAAAGTGATTGTATGTATGCTTTTAAATCTCAATCGATATGAATCTATTTTGAAATTATGCAAGTAGTAATTTTTAAGCACTTTAAACTTTGAAATCTGATTGGAAGTGGATTCCTTTATGACCCTGATGCGGTGGGATATAACCGTTTACATGACCTTATACGGTGGTTAACCGTTGTTTCTGGAATGTCCAGACCCTTTATTCGTGGGTAAGCCGATGCATGACCTCTTCTCTAGGAGGGATAATTCTAGAGACTGATATCAGTACCAAGAGGAAACTAGATGATTTAAATGTGCTTAAGTATATGAAAATTATGAACGATTGATATGCTATGTTTATGGCTCGATGGAGCAATTATGATAAGATGCATTCATATCAAGATATGACTGATATGATATGCTATGTTATGGCTCGGTGGAGCAATTATGTTAAGATGCATTCATATCAAGATTATGTTTGAATACGAAATATGTTTTGGAAAATTATGAAAAAGTATTATTATCATATCGATTGGCCCCTGCTTGCTGAGTGTTTACCAAAACGCTCACCCCTTACATCCACTCCCCAGATATAAGTGAATCAAAATCGAGAGGAAGATCAAAACCAAATTTGGAGATGATGAATTAGATGATATTGTTCAAGATGCCGTTGCCAGTAATTTATGAAGCTTCCGCTGATATTTGTAAGAGTTATTTATTTATTTTTGGAATAATAGACTGGTTTTCGTAGAAATCTGTATTACGAGGCTTGTTGATTTTGAATTGTGTTTAGAATCAACGCCGGTGTTATTGACCCCGGTCTCGGGGCGTGACATTTTAGTGGTATCAGAGCGAACCAGGTTCCATAATCCCGTTGAGAAATATTCTGGTTGATAAAAATACCAGATTATTAGTCCTATTAAAATATACCAAATTTAGTTAAACGAAAATCAGTGGGGAACAAGGATTGTAAACAGAAGAAACCAAATCTGATTAAAATAAGAATTAGAATTTTATAACTATTAAAAAAAAAAACACAACAAAATCAATGAAAATAAGAAAAATTGTACAGAACCTGTCACTGCCGCCTGCCGCCGCCGCCGCCGCCGCCTCCTCGTCGCTGCCAGAACATCGCCTTCAGACATACCACATGGAACGTCTCTACACGGCGACCACACTGGCCACTTTTCCGACCGATCGGACGAAGATTGCCCTATCAATCGCCCCATCGAAACCCCTAAACTCTGTTCGAAAACTTCCACCCGATCTCGCCTCCTCCGTCAACCCCACGGAAGAACCATCCTACGAAGATGATATCAAGAGTCGTACGAACCAAAGCCCTCTATTTATTGCAAGATATATTCATCGAACGAGGAAGAATTCTCGATCAAAATCGTGCCTGTATGAACCCTAGAAGCTCGAAAATTCCATCCCAGATTTCTCCATCATCGTCACATATTTTTCCAATTAAATCGGGATGATGAACCTTCTCAAAGTATACATTAAAAACCCTCTGCCAATTATGCACTCCAGCATCCGAACGATTACCAATTGCAGATCCAAGCCACGCTTGTTTAAGAACCCTAAATTTCTGAAATTTCAAATCTCGTTTTCTCCGCCACCAGCACACTAAAATTCAATTCCTTTCGGCCCCAAGTTTTACGTCTAATGGGCAATTCAATTTCATCGTCAATTGCGAACAACGATTTCTGGAGCCACGACCGCCACACCAGCCCAACCGGACCAAATTCCCCAAAATATTATTTCTAGTTTTTCTTTGTATTACCATTAAACTATCCATAAGTATATAACATGTTATATCTTATTTAGTAGGACATATAGGTCAAAATAGATCTCTCCTTATTTTGGGTTTAAGTTTACAAACACAAAATTTCTTGTTTTCGATACACTCAATTCTTTGAATTTTTCTATTTTGGGCTATTTTTGTGCAACCACCCCGATATTTTGAGTTCATAATTTATTGGCATCATATTCTTCATTGAAATAATTTACTTGAAATTTTTCTCTCAATCCAATAAACTTTATTTCGAGTGAAATCTCATGTTAACTCGAATAGTCAAGGACTAGCCTTCCTTTCTGATTTTTCTTCTATTATGATCCTTAGAACATAAGTAGATTTTATATTATACCTTGTTGGGACACATAAGATACGAGATATATCTTCCTAATTGGGTATAGAGTATGTCAAATCGTGCATAGGCTTATAATATTTTGTTTTGAACGAGAATAGATTCATCTCTTAGAATTCATTAAGGAAATTAGGAATGCATTTTCAGCATTTCAATTATTCTTTTGAAATCCGATCAAAATTGTTTCGATCAATGAAGTTATTTGCCTTTCTTCAAATTTATTTCCGATATTCTTTTGAACTCATTTATTGTTGACAAAATCATTTGTTGACTTTAGATCCTTGCTAGTTTAACTCCAATATTCTTTTGAATTCTCAAGCCATTCTTGGTGAACCATATAGAGTGACAACTCTTGTCAACTGCACACATAACTTAAATCGAGACTCTGATATTAGTTAGCGATAGAGCTTTCCACACTTTCTAATTCATCTGAAAATATTAGAGTTCGTTGCTTTTTTAGGAATGAACGAGTTAGCAAGACTTCGTGCCTTACTTGACATTGTCAGCTTATTTTATTTCATCCCTAGACATACCATTATGATTCGGCACTCTATTTTGTTCCTTTTTATATAATCTCGTATTCAAAGTGAAAACACACTTTTACTCCAGCGTATTTGAATCACACTCTTTTACCGAAAGAATTGTGACAATCTATTATTTGCATTATGAAATTTCTTCGTCAATTTTGGAATAGTCTCATTTGTTCGAATAGTTACTCAACTATTGATTCACTTTGAAAGTATTATCATATCCTTATCTATTTTAAATTGTTTGGATTTTTGAAATCTATCTTAGTTGTGATGCACTCCTTCAATCATTCCCTCTAATCTTCACAACAATTTTTTTTATCTTCATAATAACCCTTTATATTATTTGGTTAATGTGGTTATCATTTTTTCATCAAAGCTTGAGACTTGATCGTTTTTTTGAGACTTCACGTTTGTTTGAGTTTTATATAACCTTGATTTTCTTCATATCAAGAATTATTTATGCCTACCATCTTTGCAAAACTTATTCTTACTTGGTGAACAAGACCACATATTTGTCTTTATTTTCAATTCTTTTGGAATTATCATTTATCCCCTTTACATGAACATGTATCCTACAATGATGCATGTCGTCTTTGCGAAATCTTTTAGCAAACAATCATTTTTATTGATTGGTTCAGCTCACCAAAAGTTGATAATTTTTTTGTCACTTCACTTTCTCTTGAGCAATAATCTTCTACCTATTATTGATTCGTTTGACAAAGCAAAATCCATTCAAATTCCAAACCCTATTCACTCGTTTTCTTAAAGTTAAGGCACCTTCATTAGAGTATGTGGCAAAAGCACGATAGAAGCAATATCTGTAAATATAGATGTTGGTCCAATTAGGTTAGAGCTCGATCGAGACTATAAACCAATAGATGTAGAAAGTTGGTCTCGACAACTTTTATCAGCGGCCCAAGATTGGACGACGACTTTGGAAGAGCTTTGATAAGCGATGGTTGCTCAATTGACATTTAGTGTCATATGTGAACTACAAACTGATGGCTAGATTGAGAAGACAATTCAGACCCTCGAAGATATATTACGAGCTCGTGCTTTAGACTTCAGTGCAAATTGGAGCAAACTTTTACCCGTAACAAGCTGATGTCAACCTCAACTAACATGATAGAAGCGGATGGCGATGAACGAAGATATTTACTAACGAAAAATACCAATCATCTAATGTCGAGACAAAGTAAGGAAGAATACCATCAACAGACTTGGACCCATCCAAGCATTCGTGAGCAAAGTTATAATCGTCAAAGCAACTCAAGGTAGCACAAGACCGGCAAAAGAGCTGAAGTCACTGACAAAGTTTATGAATGATGTAATTCGGCATGACAAGATAGGAAAAATTGAGTCCAAGATACAAAGGTCGCTCAAGATTTTAGAAAATGTAATAACGTTAACTCTACCACCCAGACGATCGAAGAACAATGATGTCTTCCACATATCATAATTTGTAAGTACATTACTGACCTGAATCACGTGCTTGAAGCTGGATCTTCAGTAGCCCAAGGGAACCTGATGAAAATCTAAAGTACGAAGAAATATCGACTCGAATCGTAGGTTCAAAGGACCAAGTGTTAAGACGAAATATTATTCTCTAAGTCAAAGTTCAGTGTTCAAACCATACGGAAGAGAAACTGCTTGGGAACTAGAAGAATAGAAGCATGACAAACATCCTTATCTTTTCAATATCAAACTAACTCTCAAGCCATAATTACCCTTATCCTTTCTAAGGTTAAACTCGCTCAAGTTTCGAGGACGAAACTTCCAATAAGGAGGGAGGAATGTGAGAACCCGATTTTTCAACCAATCAATAACTAGAGTTTTGGTCAACTCAACTACACGGTGTTTTGGCCTGCTCAACTACCCCGAATTTAATCAAAAAGATCTACATGATATCAATATAATATTATAAATTAAAGGATAATATTGAATTATGTTAAAGATAACAATGGGTCACATTATCTCAATCTTGTAGATAACAAAATACTTGATAGATAATAATCTAGCTTACAAAATATTAGATAGATGACATTTTCAAATTCAAATTACTTAATAGAAAAGCATGAGTTAATAAATACTAATAAATAAATTGTGGATAATTATGATCATGTCATTATATTTATTAGCCAATAAAACACCTAAAAGAGATAAATCCTATTCCCTTTAATCTTGTAGACTTTTAGCTAATCCTAGAACTTAGCCATTTTATAATTAGAGTTTGTATATGAGATAAGATAATATTGGGTTTATATATATTCAATCTTTTAGACTTTTAAAACAATTAAAAGTGTGGAGATAATTGAAAATACTACTAAAGAATAATAAGTGATCTTTTATCAAATATCTTAGCTAGTAAATCACTTAAGTAAATAATCTTGTAAATCTTGATAAATAATTAGCTAGATTCCAAAATAATTGTGAGATAATTATTTGAAGATACAAAATACTCAATAGATGATTATCTAAGATATCAAATATGTAAAGACCCGAAAATTTGAGACTATCCAACAAATTAAAGTATATTGCACAAGCCAATATTATTAGTAGATAAATTTGCATTACATAAATAATTCCATGCCAAAATGAAAATAACATATTTATTAATTAGATCCATAGATGATTTTGTAAGATACTAAATACTTGTTAGATAAATTCACTTTATAAAAATAATAATGAGTTTATTATTGGATTTAGGAAAGAATAATAGAATATTAGATAGATTATATTAATAGGATAGATAATCTTTTTAAAGTTTTAAAAGATTTAAGAGATAAACTTTGGTGAATAATAAAAGGCAAGCTTCAAGTCCTCAATCACCAATATCACCTAATCAATCTATAAAATTTAGTTTACAAAAATAAGAAGATATGATATGATATGATTGATTATCTAGAATCTTTCTTAATAGTTGCAACCTATTTAATTAAGAATTGAGAGTCAACCAATTACCTCACAACCTACACAATTTTCGAAACACACACAAGCACACACTAGAAGGTGTGAAATTTTCAGCAAGGAAAGGAGAGGAAATTCATCACGTTTTTGCCACCCAAAAAATTCATTGAAACACGCAAGAATCGTTTCCGATATCGGTAAGTGGGTTTTTGCTAGTTATTCGTTTCGTTTTTCTAAAAGTGATTGTATGTATGCTTTTAAATCTCAATCGATATGAATCTATTTTGAAATTATGCAAGTAGTAATTTTTAAGCACTTTAAACTTTGAAATCTGATTGGAAGTGGATTCCTTTATGACCCTGATGCGGTGGGATATAACCGTTTACATGACCTTATACGGTGGTTAACCGTTGTTTCTGGAATGTCCAGACCCTTTATTCGTGGGTAAGCCGATGCATGACCTCTTCTCTAGGAGGGATAATTCTAGAGACTGATATCAGTACCAAGAGGAAACTAGATGATTTAAATGTGCTTAAGTATATGAAAATTATGAACGATTGATATGCTATGTTTATGGCTCGATGGAGCAATTATGATAAGATGCATTCATATCAAGATATGACTGATATGATATGCTATGTTATGGCTCGGTGGAGCAATTATGTTAAGATGCATTCATATCAAGATTATGTTTGAATACGAAATATGTTTTGGAAAATTATGAAAAAGTATTATTATCATATCGATTGGCCCCTGCTTGCTGAGTGTTTACCAAAACGCTCACCCCTTACATCCACTCCCCAGATATAAGTGAATCAAAATCGAGAGGAAGATCAAAACCAAATTTGGAGATGATGAATTAGATGATATTGTTCAAGATGCCGTTGCCAGTAATTTATGAAGCTTCCGCTGATATTTGTAAGAGTTATTTATTTATTTTTGGAATAATAGACTGGTTTTCGTAGAAATCTGTATTACGAGGCTTGTTGATTTTGAATTGTGTTTAGAATCAACGCCGGTGTTATTGACCCCGGTCTCGGGGCGTGACATATGAGGCCCTGGCACCAATTAAAAGTGCAGGTCATCCCTGTCACTAAAGCCCAGGTGTATGAGGCCCTGGCACCAATTAAAAGTGCAGGTCATCCCTGTCACTAAAGCCCAGGTGTATGAGGCCCTGTCACCAATTAAATGCATAGGTCCGCCATATGTTCGGATTATTATCTCTAGAGATCAGGTCGAGAGGACGTTATCTGCTCGTATTGACTATTTCGTGAGCTGGGATTAAGCGACTGTCGTGTTCAGATTAACAGTTTGTGGTGTTTATGAAGGTCAGCCCTGCCAATGTAACAAGTCAGCCCGGTTCTGAGGTTTAAGTCCCCTGGAATTGTTCCTAAGTTGTTAGGGCATGACAGCCCCATGCGGCGTTTGGTTCTATGCGTGGGATTATTTTTAAGTTAGTATTATGGGTCAATCCAATATAAAACCACGGGCCGGCTCGGCTGCTATAAGTGGTCAGGACGTTCGTAAATTTGCGATAATAGAATATATTGCTTTAAAGAAAGGACAGTAAAATTCAAAATAATTTCATTACCAGGGGGTGCGAACAGAGCACAGTACAAAAAAAAAAAAAAAAATACAGGGTTGAATTAAGAGTTAATCAGACTAGTTGAGAAAGTCGGGAGGGATGTTGGCGATGATCGCGTTAAGGTCCAGGAAGTCGTCAGGGTCCTGGTTATTAGGCGGGAAGCCCTTGGCTTTAAATTGGCCCTTACACCCCTCAAAACCAAGGTCCAAAAACTTAAAGGCCTTAGAGGCCAACATGCGAGTGAATTCCTCCGACTTGATGAAGGCCTCGCGACGAGCTATTTCGCCAGCCACGTAGGATTCCAGCTCGGACTTCGCCTTTCCCAGCTCGGCCAAGGCATTTGAAAGGTCCTGTTCCTTCCCGACCAGGGCACCGCGGAGCTGATCGACATCAGTTCGGAGTCGGGTCACCGAAGCCCTGTGGGACTCTAGTTCAGCAGCGTCCGCCTCGGACTTAGCAGTAGCATTCTCAGCCTCTGACTTGGCCTCCCGCGCTGCCTTCCTCGCATCCCTGGCTGATTGGCCGTAGCTAGCGCCCCGACGAAGGCTCTCGCACATCATCACCAGACCCTGAAAAGCAAAGGGGAGTGGGGCTTTAAAAAATGCTTACCGATAGGGCCCGAGATACGCCCTCCTCTGCTATGGGTTTCCACCTCAGCTCTGATAGGACTTGCTGGTCGGTAGAGGAGGTCAGACACTCGACAATTCGGGCAGAGAGGCCTGAGGGGGAAGAGTTGATCAAGCTGACCTCTCTAGTATAGCCCACTGGTACCCCAGGAGAACCCGGGTCGGCGGGAGCAGCGGACAGATGGCTCGGGGGAGAAGTGGGCGGGGTGTCGATCTCATGAATAATTGGGGAGGTGGCCACCTCTTCCCGAGTCGAGACCTCGGTTGCGCCCTTGCCTCTTTTCCTTTTTCTCAGGCCGGTCTCCTCCCTAACCTCTTCAGCGCGAGGGAGACTGGCCCCTGGGGAGGGCGGGTTTGGAATGACAGTGGGGGCGCTAGGGGGTTGGCTCAAAGGGCCTGCCCCAGCCGCCCCTTTTCCCACTTTTTTTCTGAGACGCCATGGTAGATAGCAGCTGCTGAAGAGACATGTTATCTACAAGACAATGGATTCAGCTCAGACATAAAATAAAAAAAGAAGAAGAAAGAGAAGAAAAATATATTTAAATATCATAAGCGGGGGCCAGGTAGGAAGAACGTACCACCAGGGACGTCTGGATAGGAGCTCAGCCCAAAACGCCTGAGTACGTCCTCCCTGATCAGGGCAGCTGAATCAAAACGCCGACCCCCAAGGGTTGAGATAACCGTTTGGAAGAACACGTCCTCTTTATATTTTTTGGGCAGAGATCGGGGGTAGGTAGGGTATCTCGCCAGGCCATTGGGCAAGCCCAGCGTCGAGGTGGTTTGACAAAAAAGTAGCTTTGTTTCCATCCCTTACGGGAGCTCGGGATGTTGTTTAAAAATTTATAAAAGGTTCGGGCACCAAAGTAAAACGCCCCGGGAGATGGGGTTTTCTTAACCTGAAAATAATAATTAAGAAGGGTAGGGGAGAAAGGCAGACCCAAGGATCGGAAGAGAGCAGTGACAGAGACTAGGCTCTGGTAGGAATTGGGGGTAAGCTGGCTCAGAGAGACACAATGATAGTGGGAGAACTCCTGGAAAGAAAGGGGGATAGGAAAGCGAAGTCCGCTTTTAAGCTGCTCGAGGAAGAAGGGAAAATACCCGGGCGGGGGGAGGTGCGGACGCTCACCAGCCCTAGGGACCCGGACGTCGTGATCCGGTGGGATAAACCACGTACGGAGAAGGTGCTCGGCCTCAGGGGAAACACACGAGTCGAGGATCTCGTACCAGAGAAGTCCAGCCTGGGCCAGGCTCCTCGGGTCGAGAACCTCGAAGGTGGGGAGAGAAGGGTCAAATACCCTAGGAGGGACTTGTCGGAGGGGCGCCACCTCGGAAATGTCTCCCTCGGGAGCATCCGACCTCCGACCCGAGGGGCTGGGTAGATCAGACACCTCGGCCTCCTCGTCCCCCCCTCGAAAGAGAGCACCAGAAGTGGAAGAAGTGGAGTGTGACATTAACAGAAAGGAAGGCAGAGCTGACTTACAGGGTTTTTGGGAGAGACGATTGATCCGACCTAGAGCGCAAATGGAGGAAAATGACTCGAGAGCCTCAATTTATAGAAGATATGGTGCGTGGGCCGAGGAAAGCCTGGCCCAAACCAACGATGCAGATGAAGGGATTTGAACGGTCGGAGCGCCAGATAAGGGCACGTGGCCTGACAACCTGCTAGGGTTTGGTACGGGATAGCTGTCACCCCGAGACCAGGAGTTGTCCAATCAAAGGACCGGGGGTCAGGAACCAATAAAGTTCGCCACAAGCCCATTAGTCGAGGCAGCGCTACTCTAGCTCGACTTGAGGGGGATACTGATGATATCCCTAGTTCTGGAGGCCCAGTAGGTCTTGAGGGTCCGAACTTTATTTGGGCCCGGTCAGTGAGGGGCCCATTTAGCCAACAAGGGAAGTCGTTAGGGCCGATCCCGGGCTGTCCTCCTCGAGCTCGCAGCCCGACCCGAGTTTATCGCGGGCACGATCACCTCTGTCTAGCTGCCACTATCGTTTCCGAGCAGGGCCCTATTTAGTGTTCCTAGGCCGCAATCCTCGGAGCGGCTTCCGAGCCGGGGCGACGAGGAAGTACATCAAGAGGTCGGGGCGGTCCGCCATGGGACATGCCATCAAAGCTGAGGCACGGTTTCCTCAGCAGATCAGGACGGGCTATATTTACCAAGATAGCCGGACTGAGGCGCGGTTTACTCAATAGGTCAGGACGGGCAGTCATGGGACAGGACAGTCGAGCTGAGGCCACCTAGGGTGGTCCTTTGTACCGGGACTAGGGTTGCAGGAATCGGACACCTATTAAAGCAAAAGCTAGGCCTGCTAACCAATCAAAGGGTGGTCAAGCACTGTGGTTAAGAAAAGCATATTCCCGGACGCAGAGAATCACCAGAGCAAAAGGATCGTACGAGGTAGGTAGCAGATGTAGATGGTCCCCCATCTGTGGTCCCCCCCTCAGTTTCAGACATTGTCCCCAGAATCCCCGGCAGAGCGGAACCATTGGCATCTCTCCCCCTATAAAAAGGAGAGTAAGTTAACAAGAGAAAAAAGGAAAAACCCCGGAGCCCTCCTCTAAAAAGAAAAAAAACCAATATTGATCGTCGGAGATCCAAAAAAAACCCAGAGAGGATCCTCCCGGACTCCGGCCTAAACTGCGACTTCGCGAAACAGCACATACCTTCCCCTATAAATTCATTTGTTATCAACGCGAACCAAAAGTAGAGGTAACAAGTAAGTAAAAACATCAAATAAATTAACTCAGAAATCGTGGCTAAAAGTTAGGAAGTAATCTAGGTTTACAACTTACAAGGATATATCAAGAACTAGGCGAGGCATTCCAAGTTTTTCAAGGGGGAAAAAGAAATACACAAAACATATATAAATATGTAATTTTTATGAGAAACATGCATCCAATATCATCAAATTCCAGCAGGCACTAGCTGTATATAATTGATCATACATGTCCAAGTACCAAATATGTCAAGGCCCTGGCTTATTTAAACTTGTTGAAATTATAATAATTTAGTATATATTCTTACTATTATACGGAAACAATTCGCAATACATGACTCGGTAAGATCCCGGAAAGCCATAAGAAGGCGATGACGATGAAGTTTGCAAATTGCAAGCCCATGTCCGAATTCTTTATATATATGCTCCTAAAGAATGAAACAAAAAGTTTACAACCCAAAGGTCCCAAACTCTATAATTCTATGGCTGAATGAAATAATGGGTATAAGGGTTATGAAAGGTAGGAAGATAATTGCATTTCATTTGACTGTGTAACCTAATCTTCTCAAGCTGAGCAACTCCAAGTCCTCTTTGTGGCTGTTTAGGCTTATCTGAATCGTTCTTTTTCCCCTTTCTTGATGATGATGAAGAAGAAATTCCTGCTACACATCTACCATTTGCATCCGATCCAAAATAATTGCTTCCCATTTATTTTTTTTATGGATTAATTTGTTGAAAACTTATGATCAGTATTCATACAGAGAGAGATATTGGATTTTTAAGCATCCCGAGTAACGGGACTTTTTTAAGCTTGTCAAAACTCTGCACTAAGTGATAATTAATTGCATTGCTGGATCTGGAGATTGTGTCTAGATTTTATGTGATTCATTTTGTTTACATTTATCAAATCTATGACATCATTTTATTCTTGCATTAGCTATTCCATAAGTCCATTTTGAGTACAGTTATTGTCGGTTTATGATCAAGATTTTACGTGGCGGCCGCATGATTTTTGGGATGGGGCAAAAAAATTTTAAAATAAAATTTATTTTCAAAAAAAAGATTTAAGGATCGGAATATAATTTTTAAAGGGCAAACTACAATCTTATGGCTATTAAAAAATGTCACAAGAAACTATATAAATAACACATCTCTTTTCATGGAATAAAAATAATGTAGTGTCGATATTTAACAGCTCACCTCCATCACTTAAAAACATAAATGAGTTAATATCTTATTCAACTCGATCTTTCATAAAAACATAATGCCGTGAATTGTGATAGTCTCGCCTACCGCATTTTTTTAGATTAAAATAAGATCATATTAGTGGTGTCATATTCAAATTTTAATTTGTAACTAATCTTATCGCTCGAACAATCAAGCATAAATTTGAGCCATGTTGTATTGAGCTACTCGGGTTACTTGCTTCTTGAACACTTTAAAAATTTAAACTTATACATAAAATTGAAACAAGAGAAGATGAAGAAGAAGATATTGGACAGAACTAGATGTTCAAAAAATACAGTGTTCATTCAAAGAGGATTCGACTAATGACCATAGCCAAAGTGGTTAAAGTATATATTTTTTTAGTATGAACATTGTGGTGTGCCTTCGATAAAATCTGAAGGTACAAAATAGAATAAGCGGGAGATAAATAAACTGATAAAGGACACAAAACGCCCAAGCTCCCGTATCTGAACCCCTCAACTGGCAGACATTGACCAAGAAGGAACGCTGCATGGAGCACGAAACCTAAAGCTCCAATAGTCAAAACCAAGCAAACCCCCTTTAGCAAATAAACAGGCGCGCTAATGAAATAGCACCACCAAAACCACATAGTACCAGCATGCAAAAACCAGAAACAAGAACCCAACATAGGACAAAACCCAGATAGCCAAACATAACAAGTAAACAAAAAGGCGGGAATACCTTGGGCTCCATGGATACTACCCCACACACAAACAACATAAAATAACTATAGAGCAATAACAAAAGGGGTTAAAGTATTTAAAAATGAGAATGTTATATATCTATGATATATTACCATATAATTAATAGGGTTTTTTGATATCGCACCACCGTCCTTAGGGACGATATCTCATGACATACGTTCACTAATTTTAATAAACAAATGGAAAATATCGCTAGATTTTAGGGGCGGCATGGATGTTAGAAGAATACCTCCCAGTGGGTAGTGATAAAAAACTTCCCAGCACAAAAACAGTTCTCATACGGTAATAATTATGACATAACAATAACGATACTGTGTTGAATGATCATGAATATAACCACTCAAAAAAAAAAAAAAACCAAAAAAAAAGCCGAAATATTAAATCCCCAGTAACTGATACGATATCAGCTCCTAACAATCCTAATTAAAGGGAATATGAGAATAATGGATTCACCCATCGCATTAGATCTATAACATTCAGAACAACCTCCGGTGTTGAAGCATAGAAACCAGCGAGCACATGCTTCTTTATTTTGAAGTAAATTCAGTTCTATCGCCACGGTGAAGGGAAAGTAGCGTTTGAGGGCATCATCCAACCTCAGTTTTATTTTGACATTTACTTTTAAATATAGGTTTTATAATTGTTTCGAAGTACTCATCTGAGAGTACACGCTTGGAATTTCTGCGTTTTATATTATATTGAATGGATATGGATTTCCTGGCTGTTTAGAATCTTGTCTGTTTCTTGTATTGTCTCATTCATAGATCGATGTTTCTGGGATTTTGCTAACAGAAGGGCCTTATTATCGACATATTTGTCTACAGATTAAAGGTCAATGTAATAGTACATACAAATCCTAAATTCTAATCTTATCTACTATCATATATGGAAACTGGCACGGCAACACTAACATAAAATATATATTACTTTCATTAACATGTAATGTGACACGTTTAATAAGGATGTTCGATTTTATTTTAAAAAAATTAAAGACAAGCCATCCAAGGAGTACATGATAATAATTTAGGAGGGCATGTGGTAGACAATAATTTATAAGTCTCCCAACATTGACAGGGAGGTTTTCTAACGGCCACATATTTCTGGAAATGGCTTCCTTCACCTTCAAACTGCCGCCACAAACTCAGCTGCATCTCTCGTACTTCTGTCACTGTAAGTACTCATCTAATCTTCAATCTCTCGGTTTTCCACCTCCTACGGACACTCCGGACCAGGGACTTGCGGCACTTCAGGTTAAAGCACAAGTTCCCGCTCACTTGGAAACGAGGTTGTCTAAAGACACAGGCGGTGGATTCTCAAAAAACAGCATTAATACTTGCTCTGACGATGATATTAATTCTGGGTCTTCTTCTTCTACTTCGGTTGATAGAACGGATGGTAGTAAATTTAACGAGAGAAACCTTAGTTCTGAGAATCCTGCTGGGAGAAGAATGGCACCGAGGGATAGACTTAACGAGAATGTATCGAGTTCAAAAAGAACGAAAGAGGTGGTTTCTGGATTATCTTCCACGAGGTTTAAGGAGAAAAAAGTGGTACATATTAACGAGAAGATTAGCGTTTTTCAAGAGGGTACTAAGGATGTTGTGGATAGAAGATTACTGAAAAATCGGTTGAAATTGAGAAATGAGGAGAGGCTGACTAAGAAACCTAAAGTTGATTCGGCCCAAGCTACTCTGAGAATTGGATTGGATTTGTGCTCTAAAAGGGGTGATTTCTTGAGTGCAATTAGGTTATATTATTTGGCTAGGATGGAAGGCGTTAAGATGGGGCAGTACCATTATGCTGTTCTGTTGTATCTTTGTTCTTCTGCCGCCACTGGTCTGGTTCATCCAGCAAAAAGCGGAAGCGGGAGTAGGAGTTTGAGTCACGTCAACACATTAAAGGAAGATCCGGTTCTTGATTATGAACCATTGAATGTTTCTGGTGGAATGGGAAAAGGGAGTTATGCAGGAAATAGTTTGTGTGAACAAGACGTGGGAGGTAATCCTTCTATTGAACAATTGAACGGAGATGAGTTCATTGTGGATGGTTTTCCACCTGAAATAGCAATTGGTCATTCAAATGCTAGTTTTCGAGGGGAAGGTGATTCGAGAAGTTTTTTGAATGGATCCATGGAGATGTACGATGAAACTTTAGATGCCTTGGTTCAATCGATGAAACGGATTGCTGATTCTATGAAGATTAAAGATGACAAAGGTGACAGTAATGGAGTTCAAGTGAGTGAAGATTTAAAAAGAATTGCCCTCCATAAGGGATTTGAAATATATAACCAGATGAGTGTTGAAAAAGTTCCAATGAATGAAGCCACATTTACATCCGTGGCCAGAATGGCTATAGCTTTTGGTGATGGTGATAGGGCCTTTGATATGGTAAAGCAAATGAAGGAATATGGTTTAAACCCTAGACTACGATCCTATTGCCCTGCTCTAACTATTTTCTGCAATAATGGAGATGTTGAGAAAGCGTTTATGGTTGAAGAACACATGTTGGAGCATAATGTCAATCCAGAGGAGCCTGAACTGGACGCACTTCTAAAGGTAAGTATAGAAGCTGAAAAGAGCGACAAAGTATATTACATGTTGCATAAACTTAGAACGAGTGTGAGGCAAGTTTCACCAACTACTGCAAATTTGATTGAGAGGTGGTTTAAGAGTAAAGTAGCTTCGAAAGTGGGCAAAAGAAAATGGGACCAAGAATTTATTGCTCGAGCAATTGAAAATGCAGGAGGGGGGTGGCATGGAAAAGGCTGGTTGGGCAAAGGAAAATGGACCGTCTGCCGGTCTCCTGTTGATCCTGATGGCTTATGCAAATGTTGCGGTGAAAGACTAGTAACTATTGACCTTGATCCGGAAGAAACTGAAAGTTTTGCTACATCAGTGGCTTCTATAGCCTTGCAAAGAGAGAAAAATTCAAGTTTCCAGAAATTCCAAGTATGCAAGTCCATTTATTTTCTTCTCTCTAAATAGAGTATGAAGCTTTAACAAAGTGAAAGTCGCATCTTCTTGCAGAATTGGCTCGACTACTATGGTCCATTCGAAGCCGTGGTGGATGGTGCAAATGTTGGCCTATACAGCCAGAGAAGATTTAAACCATCAAAGGCAAGTGCTGATATGTACCCCCTCTGTTTTTAGTTTTTTCCTGATAAATTGTGGTGGTTGCCTGTGCCTTTCATAGGTCAATGCTATTGCGAATGGAATTCGCCAAATGCTGACCTCTAGAAAATGGCCACTTATTATACTGCATAATCGGCGTATTGCTGGGGATAATATGGATGAACCTGTCAATAGAAGTTTCATTGAGAAGTGGAAAAACGCTGATGCTCTCTTTGCTACTCCGACCGGATCAAATGATGATTGGTATGAGATGGTTTTTACCAATAATATAATGCTATTCATTCTTCATGATGATTGGTTAGATTGCCGCCCTACAAATTGTTTTTATTTCAGGTATTGGTTATATGCAGCTATAAAGTTCAAATGCTTTCTTGTCACTAATGACGAGATGAGAGATCACCTATTCCAACTACTGGGCAATGATGTTTTTCCTAAATGGAAAGAAAGGCATCAGGTGAGCTACTGCACATAAAAGGTGGAAACTTATTTAATCAACTTCAGCAATTATATAAGTGTTTTTTTTTCCTGGTATCGAATGCGTCTAGAAACTTAAACTTAGTAACTACAGAGAAATAATTCAGATTATGTAAGCTTCTTTTGTACCTTTGTTATTAGAGATAGTCTGCTACTGATCATCATATCCCTCCATTTACTGATTCTCCCTATTTGTATTAGTTTCAAACCAAACAAATTATGGGAATATTTACGATGTTTAATCATTGTATCTAGAGTCCAATTTTCTGAGATGTCATGGAGGACAAGGGCAATCTAATATATATCAGTCAGTTAAAAAAAAAAATTTGGCTGCAGTATGTGGTTTATAAATAAGCTGATCTCTGTTGCTTGTTGATCCTGTGAGAAACTTGAAAGCGACAATATACTCTTTTATCTTCCAGGATTATAATACTTATTGAGATTACCTTTATTTTTATTGAAGATTCGTTTCAGCTTTGACGAAACGGGCCCCATATTTCACATGCCGCCTCCTTGTTCTGTAGTAATACAGGTCAGTCTTTCTTAACTTGAAGGAATATTTATGGCCTACAAGTTGACATACCAATCTAACATCTATTGTGAGGGTAGAGGAAACATGTTTGCACTCAGGGACTTGGGCATGCTCTAACTATTGCTTGGAACAATGATATGAGACTAGAAAACTGAACAAAAGCAAGAATATAACTATTTACCTGAAATTCTTCTTCAATAAAAATAGTAAACAGACATGGTATCATAGAGAAATCTTTGATTCTTACAAAAATTACGTTATAAGAACTAACAGAGAAACTGGGTATGTATGTTGTATTCTAAGGTTTGTTTTACTCCACAGACGCTATCAACATGAGTACGTGTATGAACGTGTTTTTTCAGACATACAGTAGACCAAACCAGGCATTTAAGTCTTAGTTGTTTTGATGCATTCTCATAATTGGTTTTAAGCCCTTAAGGAATTATGCTAAGAGCCTAAGACCCATACCAAGTGATGTATTCACTTGACAGGAGTCGGAGAAGGGTCACTGGCATATTCCCATTGCATCCGAACTGGAACAAGAGGACCAAAGAATATGGTTATGCTGTACGCGTGCAAACTCGAGATTGGCACAGCTAGATTTTGAAGATTTAAATGAAGGTAAACGCAGATAGAAGGTCGATTAAATGGGTACAAAATTAAGATTTCTCTAAGCCTGCCTTCGAACCAACTCAAGTTTGTTTAAATCAAGATTTTAACTTGAGGTCAAAATTTTTTAAATTTCATTTATATCTGCTCTGTCGGAATTTAAAGACTTATATAGATCAATATTGTGTCTCCATCCCAAAGGGGCAGACAGATGAAACTAATTGAACAAAATGTAGGAGAAAGAGGGCACCCAAGCTGCCAATTAATTGTTAAAAAGATTGGTAGCCTAAGTCATCCTATTTATTTGTAAAATTGGTTACGAACTACATCATATTGGGTTAAACTTGTTTGTCACGTGTGAATCATCAGTTTCCCCGAATGGATTGAAAACTCGTTGTATTCTTGTCCTGTAGGACTTGATGTAGATTTGTTGATCGTTTTTCCTGTAAAAGTTCGTAGAAATGTAGGACCTTATGATCCACATCAAGATGCTCAATATCCGAATAGAAACCCAGAGTAAAGGTGAATAACACTATCGTGTAAAACACTCAATAATGTGATTATTACATTTAACAATAATATGTTGGATTCATAACCACCTTAGTTTACTTAGGTGATATGGAGATGTATTTAAATTAATTTCGTTCTTGTTTAACTTTGCATGAAAAACTATTCAGACTCTGTTGTGGCTAATCTCCCAGCTGCTTCAATTTCCAAACAGAAACAAATGGTTAACATCATGTGACAATTGGGTTTTATGTTCTGATTCTTTTTCTGTTTCATGTTGTTATCAGATAGATTGACAGCATTTTATACATTATTTGTGATTCTTTACGAGCTGCATTGGCTTAAGTGGCATACTAAACTACACATAAAAACCATTTTACCGTTCAAATAATACGAGTTATTCAGTAAGTAACAAATTATAGCATTTGATGCAGCTCCAGAAACTCCATCCAAACTTATTGTCTCGAAAGGATCGCACCTTTCTCGCAAGAAAAAGGTAGAAGCAAGAATAGGTGGCCCGATGAAAAATCAAGGTGGCAACCATGAGCAAAGGAAAGAACAACTCCAAGAATTATGTTCAAATATCAAAACTATAATATTACCATCCGCGACGTCTAACCATCATTCCATCATCCCAGAACTTGAGGCAGCAGAGAAAAATGGGAAATGTTTGATCGATTTCCAAATATGAATGAAGTGAGAGAGGTTAAGTTTTATACCCCTCTGCACTCTGAATTTCTGAGCCTCTAGAATTAAATGTGATTCTATCTATTTTCACTCCATGTTATTAGTATTTCTTGATGTAGGAAATGTAGGATATGTGTTTTCCTTTTCTGAAAGTTGTTTTTAGGGATGGCAACGTACACTGACCGTATTAAACCCTGCCCCAGCGGAATGGTCCTGGACTCGGTTCAACCGGGTTTTGAAGCTTGGCGGGTCCCGTGGTTGACCAAACGCGCCCCAGATCTAGCCTGTTATACATATTAATTTTTTTAAACAAAAAATTAAATTTAATATTCAATATACAGTTTACTTCTTTGGTTGAATCATAACGTGTCAATATTTAATTTTATATCAAAACTCATGTGTTAAATTAAAAAAAAATTGGACATTTTGAAAGGAACGAGAACAAGTTAATGAATATTTGGTAGCTTAAAAATTTTACTAGAAAAAAACATGAAATAACTGCAAAACTCATTTTTTTGTGCTTCAAAATTGATTAGTTAATAATGTTTAAAAAAAAAATTTTGTTCGCGATGCGGGGCCGGGTGGATCTGCCTTTTTACTATAGTGTATGGTATTGGGTTTGGTCAAACTCGTCATAGACCTGCTCACTTGTCATCCTTTGTTGTTTTCTGTCTTAAAAAAATAGTCTTATTTCTCATTCCTAATTTACTTTTAAAAAAGTCATTTTCATAGGTTCCAATATATCATACCGTTTTATTCAAACTTTTACTTATTCTTATGTATATTGTATTTTAAAATTTTTAATCACTTGCATATTATTAAAAATTATATTACTAAATAAAAGTTTTTTTTTTGTTTGATAAATGGGGCAGAGGAGGTTGGGGTTTCTAGAACACTAGACCTCACCTCCTCCTCAAGTAAGAATGATTTCAAGTATAAATGACAATAAAAGCCTATATTCTAAATAAATACATTAAATTGAAAACAGAGATGGTGGCTAATCAATTCGCAGGTAGGTTATCCATCAAACGGCCCCACCGAAATTTGAGGATTATTTATGCTGCGTTTTTAATCACTTATTTAAAAAACTTCTACATTATTTTTGCTAAAATTGAAAAAAATTGATTTTAAACATAAATATTAAGTGTTCGCTATTAAATTAAAAAAAATAACTAGTGCATTTCAATTAATTACAATATTATTTCATATAAGTTTAAAGTATGTCATAACTTGTTTTTCTACTATTGATTTTACCTATTTTATTTTAGAAAAATAATACTAGAAGCAAAATAATCAAGCTACATTATTTTATTATTATTTAAGACCACTGGTTATTAGGAATGGCAACGGGTCGGGTATGGACGGGTTTGGCCAATCCCACGACCCGCCCCGCTACACATAAAACCCGGACCCGCCCCGCCCCGGTTCCAGTTTTTTTTTTATATTTTATTTAAAAAATAATAATTTAGCTAGAAATCAATTTTGAAACACAAAAGTTGAGTTTTGTGATTAAATTTCATGTTTTCTCTAGTAAATATTTATAATAAACATTGCAAAACTATATTTAAACTACTAAATATTTATTAATTAATTCTTATTTCCTTCAAAAATGTCCAACTTTTTTAACACGAACACATGAATTTTGATATAAAATTAAATAATGACACTTTATTGTTCAATCAAAGAAGTAAAATGTATAATCAATATCATATTTTTTTTTAAAAAAATTAAAATGTATAGCGGGGCGGGTCCGGGGCGGGTTCGGCCAATCCCAGGACCCGCCCCGCCCCGCTTCCAAACCCGGTTGAAGTGGGTCCAGACCCGCCCCGGCGGGGCGGGTTCAATGCGGATCCGGGTTTGGACTCGTCCCATTGCCATCCCTACAGGTTACAAAACTAGTTCATCATTCGTTTTCTATTACATTTGATAATAAATAAATATATGCAAGGTGCCATTCACGCGCTTGAGAGAGAGTGAGAGATCTAAATATATTTTTTTTTTTTGAAACTTTGATCTATATGTTTTCAAAGGACTAATCCGACACAGATACGGGCACCCCCACATTGTTCGTCCTTTGAACTCAAGTGTAAAGCTATAACAAAAGAAAACGTAAATTCTGTCCGGCATGCGCAACATCACTTCAAGAACACCTTAAATTTTTTTCTCAATCGTTGGTATTGAATAATTCACACTTCTTGTAAATGTCTTCTCCGCGGCCGGGAGCCTCACCCGCTCCAACACCACCACCCCGCCTCTGCTGCCAGCCAACGCCACAACTCCACCTTCACCGTCTCCACCGAACCTGTCTCTTCTCCCCAGCCAACTCCATTTAAGTCTCCCCCGCTGGCATCCTCTCCCCCACCACTATTGCCTTATGTTGGGTTTTCAAGAGTACAATTAGTGGAAGGTTTGATTTAGGACAATGTATTTGATGTATTATCAACCAACAATATTTTACTTTGAAGTAAGGAATGTTGGGAATGCAAAAGAGATATATGAATGCAAAGCTTCTTATTTTTAATCTCAAATCGTTGCATTACATTTATAGAAGGTTTTGTAACTGAAAAACAGAAAATAAAGCAACAAAATAACAACCACATTTGACTAATAACACTTGCATAAATTTGGCGTTCATGAGAGCAACTGGTTTTCGCGACATATTTAAATTGTTACAAATGAACTATATTCTGATTTTATAGCTAAACAAAAATATAAATCAGAGGAGGTTGTAAGGGCATTGGAAGGAGATGCTTCCCTGTCTGATCTGAACGAAGGAATCATTCCTAATGCAAGAATGAATCAGTTAGCACATGCAAACAAGTCATTTTATATATGCATGTGACGATGTGCGTTTGTTAGTTGAGAAAAAGGATAATGATTGATGCACATGGCTGGAGTCTGGAGCTTTTTCTTTTCCATTTACTATCATATCAATGCTGTCCGTAAATATAACTCCGTGCGAGCGGCGCGTAGCAACGCTTAGCGTGTAGACTACAGGCCAGAACCAGTGGCATGTCAAATTAATTTTAGGTTTACCGGAGACAAAATATTACCTATAACATATTGCAAATTCTAAATGGCAATCGGTGAAAGACCTGTGTTATCAATGTCCTAACTAAATAAATCATTTCTCATCGATTCCATAGGCTTACGGCTTACCCATATGAATCCAAGAACATGAAAAACAAAATATATATATATATATATATATAATAATAATAATTATTATTATTATTTTATTATATATAATAAGTGTGCTATTTTTACTGTAGATATGAATAGTGTAACGGTTCTTGGAAGCACTTCTGAAGTGCTTTTGTGTGTTTTTCGATTGCTACTATTGTGAGAAATAGTATTTCGTCTTTACTGTTAGTTTTTTCGTTTGGTCTTGTTTTTTTTGTTTTGTTTTGGACTTCGTGATTTTGTTTCTTCTCCTGATCATTCCCTCCGTACGATACATTTAATTCACTACATGTACTCTTTAATTTTGACCGTCTGTTTTCTGACACATTCCAACTCCTTCATAAATGTGCGTAATTGCGCTTCACTAACTCTTGTACCACGCTTAAAAAATAAAAATAAAAACTTTGTACCACGTCTGGGTATCCCCTTTCCTTGTCTCTGTCTGAAGCTATTTTCATGGTGGGTTTTCTTTGGGGTTTTGCGAAAGGGGTTCAAGATTGAACCTTTGGAGTTCAAGATAACAAAAGATTGGGAAACATTCATGGGTTTATTGCTTCTTGCTCTTTTCTTTCTGGTTTCTGCTGTTTATTTTAATGTTTGTGCTTTTTCTTTCTCCACTTGCTTGTGTAACCTGTTTCTGTGTTTTTTTATCTTTATTTAGGGAAACATTCACGAGTTTATTTATTCTTACTATTTTCTTTCTGGTTTATGATGCTTCTACTGATGAAGGTTTGCACTTTTTCTTTCTTCACTTGCTTGTGTAACATGTTTATGTGATTTTTATCTTTATTTATGGTTTCTTTTTGCTGATTTTGAAGCATACATTACTAAAAGATCAACCTCCAGGCCCTTCGTGATGGCAAGATGAGTTCTCGCATACAAAAATTTACAATTTTATTTTCCAAAACGTAAATTTAATAATTTAAAAGGTAAATTTGGACAGGCAAAACACAAACGGCGGGTCGAAGACTCTTGCCGCTACATGTCATTTTTTAAGTGTAAAAATACAGGGTTTTTAAACAGCATGTATTTTTGCTGAATTGTTCATTTCATCATGCTAAAGTAACCATTCTATGTTGCAGCTATTTAAACAAGTATTTTTGCTCCTACTAAAATTGTCCCATGCTTTTTCTTGTTTACATGTTATTGAAATGACATAGATAGAACGACCTTTACAAAGGCATGGTGGAAGACTAGAGCATAGTGAAACTTATTGTGGTTCATGTTATGGTGGGGAATTATTATGTTCTTTATGATATTTTTTTTTTGTGGCATATTTTTAAATAGATTGCGAAGAGGGTTAAGCATAATGTGTCATTTGCCATCGTGTTAAGAGCTTAGGTTGAGCTTTGTCTTTCCATGAAGAGAACTTTACTCCTTATTAGACATGAATTTAATGGAGTATAATATCTATCTGATCTTCTTATTGCTTATATTTGATCAAACACACATTACTATTGCAGGCAGATGACGATTGTTGTAACAATTGTGAAGAGGTTGGTGGAGCTTGTAGAAGAAAATGACTGGGAATAGTTGAATCCAGATTCTATTGATCGGGTCTCTCTCTTTCTTATTGATTTCCCTTTTACTTGAGCTTTATATGTAACTATGTATCTTAAGTTTGTTTCCCAATTAATTCATTTTTTACCTTCACTGCCATCTGATCCATTGTTTGAAGGAGTAGGGAGGTAGTGTTATGGAAGCATGGAACACATATATTATTGTCTAACGCCATGCTTTTGCGGTTTACTTAAAATTTTGATTCTTTTCTTGGTTTGTTAAAATTTAAAACCTTTTGAATATGAAGGATTGTTGGGTTTTGGAAACCCGAATAATCTTGGTTTTGATGTTAACAAAACTTGTTATTGTGATGCTAACATATTTCATCAAGTGTGCAGTTCATAGATCATAACTTAGAAGCTTGATGAATTACAAAGAAGTAGCTTGAAAATATCAAGCTGGACCAAGACTGGAATTCTGGCATAGCGGATTGTTTCGATCATATCTAATAGCTCGGATATCGAAATGGCGTGCTTCCAAAGCGATTGAACAGCCAACTCAAAATACTAAAAGTCATATTTCACAACAGATCGGCTAGTTCAAATGTTATCAAGGAGAAAAGACGCCTGCAAGATCGAGCTGAACCGCGAAGAAACAGCAAGCTGCTACAGCAAAGTTCCTATCAGTCTGGTGGGCATAACTCTTAGTTCGCTTATCGGAACGGAACGATTCAGTATGGGTTGGAAAGCTAAGACAAAGATCTACAAGTCATCTTTGTAAGTGAAAGACTGAATCGGACGTTAAGATGGCCAAAAAGCTTCTGCAAGTCACGCCATGTGACGCCTGTAAGATCGAGCTGCTACAGCAAAGTTCCTATCAGTCTGGTGGGCATAACTCTTAGCTCGCTTATCGGAACGGAACGATTCAGTATGGGTTGGAAAGCTAAGACAAAGATCTACAAGTCATCTTTGTAAGTGAAAGACTGAATCGGACGTTAAGATGGCCAAAAAGCTTCTGCAAGTCACGCCATGTGACGCCTGTAAGATCGAGCTGCTACAGCAAAGTTCCTATCAGTCTGGTGGGCATAACTCTTAGCTCGCTTATCGGAACGGAACGATTCAGTATGGGTTGGAAAGCTAAGACAAAGATATACAAGTCATCTTTGTAAGTAAAAGACTGAATCGGACGTTAAGATGGCCAAAAAGCTTCTGCAAGTCATGTCATGTGCTGCTGCATCCAGCAAACAGACAGCAGGAGCATCGCCTTGTATTTCGAGCATAACTCTCTCATACGAACTCGAAATCGAGCGATTCTTGATTCCGTGGAAAGCTAAGAGAAAGGGCTACAACTTTCATGTGGATCACTTTGCCCAGAAATCAAAGAATGAAGAGTTACAAGCAACAGATCGAAGAGCAAGTTTATCAATCTGTTTTTGTATCAAGCTTGTCTTGCATCAGACTGATTTGTCCAGACCAGACCAGCAGACCAGCAGACCAGACTGAACCAAACCACCAGACCAGACTGAACTAGACCAGCAGACCAGACCAGCAGACCAGACCAGTCCGGTCCGAAATACAAACAGCCCAGAAACCAGAATATGACCGTTGCAAGCTCGGGAATAGTGCAGAACCTTTTCCAACGGACATATTCTTGTGTCTAACGTATATATCAATACTTGGGGCTATATATACATGATTTGGAAGCTCAATAACAGCTGATTGAAGATCAATCCAAGCCTTCCAAAGAAAACCCACTTGGGATTCAATTGGGGAACTTCAAAGACAAAAGTTGCTAAATGAAGAGCACTCCCCAAACCTTTGGCACCACTTACCTTGCTATATCAGATTCATTATGGAATCATTTGTGCCATATATATTCACTCTATTCATTGTATTTGAGAGCTTAATAGATGAGTGAATATCATTGTAACGGTTGATGATTTATCACAACCGATGAGAGGTCTTTGTATGTGAGACATTAAAGAACATACATAGTTGAGTTGCTAGGAGTTCTAGTTGGATGGGGAATTCCCAACTGGATCGGGTTTGTACAACGGGATTGTATAAATCAAAGTCTTCTAGTGGAATCCTTCCATGAGGTGGAAGAAGGGGAGACGTAGAAGGATTACACCACCTTCGAACTTCCATAAACAAATGCTTGTTTATTTATTTTACTTGCATAATTTTAAAATGACTTTCAAATGTTTAATCGGTTATAGAGCGGGTTATGTCGAGTGTCTTCCGCTCGGTTTTGTAACCGAACTCGATATAATCTCTCGGTGCAATTATTTCAAGAACACGAGCTATTAAAGCTCAAGTTGGTTGAACTCGGGTGTGGAATGGCAACCCACCCCGAAATCGATCCTGACAAGTGGTATCAGAGCAGGTTGTTCTTGGAAAGCATTTGAACCGATTTTTGTAGCGGATATCTTTTAAAATCATTTTCAAAATTTTCTCATGAGCATGAAATATTTTCATAGCATATTTTTTCAAAATTTGGTGTATGAAATTTTTTAGCATAAAAATCAATTTCATTGCATTCATTTTGCACGAAAATAATTTTAAAAACTATTTTAAAGGTTTAATTTTCGTTCAATCTGTTCTTAACTCTTTTTAAGTTTAAAATTTTTATTTTGAGATTTTATCTAACAATTTTCGAAGCATTTTCGTTTTCTGGCAGCTTGCAGCGACTTTGGGAAAATTGGCATAACTTCTTGCTCGGATGTCCAAATGACGAACCGTTTTTTGCGTTACAAACTAGACTCATAGAGGATCGCAACGGTATAGGTCTTGCAGCCTAATTCTTCACGAGAAGATACAGTTTATTCTGTAAAATTGGACTAAGTGTGCTGCCACTGCGGAAAGATGAAATGGACATTGTTGAGTTTTGTCAAGAAATTCAAATTTGTTGCCAAGTATGCTTCATGCATCATCAAAAGAGGTTTTTTTTATTTAAAAATTTATGTGCATTGTATTTTTTTTAATTTGTTTTAGCCTACCCCATTTGCCCCTCTCTTGCTCAAATTTTCAAACATTTTAAAATTAAGGGGGAGAGTTTAATCTCAATCCTTGAGGGGGAGTAAATTTTATTTGTCTTCCTTTTTTATTCACACAAAAAGGGGGAGAAATATGTTGTTTAAAAAATATGATTTTTCTTGTTATGCAACATTATGCTTTAATGTTCATATTTTTATTCAAGTTTTGTGATCATCAAAAAGGGGGAGATTGTTGGGTTTTGGAAACCCGAATAATCTTGGTTTTGATGTTAACAAAACTTGTTATTGTGATGCTAACATATTTCATCAAGTGTGCAGTTCATAGATCATAACTTAGAAGCTTGATGAATTACAAAGAAGTAGCTTGAAAATATCAAGCTGGACCAAGACTGGAATTCTGGCATAGCGGATTGTTTCGATCATATCTAATAGCTCGGATATCGAAATGGCGTGCTTCCAAAGCGATTGAACAGCCAACTCAAAATACTAAAAGTCATATTTCACAACAGATCGGCTAGTTCAAATGTTATCAAGGAGAAAAGACGCCTGCAAGATCGAGCTGAACCGCGAAGAAACAGCAAGCTGCTACAGCAAAGTTCCTATCAGTCTGGTGGGCATAACTCTTAGTTCGCTTATCGGAACGGAACGATTCAGTATGGGTTGGAAAGCTAAGACAAAGATCTACAAGTCATCTTTGTAAGTGAAAGACTGAATCGGACGTTAAGATGGCCAAAAAGCTTCTGCAAGTCACGCCATGTGACGCCTGTAAGATCGAGCTGCTACAGCAAAGTTCCTATCAGTCTGGTGGGCATAACTCTTAGCTCGCTTATCGGAACGGAACGATTCAGTATGGGTTGGAAAGCTAAGACAAAGATCTACAAGTCATCTTTGTAAGTGAAAGACTGAATCGGACGTTAAGATGGCCAAAAAGCTTCTGCAAGTCACGCCATGTGACGCCTGTAAGATCGAGCTGCTACAGCAAAGTTCCTATCAGTCTGGTGGGCATAACTCTTAGCTCGCTTATCGGAACGGAACGATTCAGTATGGGTTGGAAAGCTAAGACAAAGATATACAAGTCATCTTTGTAAGTAAAAGACTGAATCGGACGTTAAGATGGCCAAAAAGCTTCTGCAAGTCACGCCATGTGCTGCTGCATCCAGCAAACAGACAGCAGGAGCATCGCCTTGTATTTCGAGCATAACTCTCTCATACGAACTCGAAATCGAGCGATTCTTGATTCCGTGGAAAGCTAAGAGAAAGGGCTACAACTTTCATGTGGATCACTTTGCCCAGAAATCAAAGAATGAAGAGTTACAAGCAACAGATCGAAGAGCAAGTTTATCAATCTGTTTTTGTATCAAGCTTGTCTTGCATCAGACTGATTTGTCCAGACCAGACCAGCAGACCAGCAGACCAGACTGAACCAAACCACCAGACCAGACTGAACCAAACCACCAGACCAGACTGAACTAGACCAGCAGACCAGACCAGCAGACCAGACCAGTCCGGTCCGAAATACAAACAGCCCAGAAACCAGAATATGACCGTTGCAAGCTCGGGAATAGTGCAGAACCTTTTCCAACGGACATATTCTTGTGTCTAACGTATATATCAATACTTGGGGCTATATATACATGATTTGGAAGCTCAATAACAGCTGATTGAAGATCAATCCAAGCCTTCCAAAGAAAACCCACTTGGGATTCAATTGGGGAACTTCAAAGACAAAAGTTGCTAAATGAAGAGCACTCCCCAAACCTTTGGCACCACTTACCTTGCTATATCAGATTCATTATGGAATCATTTGTGCCATATATATTCACTCTATTCATTGTATTTGAGAGCTTAATAGATGAGTGAATATCATTGTAACGGTTGATGATTTATCACAACCGATGAGAGGTCTTTGTATGTGAGACATTAAAGAACATACATAGTTGAGTTGCTAGGAGTTCTAGTTGGATGGGGAATTCCCAACTGGATCGGGTTTGTACAACGGGATTGTATAAATCAAAGTCTTCTAGTGGAATCCTTCCATGAGGTGGAAGAAGGGGAGACGTAGAAGGATTACACCACCTTCGAACTTCCATAAACAAATGCTTGTTTATTTATTTTACTTGCATAATTTTAAAATGACTTTCAAATGTTTAATCGGTTATAGAGCGGGTTATGTCGAGTGTCTTCCGCTCGGTTTTGTAACCGAACTCGATATAATCTCTCGGTGCAATTATTTCAAGAACACGAGCTATTGAAGCTCAAGTTGGTTGAACTCGGGTGTGGAATGGCAACCCACCCCGAAATCGATCCTGACAAGGATTGAGGTTAAGGTTAAATGATTAATTATTTTATTTTCTAAAAATCTCTTATTGAGATTCCAAAAGTTCATATTCAACTCATTAAAGAAACAATATAAATATATTGATGAATGGGTTAGTGTTCTTATTTTACAATTTCTTTTTGTGTTATGTGTTCATTTTGGTTTCTATCTTACCTCTCTTTTTCCTGGATCTTTATATGTAGAAAGAAAGAAGAGAATGATACCTACCTTGGATCTTTATATGTAGAAAGAAAGAAGAGAATGATACCTACCTAGCTCGACAACAAGTGGAAGTGTTAGAGTCTGCATGTGTGGAGTTTTTTTTAAAAAAAATCATTTTCTTTTGCTGGATATTAATGTGATGTGCTTTTTATTGATGTCCTTAGTTGTTTCACAGCTGGTACATTGCCAAAGTGGGCAAATATTAACCATTTGACTCATCTGTCATTACCACTAATTGATTTAAGCATGTCCCTTGAGGTAATATGTACGAGGCTTATTGCTTAGAGGTTTAGCTTCAGTGTTCTTGTGCTGTTAAATATCTGTTTAGGTCATAGGACCTTTGTTGTTTTTACCTCCTTTGTCCAGGTATGATGTGTTTCTTTGGGATATTTGTTTAACAGGTTTACCAGAATTGTGATGTTCTTCAACTCTGCTCTATGTTTAGTTATTAAAATATGTGTTCAAGCTTGGCATTTTGAAAGGTGCTAATTAATAGCTGTTAGCGAATTAATAGCTGTTAGCAAACTGTTGTGATTCATATAATCTAGCCAAAAAACTACTCACTGGCACCGTACAAAATTTCATCCCAAACGAGGAGCCCTTGGTCAAATATATGATGATAATCGATACAAAGTGACTCCAGTGATGGAGCTATCCAAGAATCTTGACTTATCATTTTCTAGTTCTGTATTGAAAATTAAGGGTTAGTAAAACGAGAAGAATCTGATACTTTTCTCCTCCTCCGGCCTTTCTGCCTAATTTTCCAAAAGCTGCAGAGGAGCAGAAACCCTACAAAACAGCAGAATAAAAATTTAAGAATTCAACCACAGGAATGGCCCAACAAATCGTCCATAGACATGGGAAAGCAGCCAATGATGCTTACCAGCAACAACAACAGGGATAAGCCAATGGCTGGCAAATAATTCTGGCAAATCGAGCTGCAACCAAAGTTAAATTCATAGTGTCCTTCAGTCGGTGATTATTGCTCATGAAAACTAACTAAAAAATAGAGCAGTTGTGTCAAAAGTATGGTCCTTACATCATTCCTATAAAAATAGTGCAGGTATCGGTTTCCTGAAGGATCATCATCATTCTTCTCAGTTGACTTGAGAGTTATTAAAAATTGGAATCTCGCCAATGCCACCATAGCCAGGAAATCTTCGATTTCTTCCCCTGATATGTAAAGCATAACCCTTCGTTCCCCTGATATGTATGGTGAACTATTATGCAAACAGTTTCACAGTCACATACATTTAACAGACACTATAAATGATGATTAGCATATAATGATGACCAACTGCCTCTGAACTTGTCATGTCCCAAACATATCTTTCTATTCACATACTACCCAGCCACACTCCACAAAAAAAAAAAAAAACCAACTTCTCACGCTCCACAATATATACAGCCTCTATATCATTTGAAAGGATGCTCAATGAATTCAGAGATAATCTAAAAGCAGAAGTGACTCTGAACAATGTTGTGGGATGGCTTTCCATGTGTTAACACTTCAAGGTATGAGCATTTTACAGTAGTTCCTCTTTGAGATGAGCAAAAACTTGACTCCCAAAAAGGGGCAATAAGGACTCAATAAGGCTGAGGAAATAAAAAACTTGACTTAGAGTATGGCATTTAGTATCATTCTTTTCGCAAATCAACAGCAAATATCTCATCTTCGCAACTAGGGTGAAAAACTTGTCATCATGCTATATTTTTCCTTTCTAAGATAATAAATGATAACCCTCAACTTTAAACGAAAATGAAAACACATCAACATTCACATTTGGTACATATCCCTAAGAAAATGCAATGCTCACAAAACATCTTACTATGCGATAATGTTCAACTTTAGATTCAGGAAATTTTCAGACATAAAAGGATCGCATGATCATTTTTATCTATATCTATCAATGGAGTTGGCACAATTCTCTGAATATCATCTCAAAAAAGAAAACGAAATCCATAATCACTTATAATCAAAAGCACGAAAGTTTAAAAAAGAGACCAAAATTCAGTAGCATAGAGAAAATCAGAAGAAATGAAGATAAAGCACCCATGAGGAATCTCCCAAGTACTCATGCCACGTGAAGAAAATGATGCTATGTGATCATTGTAATCAATGCCACCAACACCAATAACATCACTTTGATCAGCAGGATTGTTCAGTGTTCCATAAAGCGGCTCATCATTTCCAATCGCTGATACCATGATAGTATTATTAGCTATAATTTCCCAAACCTAGTAAAAACAAGAAAAATAATTTTAATCAGCAGAATAGCCATAAATTCAGAGGTTGGATGATATTCCTTTCTTAATGTAGAAAAGCACATGCAATGTTTTTTAAAGCAAGAAAGCTTTTTTGATTGAAAAGAAATAATCTCTTTTTACGTGCTGTCAGTAAACTCATTCTTCGATGAAATGCAGAATGTTTGAGCAACACAAATTACATATAGTCAATCCTGATTGGACAGGCTTTTTTGAGAATACTAGTACATAGCACGTGCTTCGCACGTAGAGCCATATTTTGTGCCTCATTATTGTTGTTATTTTTTATATTAGTTAATTCAATTAGTAATTAGGATGTATAATTCAAATTTAGAGAATTTATATCAATAGTTATAGATTTTAATACATTAATAATTTACTTCCGTTAATTTTAATATAATATTTCATAGAATTAATTGAGGTATGTGGGTTCCTATTTTATTCGTATATCATACTACTTCTTACTTTAATTTTTATATCAAATAATTTAGCCTATAAATTTATTTTAATTATCTAAATGTCATTGTTCTAACTTAATTAACATCTTTATTTATTATGTTTATTGTTAAACACTTAACATTTTATTATATTTTTATTACTATTATTTATTATTTTTACTGTTATTATTTATTTCAATTAGTAATTAGGATCTATAATATAAGATAATAACAGTGTAACTTAAAAGTGATTTAATAAGGAAAATGAAGAGGTGCAAGAATTTATATTAATAGTTATATATTAAAATACATTTATTTTATTATAATATTTTTAATTATTATATTTATTGTTATATTTTTTACTACTATTATTTTTACTTTCTTTTATTACTAATGCTATTGTTGTTGTTGTATTATTATTATTATTATTATTATTTAGGATGCACAATTTGAATTGTCTTAACTTACTTAACATATCTAATTATTATGCATTATTGTTAACACTTAGAATATTATTTTATTATTTTTACTATTATTAATATTTTTAATAATTAGTAATAATGATGTACTAATTAAGAAAATAATCTTGTAAATTCAAAGTGTGGAAAATGAAGAGGTGAGAATTTATATTATAGATTTTAATACATTATTAATTAATAACTAAATGAATGTTAATAACTTTACTATTCATTTTCCTTTTATGTCCCTTGTTAATATTATGAGTTTACAATTATATCCCTATGAAATTTTTATTTGTGTAAGAAAGTATAGGAAAAAAGGGCAAAATTGTTAAATCACAATGAAAAACTTTGCCCTTTGATCCACACTTTTATAGGAGTATAGATTCAGTGCTCATCTAAATGAATGCCATGTGATCATCGTTAGACACCAGTCTGTAAACAAGCGGTGAAGCAAAACCACAATGTCAATGCAGTTCGACCTTCTCAATAAACGGGAGATCAAGATAATCAGGCCCACCGATGCTCAAATTCAGCACATCCATCTTGCGTGCAATAGCATAATTGAATGCATCAGGGAACCATGATGTGTAGGAGACCTGCAACGAGCTGAAAAAGTTTCTCATAAACTCCCTTAGCATGTTTTTTTTTTGTTAAGACAAAATATATATTAAAACTAACAGAGTACAAGGGGTACCCCAACCCTAATACAAGGCTTGGACTGCTAAGTAACTAAGAAGAAACAAAGGGACTAATCTCCACAACAGCCGATCATAACAACCAACAAACAACAAACAAATCAAGCTAGACATAAAAACTAATTCAAAATAAAACTTACACTAATGCTTAAACAAGCAAAAGATCTTGTCCTCAGGAAACATCCATCAACCAAACATGAGCCTCTGAACTCTCAAAGCACTCCATCAACCCTCAACAGTAAACACCAGCAGCACCCAAATCGCTGAAGCAAACCGCGGCAAGACTATGACTTGATCTTCAAACCATAGACTTCAAAGAATCTCCCTTGACGGAGGTATAACATTCGACTCAAAAGCGTCTACAGCCAAAGTGTCCTCGAATAACTAGAATGCAAACAACTTCCACTACCATTAATACCATAATCACACCCGTCTAAGCTTCGAATACATTAGTAGCCAAAACAATACCATTAACTCACAGACCCAACATCGATACATTTAAAAACAAAAGCGATATTCACAAGACAATCTCTCAATGTATAATTATGCACCGAAGTAAATGAAGACAACCAGGACCAAAACCGAACTTTGATTTCCTCGGCCACTTTCTCAGAAGATGATTCTGTTCCTTTAAATAAAATTTCATTTATTGCTTTCCACAAGCTCCACACAATACAGTGCCACAACCCCTTCCACAATTTACAACCTCTCCTACAAGGATACAACTCTTGATGTTGTAACAAATGATTCTCAATAATATTATGCCCCACCGTAGAAATACCAAACCATTTATAACAATTCTTCCAAACACAATTGGCAAAAGAACAAACCAGGAACATATGACTAACATCCTCCACCTCATTAAGACAAAATACACACCCGATGCCATTATTAACATCCAAAATATTCCTTCGAAGTAAGTTTAGTTTAGTAGGCACTCTATTAAGAACCAATTTCCATACAAAACAATTAACTTTACTTGGTATTCATTTAATCCATATCAGTTTCCTCATTGGGTTAGGCTCAATCGGCAAAGATCGAGTCGCTCTCACCAAGTTATAAGCTGAATGTGTTGAGAAAGCTCCATCAATCTCTTCCAGCCATCTCCAAGCATCTGATACACCCTCTTTAATGATACACCTGTTCAGCAAAAAAGTTAATACAGAAAATAAAGAAACTTCCCACTCAAATAAAGGCCTTTTCCACCTCAATTCCCACAGCCATTCGCCTCCCACCCAAGCCCTCATACCCTTAACTGTGTAATGCTTATCAGTAGATATATTATATAATCTTGGGAATTTACTGGCCAATGAATCTTCTCCTACCCAAGAATCGTGCCAAAATGATGTTTGATCTCCATCTCCCACCTCCCTCGTCAACCCCCTGTCAAACCAATTAAACCCTTCCACAACACAAGCCTTCAATACCTGACTCCACCAACCCGAAACTCGACTCATCCCCCCCCCCCCCCCCCCCCCCAACACTCACACACACACACACACACACACACACACACACACACACACACACATCCCCAAACCCCCTCCCGGAGACAATCCTCCCCATATTTAGACTCCAGAACCTTAACCCACAACAGGTTCTTCTCCACTAGTGCTCTCCGCTTCCACTTGCTAAGCAACGCCAAATTAAATGAGACCAGCTCCTTAACTCCAAGACCCCCCCTGATCTTTACCTTTACATACCACCTCCCACCTCACCCACGCCATCTTCCTAGTATCTACACCCCCACCCTATTAAAATCTTTTTGAAGTTTAGTAATTGATTTAAGAACACTCAATGGCAGCTTAAAAAATGAAAGGTAGTATATAGGAAGGGAACTGAGAACAGCTTTGATCAGGACAACACGACCACCAAGCGACAGCTGCTTACTTTCCCATCTAGCCAATCTCTGCTTCACTCTATCCAACAACGGCTGCCATGTAGACACTTTCCTCGGATTAGCACCAACCGTCAGCCCTAAATATCTAAAAGGAAGAAAGCTCTGTTTACAATTCAACAGCGAAGCCATACTAGCAAGCCACTCAGGCGCCACAATTAAACCCATCAACTGACTTTTGTGAAAATTAACCTTAAGTCCAGACACCAATTCAAAGTTTTTGAGTTAACATTTAATATCCATACATTCTGCTCGGAATCGTCCCCCAAAACAATCGTGTGATCTGCAAATTGCAACAAAGAGAGTGGTATATTACTCCTTCCCACCGTAATTGGTGAAAACAACCCCACCTCTATGGCTTTGGCCATAAGACCACTAAGGCCTTCAGCTGCAACTAAAAACAAGAAAGGGGATAAAGGATCACCTTGCCTAAGTCCTCTTTCTAACTTGAATTCTTCAGTTGGAGACCCATTAATCAGAACCGAGGCATTAGCAGTACTAATACATTATTTAATCCAACCACGCCATTTAGCACCAAAATTCATTATATTCAGCATATTATCAATGAATTCCCAGGTAACTGAGTCATAAGCTTTTCAAAGTCCAACTTTAATAGTACACATTACTTCCTCCTTAATTTGATATCATCGATAGCCTCATTAAGAATCACAACAGTGTCCAAAATTTGCCGATTTCCCACAAAAGCATATTGGTTCTCCAATATTATATCATCCATACCTTACTCATATGATTGGCCAACAATTTGGACAGAACCTTATACATACAACCAATCAATGAAATCGGTCTGAACTCGTCAATAGTTAGAGGATTGTTCTTTTTAGGAATCAAGGTGACAAAAGAGGTATTGTCACCTCTAACAATTTTCCCGAACTGATGGAATTCAACGCAGCATCTAACAAAATCTTCCTTAAAAACATCCCAATTTTTCTTAATGAAGTTAAAATTCATTCCATCTGGTCCTGGCGCCTTAGAAGACCCACACACCCATACCGCATTTTTGATCTCATCTTCTGAAAAGGGTGCAATCAGAAATTCATTATCCACAGCATTTAACTTCTCAACATTAATGCCCTGAAGACTCGGTCTACTCCACTTAGGTAATTCAAAGCGCTTGGCAAAGTGATTTCTCACTTCCGTTTTGACCTCACCCACTCCATCCTTCCAAATGCCATAAAAAATTAAACCGGGGATAGCATTAACCTTTCTCCTTAGCATGTTTTAAATGGAAACATTTGCAGAAGAAAGTATCATGCAAGCTTCAGGAACAAAATAGAGTAGTATAAGCTTTATTCTTTGTTTTCATGTTATAATTTTTTATGTAATCCGTGCTCGTTTAATCTGCATATGCTCAGTCAATTAATGTGTTGAATTTTGTCAGATGTATGTTTCTTTGCAAATGATTTCAACCGTATGAAATTAAACAAAGGTCATCAATACATCAGATAAATTTGAGTATGTCGCTTACTATGTTCATGTAACAAATAATTGCAATAGCTTTTACTAGTATACAGTTTGCATTACCTGTGCATCATGAACACCCGAAAAGCATAAATCTCAGTGTCTGGAGCAAAACCGTACTCTTCATCTTGACTAGCAATAACACCAGCCACAAATGTCCCATGTCCAAGATTATCATTAAGAGTATCTTCACTGGTCCAGTTGGTGCGTTGAGGAATATGCTCAGTCATTATCAACAACTGAAATGAAGAAGAAGAAGAAGAAGGAATCGTGGCATGAAATCTTTTCTGTTGGCAAACACGTACCTTGATATTGCGGAAATGCGGGTGATCAGTGCGAATCCCAGTATAAAAAATAGCCATTTTTACTTTAGAGCCTGTATACCCCTTTGACCAGAGGGCATCTGCTCCAAACAGAGATGTAACTTGAGATTTCTGCAACGATGCAAATCATGATAGGTGAAGATATGTTTAACAAGGGAAATGGAAGTGAACAGGAGAAACTTGTGTGGAGGTGTCCACTTCACAGCCATTTCCCTAGTTATCAAATAGAGGTCTAAAATATTCACATGTCATACAGAGCGCTAGGAAGCAGGTAAAACATGCCATAAAAAATATTTCAGAATTTCTCATGTGTAATACAAGCTACAGAAAACAAAGCATGCTGTCCTACAAGTAAGAACTATACAAATCATAAAGGAAAAGAAAAAACATTTTTTATCCAACATAAGGCATGCCAATAGTACCCTACAACACATTAAGAGAGGTGCATGGCAATCCGATTCTTCCCAGTTAAAAAGAGGAAAGAATAACTGGTTATTTTCATTTAATTATCTCTTAAACATTTAATATGCTAATCATTTGTTTGAGCATAGATATTGATTCGTCTTTATTGTTCGCGCCTACAAACCGTTATCACTCTACTCATCTCCAACTAACACATTGGACAAGCCATGGACACTCGAAGAAAGACTAGGCAGAGGCATCTGAAGACAAACTTGATTGTAAACTCAGTAACAAATATCTGCCAAGAAGATTCCATATATCAAATGTGGAAGAGTAGAAACAAACTTCTTCAATGATTTTCAGACAACTGTCAAGACTCTGAATAAATCAGAGACACATCGAGATTGGAGAGCAACTATCCCTTCCCAAGTTCAGCCAAGATAATGAACTCAAAAGACTTTTGAGGCCAGAGTTATGTAGAATCAAGTCTTTTCTAATCAAACTATTCAATTGTATATGAGTATCTCTAGGAAAATTGGTTAAGAGAAAATAACAACGAAGCTCCATAAACACGGACATGCATGATTTGTCGTTTCTGTGGGTGTGAGAAGTAATGAGCGCATTATTTATTTTTTCTTTTCTTTTTTGCATCAATTCCTATCAGCACCATTTCCATGATTAGTATATTGCATTCATTTCAGGAGTTATGGGTTTACGACGACATTAAAGGATATAGATTCACATCCAAAAGGCAAAACCATATCAAAAAGCTCACCTGCATCAACAGATTCCTCCCAACGCTGAGTTCGACCCCACTACCGTTTGCTAAGTAATTCTCAAATGACATGCCGATGAAAATCTTGCCGCGTCTCTTCTTTCCGTCCGCAAAGGCCCCGCGTTTCTCATCAAGAACATCTCGTTGGTAGCTTAAATCCAAGGAAACATCCTTGACCAACTCCAATTTCCTAAACTCCCCGTTCAGAAAGTCGACTAAACCTTGCCGGATTGCAACTAACGCAAAATCCGTTGGATACTGCATGGCGGGATTGTTCCTCCCAACCCACTCCCACCCTTCCGATTCACATTGCGTTCAAGATATTCCTTGAATTCATGAACTTTCTTGTATTGAATGAATCGGATAATGTGATTAACGGCAAGGGGTTTATGCAGAGTAGAAGTTTGGGCGGTTCCAGAGTAGAGGAACTGATACGTACAAATAGAGAGGAGAAGGCAAATAGAAGAGAGAATAAAGATGGAGAAGTGGGAATCCGTAAGGCGAATCATGGCGGCAGAAACCCCTCATGGAGATGAATGGGGTTTCAGAGTGAGGAGGCCAGCAAGACGATCCTGCTTGTGTTCATACCATTTTCCAATTCACAACGGTTAATTCTTCTTTAATTGTAGATTTACATGATTTTATGACTGTCCATGCCAATTATTATCTCACATTTGCAATTAAAATTATTTTATTGTTTAATTTAAGTGTAAAGAAATACTTGAAAATAATATCTTTAATACAATATAACAATAAATTACAGTTAATCATAAATATCCAAAATTAAACGGTTCAGTTGGTGACGTGGCAGTCAGTCGTCCCACAAAAATTATCACTGTACCAAAAATATTTGCTGATTCCCTGGGGTTCTATTTCATCCTCGAGAACTCTTACACTAAGGTGTGGATAAGATTGGCCCAACGAATGCATCGCCAGTTTTGTACTTTATACAAAATTGCCATTATCACACATGCTCTGCTACTCTTGTTCGAAGGTACCTTTCCTCCTCTTCGTTTCCTGTTCTTTGATCTTTTCTTTTGTTCTTTGTAAGTTGAATGTTGTATGCAGAATAAAATTTTACATCACCACAATGGTGATTTTAAAAAGAATCCCACTTGTAATATGGGATTGAGCAGAAATTGAATTTCCTGGTGTTTTGTGAATGGTTGAAGTTATTTAAATTTGCTTATGGCACCCATCAATGCTTTAGTGTTATTGTAGTTTTTTCTTTTTGAATTCATGTACATTATTTTGTGTTGGACTTTACAGGAACTCTTATATGGTACTGTACTCAAGAATTTATTTATGTGTAACTTACTCTTTAGTTGTTCAGTACACGAATTAGTAAGCGGAGGAATTTTCGAATTGGAAATCAAACATGGGAATATAACCAGACTTCTCTGGAGTATACTTAACGAATAAGCCAGTTTTGTGGGAAAATTTTTGGATTCGTTCAAACGAGAGTAAACAAAGTTCAATCGAAAATATGATTTTTCATTTTTGTGGGGGTTATTGTTGTCCAATGTTTTGCTTGATATGAATTTTGTATCATTGGAGTATTTAATGACCAAAGAAACAAATTGTTAGCCTATTGAATCAGTTTTGTCGTTGAGAACAACGGATTTATGTTCTTTACCTCCATTAATAAAAATTATTCATATTTCACTTAAATTTTTCTGTAGATGTAAGTTTTGTCCACAGAATACATTAAAAAAATGGATCCGTCATTGGGTGGATGGCTTGGTATGATCCAGCCCTCTTGTTCCTTTGTGCCTGAAACTGTTGGTTCTTATTGTGGAAATTAAAGGCTGAGAAAACTTGCTTGTTATGCTTGTAGGATATCTCAATATGAGACCTCTCTGAGGAGTTGATCCTAGTAAAATTCTGGAACTTTAATTTGTAAGGACTACAAAGATGCTGAACTAGAAGATATCACAGATTCCAGACACAGAAAACTATGGAGGACTATAACCCTCAAAGAATTCAGTATATCAATGTGGTAAAGCAGACTCGTGGAACAATGAATAGCTATTTTAGGGTACAATCTTCAAAGACAACGGTATTAATGTTAATACATTGAGTTTATTTAATTCATACAAACATACTGTGGCCCCTCGCTGCTATATTTACTTCAGTCGATTGATTGTGCCACTGCCATCAAGAATTGAGTTTTCCGCCAGCAAGAGCATGAAATTATTAAGTTTTTAGTAATGTTCCACAGTGCTAGGTCATTTTTTATTCTTGCATAATTTCCTGAAAGTCTTAAGTTATAAAGGAAGCACTGACCTCAGATGTAAAAGTTATGGAGTGGTAAAAAAATATCTATGTTTTCTCCATAGTTAATTGCTTAGTGTTTCTATAGAGAGTTGTAGGGACTGGATTATCTGGAAGAAGAAGGATTATACCAATTCGTGTTTCATATCATAGGCTGCTTTGCTCTTGTATGGAAGCTAGTAATAGTATTAGTTGGTTATTTTTAGAATTTTTCTTGTGTCTTGTATATTTTGTCTTCGGTTTTGAAAGATTTTTCTTTGTAACGTGAATACTAGTCCTAACACATACACCATTAGCTGATTTTTTATTTCTTGGTCAATGTACTTGTCATTATTTGAATTCACTTTTACGTTCAATGGGTGATCAACCTTTTCAATTTTGAGGCTCTTTTCTAGTGAACTCCATTTGCATATTGGCGACAAAATTTTATATGCCTTGATCACTGTACCAATATGTGGTTCATCGTACAGGACCCGCTCACAAAAGAGAAACAATTACCTTCTTTTTCGGCTACTGTAACTTCTAGCACTGTACCCTCTTGCCCCATCTGTTTGAGCAATGATTGCTGCCAAACAGTTCGATCAAGAACCAAATTGATGAATATTTTGATTGAAAGGGGGGAGCCTCGTGAAGTGCATTCAGTTTTTAAGGCTTTGACAGAAGAAGGCCACATGCCATCTCTTCTTACATACACTACCGTCTTAACTGCACTGACTGTCCAGAAACGTTTCAAGTCCATTCCTTCTCTTCTGTCTAAAGTGGAACAAAGTGGCCTTAAACCTGACTCTATATTCTTCAATGCATTGATCAATGCATTCTCAGAATCTGGGAATATTAAGGAAGCGTTGAAAATATTTCATGAAATGAGAGCGAAAGGGTGTAAGCCGACCACCAGCACTTTTAATACCTTAATCAAAGGTTTTGGAATCATTGGTAAGCCTGAAGAATCTTTGAAACTGTTGGAGATAATGTTGGAGGAAGACGGTGTGAAACCGAATGACAGGACGTACAATATACTTGTTCGAGCTTGGTGTAACAAGGGAAACATTGAACAAGCTTGGAAAATAGTCAATGAAATGGTTTCTGTTGGCGTGAAACCTGATACTGTGACATATAACACGATCGCAAAGGCTTATGCTGAGAAAGGGGAAACCTGCAAAGCCGAAGCTATGATTTTTCAGATGCAAATTTCCAAGTTGCAGCCAAATGAGCGCACGTGTGGTATTATTGTAAATGGTTATTGTAATGAAGGAAACCTTGCAGATGCAATGACATTTGTTTATAGGATGAAGAATCTTGGAGTGCATCCAAATCTTATTGTTTTCAACTCCCTTATCAAAGGATATTTGGACAATGCTGATACTGATGGAGTACACGAGGTAAACCTTTTCTTTTTTATGATCAGTTTATTGGATGCTCATTATTTTGGAATGTTTCTCCTTGTTTGTAATTTTGTGTAGCATAGAATGGTATTTATATTTCATTTTTAACCATTATGATTCATGCAGACACTTACATTGATGGAAGAGTTCGGGATAAAACCTGATGTAATAACATTCAGCACCATCATGAATGCCTGGAGTTCCGCTGGACTCATGGACAGGTGCAAAGAAATATTTGATGATATGGTAAAGGCTAGGATAAAACCCGACATCCATGCATTCAGCATTCTTGCAAAAGGCTATGTTCGTTCTGGAGAACCCAATAAAGCTGAGGAACTTCTGGAACTCATGGCCAAATCAGATGTTCATCCTAATGTTGTGATCTTTACTACCATCATCAGTGGATGGTGTAGTGCCGGAAAAATGGATCGTGCTCTTAAAATATATGACAAGATGCGTGAAATGGATGTATCACCAAATTTGAAGACTTTTGAGACTTTAATTTGGGGATATGGAGAGGCAAAACAACCTTGTAAAGCAGAAAAGTTTCTTGAAACTATGAGAAGGGGTGGTGTTCTTCCTCAGAAGAAAACGATACAGCTTGTTGCTGACGCGTGGCATGCCATTGGTTTTCTCAGCGAAGCCGAGAGAATGGTAAAACGTTCAGAAGATACTTCGATTGTCGAAGCAGATTCAATCGAGTGTGAGATTCAGGAAGATCTTTATATGGAAAAATTTTATCATAAAGAAGAACAGAATGGTTCTTTTCTGAGAGTTTTGCCCATGTCTGGTGATTCTGTTGCTGTCACCTCAAAGAACCAAATGGTGCTAAAAAGGTCAGACTCTTCTTCTGGAGGCCAGAGTACCTCTGTTAAGTCCATCTTGTTTTCGAACAATTGTGGGTTCAAAGTTCAAAAACCATTGCTGTTACATAAACAGTACAGAGCTCCGGTAATGAATTATTGGTTCATGAGTTTATGCAAAGTAGTATGTTAGAGTTGCCGTAGCTTTGTATGCACATTGAAGGATGATAACAGGGATTCGCAGTCCATCCCCTCCGAGAAAACAAAAAGAACAATTGTGGTCACAAATTTGCTCTTGGCTGTTCATTTACGGGTATTGAACAACAGCAATTTCTCATTCTTAAATCAAGATTATATTCAGTTTCTCTATTGTATATTCAGTTTAAAACTGTGATAAAAAGCATGCAGAAGTTTCATTCTTTGAGCTGTTACGTATATCAGTATATGGCTCATTATTACCCCTGTGGGAAGGATAAGTTGATGGAAAATACTTCCGGTGTTGTATTTGTTCATTTTTTACGACTTTATGTCGACAGAATAATCTTCAGCAAGTTCAGAACTAATTAACTACTTAAATGCCTTACAGATGTACTAAGAGAACAAATTTACACAAGTGCTCTGAATCACAAACTATCTCATGATATGTGGGGCTTCAAAAAAATTCTTATCATCCTTATGTTTCTCTCGAGGGTAGGAAAATATTGTTCTACAATTATTAGCAATGTTTGATTTCATTTCCAAGAGTCTTGGGAAGAAGAGCTTTTGAAGAACTTTTTGGAAAAATAAAATGTGTATTTAAATTATTTCAAGAGAATAAAATTGCTTAAACTGATAGCAAATCATGTCAATAGTTGTTGGACGAAATAAATTTTGCACTTTTAAACCGAGGTTTAAATGGAATCTGCATCGCCTCCATATCGTAAAGGTCGCAAGTTTTTACAAGACTTGAGGAGGGATAGTGTTAGGAGCCCAACTGCAGTCATATGGGTAGTGCTAAATCAATTCCCATACATTATTGAAATAAAAATAAATTTAGAAGTCTACAAGTCCCACAATTGCTTGTGAGCATTCATGTACATATAAACTACCCTTTAATTCGAGCAAGCATTTACGTACAAACTACCATCTAATTTCATTGCTATGAGCTGTTATGTACCAATGCACCACCACATGAGAACGAAACAGGGAAGCTAAAGGTTGAAAGCACTATGCCATGTATTCATTTCAATTCTCCCGAGTCAGAACTGTCTAAAATCCAATGAGTCGCCAATCAAATCGTTTTGCCCGCTCTCCAAAGTTCTTGGATCCTCAAACTATTGATGCAAACAAAGAGTCATTAGACTCGAGTGACTTCTCTGGCTTGCTATTCTGGAGAAGTGGAGCAATATCATATTCGTTTTTGTTTTTCTTCTCTGCGGATAGACTATTTTGGCCGCACCGGAGCAAGATTTGCAAAACATCCCTCATATTCGGCCTGTTCGAGGGAACACTACTAGTACAGATGATCCCGAGTTTAAGCACACTGCCGAGTTCATCCATGTATTGAGCCTCCTTTATATCCTCATCCAATGCATCAGCCAAATTTTTACCTTCTTGCATCTGACGCCATGTCCATTCAACTAGAGACGTGGTTTCATCTCCATTATGAGCTTCCCTCCCTGTTACTAGTTCAAGTAGGATGACTCCAAAGCTGAATACGTCGATCTTCTCATTCACTCTTCTCGTTTGAGCATACTCTGAAAGTTTTGGTGAACAACTAATTTTTAAGAGGGGCTTTTGTTAAGAAAAGTTGTTCGAGAAAGTGGAAGAAAATGAGTACCTGGAGCGATATAGCCAATGGAACCAGCTACAACTGACATGGTGTTCGGCTCACAATGCTTTATCAACATTCTTGCTAGACCAAAATCTGCAATCTTTGCATTGAATTCTGAATCTAGTAAGATGTTACTTGATTTTACATCACGATGGATGATAGGCGGTGAACACGCATGGTGCATGTAGAATAGACCTTGAGCGGCTCCAATGGCAATCTGCAGCCTCTTAGGCCAGCCCAATACCACATGATGAACTGAACCTGAGAGAGAATACTGTCTCCTTTTTCCATGAAGCCATCTATCCAAACTCCGATTTTCCATGTACTCGTAAACGAGTAGTTTTGATTCCTCATTCGAGATGCAGCAGAGTAGTTTCACTATGTTGGAGTGTCTAATCGAGCCAAGTATATTAACTTCTGCTAAAAATTCTTTTTCGAGTTTCTGCTCCAACTTCACTGTATCCCATATCTTCTTAACCGCAACATACTCACTTGATTGATTAATGGGAACACGGTAGACTTTCCCAGATCCCCCACTTCCAATTAGATTGTTATCTGTCAAACTTGATAATATGCTTCTTTCTGTGAAGCTTAACCTCTGGAATGAAGTGAGTTTCCAAGTCGAGTCCGATATGTGCCGTCTCGTTCGGTAACTTCGGAACAAAAAGATAGCGTACAAGACAGCCACGAGGAATGCAAGTGCTGCTACACTTGAGACTGCAGCAACAAAATGAGATGAATACTTTTTTGACTTTCTGGTCTGACTATTACATGGGCTGAGGCCTAATGAAGGGTTATCTGCGCAAAGTCCCGTGTTGTTCAAGAAACTGCTATCAAAAGCTGAGTTTTCAAACTCATCTGGGATTTCTCCGTAGAGCTGATTGGAGGAGAGGTTTAGTGAAGTCAGCTTCAAAACTCCAATTTCAGGTGGAATTTTCCCGGAAAATTTGTTGCTTGATAAGTCCAAGTCCAATAATAGTGGCAAAAGACCAAGTGATTCAGGGATTTCACCATAGAGCTGATTTCCTCTCAGATTCAAGAGTGTCAAAGACTTCCATGAGATTATATCTGATGGGAGATAACCAGAAAGCTCATTTCCATCTAACGATAGGGTCGCGAGCAAAGGAAGACCAGTCAATTCTTGAGGAATGACACCACTCAATAAATTGTTACCGGCTTTGAACTCCACCAAATTTTTCCAAGAAGATATCTCAGTTGGAATTGGACCTGAAAACTGATTGTTCTCCAGCTCAAGCAACGATAACTGAGAGCTGATTTTACTCGGGAGCTGGCCGGTGAAATAGTTGTCGTTTAGCGTCAACAATGACAAATTTAATGATGTCCATAACCCATCTGGGACTTCACCAGTAAGACTGTTTTGGTGTACTCTAACAGCTCTCAAACCGTGGCAATCACCCAGAGACTGCGGTAATTCACCGGAAAAGTTATTTTTGAAGGCAATCACTCCTAAAAGTGCCTTATTAGCACACAGATATTCCGGCAATTTACCAACAAATTGGTTTTCGGATACTTCAAAAGCTTCAAGCATCGAAAATCGGCCAAAATCTGGGGGTAATTCGCCTGATATATTATTGTTAAACAGCCTGAAATTTATAAGCTTAGGTAATCTACCAATACTTGTGGGTACTTCACCGGATAACTGATTGAAGTACAGAGCCAAGCCAGTTAACTTCGTTAACTTTCCAAAATCGTCCGTTATCGTCCCTGCCAAGTTATTTGCTGAAAGATCAAGAACATTCATGTTCAGAGATTCAATCCTCCGAGGAATGGACCCAGACAATTCATTTTTGTAAAGAAACAAGTTTGTTAAGTTTCCGAGAAGAAAGAGACCATCCGGTATGCTACCATTCAAGCCATTTACAGATAAGTCAAGAAACTCCAGAGCTGACATGTTACCAATACTTTCAGGGATTTCTCCGATCAAATTTGTTTCTGGCATCCAGAAATTCCTCAGTTTCTTTAACTGAGTGAAACTTGATGGGATTCTTTGTGGTAAAAACCCATTAAAACCAAAGTCAAGATGTTCAAGATTCGACAGGTTACCAATATCTTGTGGGAAAGAACCATTAAACAAGTTTTCATAGAGAGAAAGAGTTTTAAGACTTGTGAGGCTCCCAATGGTTGAAGGGATGTCACTACTGAAGTGGTTGTATCCCAAGTCTAAGTACTGGAGACGAGGCGAGAGCCGGTTAATATCATCAGGTATAGCTCCAAAGAATGAGTTATTAGATAGGTCTAGATACTCAAGATTGGAACAACTGTAAAGAACTCCAGGGAAATAACCAGAGAAAGAGTTGAATTGAAGATTAAGAAAAGTGAGGTTACTAAGGTCGCATATGATTGCAGGTATTGTTCCGACGATAGCTCGATTCTTGATCTCGAGTTTCGTGACGGAGTCATTGGTGCAAGTGATTTCAGACCAGCTGCAGTGGTCTGATGAGGGTGTCCAGTGACTAAGGGAAGGGGGATCGGACCAGTTTTGTTTGAGTTGAAGCAGTGTGTTTTGTTCTTGATTGGGATCAGAATTTTGCGCATTTCCATCTAAGGGTAGAGTGAAGAGGAGGAAGATGAGAATAGGGAGGAGGTGAATATTAGAAGGCGATAGGGTTGTTTTGGTCATTTTTGAGGTTAATCTACAGTGTGAATTTGATGAGGGGAGATAGTTTTGAGAGGGAGATGATGAAGATGGAAGTTATAATGTAGGAGTGGAAGTTAGGAGAAATAAAAGGATAATTAGTCGTTGACTTGGAAAATTTAGTTTGAATGTTCAGAGTTCAGACAACCTTCTTATTACATTTTAGATTAGATAGATTTACATAAGATAAATTTTTAGTCTAGAAGTGTTTAATTCATATTTTACTGATTTGTTAATAATATATAAAATATTTTTTAAATAAAAAAATTACGAATTTTAAAGAAACCCAAAACATATATTTCAGTGCTTATAATCCGGAGAAAATTGTACTATAATAAAACAATAATTCAATTAGATCATGGAAAAAAACAACAGTATATAAATATACTTATCTCAAGAAACACAATTGAAGTGATCAAGTTTGGTGATATATTATGTTGTCAAATTCTCATTTCTGAATTTATTCAAGAACAAGTTACAGATTATCATATTAGTTTAATTTTGAAAGTTTGGTTCGAATTTCAATCGTGCATCATAGAAAGTTAGGTGCACGGTTCACGTTCAAAAATTTCAGATTTTTTTGGGCCAAAATCGTGCAGGATTGGATAGAATTTTAAGAAATTTGGGGGCAAAAAAATCGTGCATCATGGGTAAAAAATCGTGCATTGAAAATGCACTAAAATTGGACATTGATGCACTAAAATTGGTCATTGGTGCACTAAACTCAAACATTGCATGTGGTGCACGACTTTTTTTGGCTTGTGGGCACGATTTATTTTGGCATGTGGGTGCACGATTTTTTTGGTATGTGGGTGGACGTAATACAGTAATCATTGCTACAGTAACAGTGATGCAGTGCTACAGTGTCGTGTTACAGTAACAACACGGGGGTTATTAATGTCATTTCAAGAGGAAATGGACTTAAATGAATTGCAGTTTTTTTTTGGACTAGGTTGAATTGTTGTCCACCAAATGGTACCGACTTGCAAGTGCCCCTATAATAGGGTACTTACAGGTGATGGAAGATAATTCATTTCAGTCAGCCAAAAATACTTAAGTTCACATAAGTCCATTTTGAAGTAAAATTACAAAAAGGCCCACTGTTCTTCTTCTTCAATGTACAGCCTTCAATTTATCCACTTCTCCTTCATTCTTCTCCTTCTCTCCTCAAATGTATTCCCCACAAACAAACATCATCAACGATTTTTTTATCAATACATTCAACTGCAACTCTTATTCAATATTTAAAGCATCATTCCAACAAAAAAATATGATCAGCTCCACGTTCATTGAAGTCAATGCGCGACGACCATTGCTACGAAACTCGGAAACCCTAGCAATTTTCGGATCTGAATTCAATTCTGACGATAGGAAAAGCTTTATCAACTCAACCACGGCCAATATTAGTCTCAGACGGGATGAAAGGCGCGTCTGCTCATCCTCCTGGAAACCTTAGCAATCTTTCAGATCTAATTTCAGAACGTGCGCCATCATTACATAAAATCATGCTCCACCATGTTAAATAATCGTGCAACATGTTAAAAAATTGCTAAAAAATCGTGCACCCCCCATTACCAAAAACTGTGCACCCCCCATTACAAAAATCAAGTGCATCACAGTGACAAAAAATCCGTGCACCCTTGCATGTTAAAAAATCATGCACCCCCATTACAAAAATCAAGTGCACCACCGTTACAATAATCGTGCACCCCACTTACAAAAAGCGTGCACCCCCATTACAAAATCGTGCACCCCTTATTACAAAAATCAAATGCACCACCTTGACAAAAATCATGCACCCAATTACAAAAAGCGTGCAACAACATGTTAAAAAACCATGCATCACAATGTCTAAAATCGTGCACCCCCATTACAAAAAATTGTGAACCCCCCCCCCCCCCCCCCCCCCCACCGCAATCACAAAAATCAAATGCACCACCTTGATAAAAAATCATACACCCAATTACAAAAATTGTGCAACATGTTAAAAATCGTGCACCATAATTTTTAAAATCGTGCATCCTCATTACAAAATCAAGTGCACAACCTTTACAAAAATCGTGCAGCATGTTAAAAATTCAGGCAGTATGTTTAAAATCGTGCACCCCCATTACAAAAATCAAGTGCACAACCTTCACAAATTGTGCACCACAACGTTAAAAACCGTACACCAAAAGTTAAAAATCAAGTGCACCACAAGCTTAAAAATCATGCACCTCCATTACAAAAAAAATTAAGTTCATCACAAAGTTCGAAAACAAATTGTGTATTACAGTTGTATATGAACGTACATCACACTATAATTAATCCAGTCATAGAAAAAGTCCATTGAAAGTTCACGATCTGCAAGGATAAAGAAGAATTTCAGAATTTAGAATTCCTGATTTTCAGAATTCCTTGCAGATCGTGACGCACCGGTGAAGAAGATGTGCGCGGAACATGAGCGAGGCAGCGGCGGCGGCTGGAGTTTCGTAGTGGCTGTACTGGCAGTGGTGGAAGGGATGAGCTGAAGAATATGGTGAAGAACATGTGTTTTGATCGCAAGAGAAGTTTGAAATGAGTTTGAATTAACAATTTTGATTTTAAGGGTATTTTGGTTTTTTAAAAAAAGATGTCAATATCTTAAGTTTAAAAACTGGACCTAGATGAATTAAGTTTCTTCAAAAGTGATTTTATATATATTGTTGTTTTTTTGCTAAATTTAGTTGAAAAATTATTTTGGAAGTGATACCTTTAAAAAAGTTTATTTATCGTAGAATAAATCTAAATACAAAACTAGTTTCTCTATTCACAAAAACTTTAACCAAGATATGTTTAATTCGAATTTAAAAGTTTGTCTTTTGTAGTAATTGTCTCAAGGCTTACGATAGCATACATTTATTTACGTGAAGATTTGAACTTTCATTTCGGATTTTAATTACGTAAGGAGATGGTATAATTTATGGGTAGGTGGGCAGAGGAAGAGTATTGTTTCTCCTTTCAATTGACATTTCAATTAATCTAGATTTCTACGATACTGTGAGTGATAGGAACCACACTAATCTCTCATATGAATACAATAATTGCATTTGGCTAGAGAATTTTTTTTCAAGAGAGAAAGAAGCTAAATATTTTTTCGTATATAGTGGAACATGAACTCGAGTCTCTCCACAATAGATTCCACAATAGATTGTGAACTTAATCTCAAATCTTAAAAAATAAACATTTGACAAGAAAATTGATTCCATAAGATAGTAAAATGAATGGGGGAACTTGAGAACCTCGGACGAGTAAATAAGGATTAAAAAAATAGTATCTGAAATGATTGATACAGAATGCCAAGATATGTTCTTATAACGACGTCTTTGTCTGTTACTCAAAATAGACAAAAATAGTTTTTTTTTTCAAGATAATTGATTTTTAATGACGGTATAATCTAGAATGATGAACAAAACGCTATTGTTGTGCACATAAATTTACATGGACTATGTAATATTGATTTCGAGTCCTTTTTTATATAGAAATTATAGTTGTAAAATAAAATTTGGAGGCATGTTTAATTTACATATGCTGTAGTTTTTATTTTTGTTTGAAAATAAAACCAAGGGATCAATTCATTCCCCAACACATGGTCAAAAATATTACTTTTCTTAAATAAATTTTAAAAATCATGATGAACAAAACGAGATATACCTTGTACATTACAGTTATTGTCACGCCCCGAGACCGGGGTCACTAACACCGGCATTGATTTTCATAAACAACTTGAAATCAATAAGCCTCATAATATCATAACTACTGAAAAGCCAGTCTTTTTCCATAAAAATAAAAACCCATTGTCTTTACAATGAATAAAGAAATGCGGAATTAAAACTTAACAACTGAATAAATAAAATTGTCTTAAAACTGGAAAACTTGAAAAATAAAAGATCTTGATGTACGCAGCGGACTTGATTTCACCAACCCCAAAATTGGTGCTCTTCTTCTGGCTCTAATTCTTCTTCGGCTTTATCTGGGCATGTAGAGTAAGGGTTGAGTGCTTTGGAAAACACTCAGCAAGTGGGGGACAATCGATATCATACATATACATAATTTTCATAAACTTGGATCATAAAACTTGCATAAACCGATATGAATGTATCTTAACATACTTGATTTGCCCTTACGAGCCATGACATAACATATCGTTTCATAATTTTCATATACTTAAGCACAGTAAAGCATTCTACTCTCTTCTTGGTACTGATATCAGTCTCTAGACTTATCCCTCCTAGAGATGATGTCATAACATCGGCTAACCCACGAATAAAGGGTCTGGATAATCCAGAAACAACGGATTACCACCGTATAAGGTTCTTTTAGCGGTTACACCCCACCGCATCAGGGTCATGGGGATCCAAATCCAATTAGATTTCGAGTTTAACGTGCTTACAAAATAATACTTTCATAATTTCAACATAATACATTTCGATTGGGATTTAAAAACATACTATATGATTTTTAGAAAACGAAACGAATATATATAACAAAAGCCCACTTACTTGCTTTGATACTTGCTTGCTTGATCAAGGGATTGAAACACACGGTTTCCTTAACTTCTTGGCTTTCGAACAACACTCGAAACACCACGTTTTAATCCTTGAATCACTACTGGAATCACGATGGACAACGATTGCTGGAACACTTCGAATAAGCGCTGGAAAACGGATTGGATTCAGACTTGGTACTCGATTGGTATAGGCTGGTAAACTCGATGGATTCTTGATAGTTCTTGCTCAAATTTCACACACTAACAGAGGGTCTTATGGACAAGGTTTCTGGTAATCTTGAAGGTTCAAATTTGGAACTAACAACACTCAAACGTTGCTGTCAAAACCCGCAGAAACCGAACACTCTTGCTGGCCGAACAGATCTTGGAAACTCGATGGTTTTGGGTTCGAAACTTGGCTTGGTTCGATGGTTTAACCTTGCTGGACTTATTTGGACAGATTATAGCTTGGTTTGTGATGCTAAGATAACACAATCACGCTGGAAACGGATTCAGAAAAATTATCAAAACTTGAACTGAATCTGGACAGAAACTCGATGGAATTGTTGCTGGTTTTGGGGCAGAAAGCTTCGGCTGTTTACTGCTGGTTGGAGGTGAATTGGTGATTGAAAGTGAGGCTGGAACCTTGCTTTTATAGAGGCATAAACTGATACCCAAGGATGGAAGGACTCTTGGATAGATCAGATCAAATCCGAAGACTCCTACATGAGATGCAACTCTTCGGCTGGATGGACTCTTCTCGGTTGGATCTTTCTCAGACTGATATGCTGCTATCATGAAGGAGTTTTGGCTTGGTTAAGGAGTGTCCAAGTAGGTGTTTAACTTGCCTTGGAGTCTTCGAAATTGAGGGAACAAACTTGTACAAAATCGAGACAGATTAATAATAGATTTCGAATGCCAAACTTGGCAAAACACGAGTTGAAAGGCACGGAAGTTCTCTTGCTGCAATGGTTCAATTAATTGGCTCAATTCCGTGAGTGGTTTAATAAATTTGGGACTCCTTGATGTGGTGCAATTCTTGGCTAGAGTTTAGAGATTTTTAAACTCTTCTTAGCAAGAATTCTATACCTACTAAACCACTTAAATTTTAACTCTAAATTGATAGTGTTCTAGTTAAACTATAACACTTAGAATTTTAAATACCCAAAAGAGTTTGTTATGGATTAGTTAACTCAATTGTTGAATGACTCAAAAATCCTGGTCTTTACAGTTGTCAACAGGAAAGTTCCAGCCGTGCGCACGTGCAAACATTATAAAAAGTAGATTTGTGTTCAAACCTGAGAATTGGGTTGCCTTTGTTGAACGGCGACCATTATTTATTCGTATTACTTTGAAAGGTTGACTTTGAATAAACCACTATCAAATCATTTATAATGGGACCCAAAAATTTAAATAAAATAAAACTTTTTTGGAATTTGCTTAGTGAAATATAATTATTTTAAGCATTGGAAATTTCGAACATAGGAAAATCCAAAAAGGCACAAGTGCAAGAAACTGGGAGGCACAATCGTCGACCACCTATGGCCCGATCGATCATTTCATGCAATCTCTTCAATAGATTGCGGCTCTTCAGATACAAACGTGTTATTTCGTGATGCACTACTGTTAAATTATGTCTTTTGATGATACATCTTGGATAACTATAAAAATAACATCACATATGACTCAAATGATTAGTTTTTCGAAATTAACACCATAATTTGAGAGAAAAGTAAGTTTAAAGTGGGTTTTGCATCATTTCATATCTTGTTCTTGAAATAAGGAATTTGCAACCTCGTGAGCCTTGTGATTTAAAGTGCAACTATCACAAGTAGAAGTCGTTGTACCTTCGAAAAAGATTGTCATATTATGTACGCACGGTGAGCGAGGTAAAATATTCTTAAAGATAAATTATTTATCATTATCTTGACTTGATATTGTGATTGTCATCATTTTCAAAACCCGTCATATTGAAACAACAACGAATGCATATCACGCATACCCGGTTCAACAAATTTAAATACTTGGAGGATATGCTTTAATTTTTTTTTTTCAACTATAATAGCTTTATTTAGAAAGAAAAAAAAAAGAAGATACAGCTCCTATTATTATATTAGGTTTGGATATGTTGACGTAATGTCTTACGTTTTTTCATATGTCGACAATCTTGTAGAAATGATTATGATCGGAAGGAAAAGGAATGAGCACACAATTTGATTGTATCAACGATTACATACGCTAAAGTAACATTATCAAACTACTTGATTTTTAACTAATCCAATTCAGCAACCATTTAATTACTTGTAAATCATAGACATACAACAGAATATTATTTAAATATTGAAAAACATATTAACTCAATAATTATTTCTATAATTACAATGATTGCGGGGAAGAGGAAATAGCATTTCACAAAACAAAACAAAAGAAGAAATAGAATTCTGACAAAACCATTTTTGGACAAGTCGCTCTTTGCAGGAAGGGAATCATTACCCAAATCTGATATTATTTTTTTGCTTAAAACTGATTTCGAATTTCAGAAAACACGAAATTTATGGATATCAATCCAATAAACATCAGAATGCCAAATATTATAACAATAAAAATACAGAAGACAATAAACACGATTCCTTGGTATTTGTTTGGCCACATACATTAATTCAGACAAACATTGAATCGAGAAATTTGAAATCACATTTAGCTTGTTTGGATGAATTCAGTTTACGTTTGCGCTTGGCTTTTGGATTTAATGAAAGGATTTCAAGTGACTATAATTTTGTGAAATTTAAACTCCATTAAAATAACTAAGTGACAAGTTTAAATTCTCCCTGCCAACCTATTCGTAACTGTAAATCCGAGATGCATGTCATTCGAAATACTCGTCCATCTAAATGGATTCCAAACTCAGCCTCAAAGTCTCAAATGAAACAAAGCATCTGCAGGTTGCAACCCAAATATCAAAATGTGCTTTAAACTTAGAATTTTAATTGATCAGTGACTCAAATGATTAGGGGGGAACTTGTATTTTTTTTAAAAAAAAAAACGCACATATTCCCAAAGAACAATAATTTCGTGTAAAAAGCATATAACTGATCCCGCATTCACTAATATCCGATATAACAAATGCTAATAGGCTCCAACGCTTGACTAATACTCTCAGTAAAAATAGAACAGCACAAAATGACTACCACACGACACTATTATATATATTATTAAGAAAAGAAATCCTAACCTAATTCCTTACTGCACCTCACGTTGACTGCATACTTCCATCGTCACATTGCGGCGGCCTCAACTTCTCTTGCAGCTTAATTTGGGGTTTGGTATTTTGGATCTCGGCTTCGAGATTTCGCCATCTCAGGTTTTAAAAAAGAGAATAGAAATGCAATCTCAAAAAGGAGTCATGAATAAATTTATTATTAATAGAAAGGGACAAACTTCAAATCAAGATGTAGTAGAGTTTAAGATTTAGAACATGAAAGTGATTTAACATAAGGGCTGGAATTAAAAGAAAAAGATGATATGATACAAGAAAATGTAATTGAGGAAAATATTGATGAGATACTCATAAACAATCCAAAAATTCAATGTAACGAGTTGGATAAAATGCCTTATGACCCTGGGCACTGGAAAGAAATTGATATAAAATTAAGAGATATATTAGTAGAGAAATGTCCAATTAGAGCTAATAATGGTGAGGCCAAAGAACGAAAATAATAGACATTTTGACATTTTTGTAAAGAATATTATGTTCGTAGACTGCCAAATGAAGAAAACAAGATAGTAGATGTTTTGTATATTCAATGGATAAAGATAGTGTTTTGTTTTTGTTGTAAGTTGTTTAACATAAAGTACAACACAAGTCAATTAGTTAACGAGGGATGCAGAGACTGGAAAAATATTGACAATAAATTGAAATCTCATGAAGTATCAAATGAGCATCTAACCAATATGACCATGTGGTTTGACTTGGAAAGGAGATTGTCAAAAAATATGACCATTGATGAAGTCATACAAGATCGAATTAACAAGGAGAAAGAACATTGGGAAAAAGTTCTTGTGCAGCTGACTCCAGCAAACTTGCAGCAGACATAGAGTCTCGTATTTCGAGCATATATCTAGCATACAAACTCGAAATCGAGTGATTATTTATTCTCTGGAAAGCTAAGACAAATGGTTATAACTTTTATGTCTGTCACTTTGCCCAAAAATAAACGAACTTAGAGCCATATTCAAGAAACTATGGCTACTGGAACGAAGCAGCACAACAAACTTCGACTTCGAGCAGCGGAGTTCGGTCAGCAGACTTTGAACCACACACTTCAAACTCTACTGGAACCAAAACTAACAGACTTGCAGAAATAGCCCAGAAACCAGAAGGTCCAGAATATGACTGTTGCAAGCTCAGAATCATATAGAAACTTTTCCAACGACTATATTATTATGTCTAATGTATATATCATTGTTTGAGGCGCTATATACAAGACTTGGAAGCTCAAATAAGCTGACAGAAAATCAATCCAAGTGAGACACAAAGAAAACAAATTTGGATATTCAACATGAGGATCTACAAAGATGAACCGGATTAAATAAGAGCATACCCCGGATTTGAAGCACATTTACCTTGCTGTATTTGATTCATTGAGAGATCACTTGTTATTCACTCAAACACTTCATTGTTTTATTCTATCTTTGAGAGATAAAGAATGTTAGAAAAACTCTTGTAATGCTCAGATTGAGTTCTGAGTCTGTATGGTTATGTGTGAATCTATGTGCGACTAGGAGTTATAGTCTTAAAGAGTTACATTGGCTGGAGTAGGTTGTATATTCTTGAGTTTAACCAATGTTTCTAGTGGAATTCTTCCGTTCGGTGGAAGAAAGAGAGATATAGAAGGATTACATCACCTTCGAACTTTCAGGAACAAATCTGTATGCATTTATATTATTGCATTATTTACCATACTATTTTTAGAATGCATAGTTGAATCGTTTTATATGCTTTGACAAAACACCAAAATATAGCATTCTAAGTGTTTGATAAAATGCTTTAACGAGACTATTATTACATATTTTACTTGTATACCTTTAAAATGATTTTCAAATGGTTAATTATTTTTAGAGCGAGTTATGTCGAGTGTCTTCCGTTCGGTTTAAAAACGAGCTTGATATAATCTCTTGGTGCAATCATTTCAAGAACACAGGCTAATAAAACTCAAGTTGGTTGAACTTGGATATGGGTGCTTATCAGACCTGTCAGACTGGTTCCGTACCGAAACCGGTCGTTCTGGGTCCGATTTTACCGGAATCGTCCAGTCCGATAAGAAACCAGATCGAATCCGGTACTGGTCCACAGATGCTGGGTTCCAACCTGGAACCGGTTTTAATTTGTTTTTTTTTTTAAATTTTGATGCAAATTTTTGTCACCGTCAGTGATCTAACACTCGACCTCACGTGGTCGAGCGAAAAGCTCTAACCAACTAACCTAATTTGCCTCTATGTTTATAAGCTGAACTCAATTATATTTCTATAAAAATCAATATTTTTTCATTTTTTTTAAAATAACAGATCCGGTTCCAGTTCAGCCCGGAACCGGATCCATCTAGTCCAAAACCTATAAGATTATGGTTCCGGAACCTTAGAACCGATCTGAATCGGTATCTTACCGGTTTTCGACCGTTTTGGGACCGGTTAGCCGGGTTCAGGTTTCGAACCGGGCTACACCGATCCGGTTATGGGTCGGGTCTGGATTGATCTGGCCCGTTAAGTAGCCTAAATTCAAATGTGGATTGTACATCCACCTCGACTGATCCTAACAAGTACTATAATGAAGTCACAATTGAAAAAAAAAAATATAATTAAAATTAATCTTGACTTATGAGGTGATATTTAAACATTTGAACTAATTATAATATTTGTATAGTAATAAAACTATGTTTTTTTAAAAAAAAATTCAAGGAGAAATTAGAAGGTCAAAAACCATATTTTAAATTTCTGAAAAAGCTAAGTATTAAATATTTTCCAAAGCAATTTTCATCTCCTAAACATTTTTTTTATCGAAAAATAATGCCTTTGTTTTTTAAAAAATAAATTTATTTTTTATTTTATTTTATTTTTGAACATGAACATTCATTATATTAATTAATCGACAAATACACAGAAGTTCCTGTAAATTAAATTAAATCCCTGTAATGTAAAGATTATTATCATCACCGGTGGTTGCAAGCAGCAAGGGCAGCTTCTTGATCCAAATGATGCAGACGCTCTCGAGGAAATGGAGAAAAATTCGTTCTGATGACGAGGATATCGACAACAATGAATTCTCCCTTCCCACACGCGACGATTCTCGCCCCGTTGACTCCCAAGGTCTGTGATTTTGCCCTAATGAATCTAAGTTTTGCTTGGGAGGTTGCATATTGAACTTTTAGTCGAATCGTTTCATTCGCTCTTACTTAAATTCTCTGTGCACGTGAATATATTCAGAGCAAGAAGAATTGGTTCGATCCATCGAGAAGAGTCAAGCTTATCAATCTTTTATATGGAAGGTATTCACTATGATGAATGCATATCATATTCGTTTTGCTGTATTCTATTTGCGCGTTGTGTTATTTATTGCGATTGATTTTGTTTATGAGGTTGGATTAGTTCGAATTTCTTCTTGATTTTGTGTTAATTGAGGTTACTTATGCGTCCCAGAGTGTGTTCGGTAGCATGATCTTATGTCATGTGGCTTTCCTCATGTTTTCAATCTATCAACAGGCTTATTCTCCCTGGGAACTGGTACTTTCTCTCATCATTCATTACCGTGGAGCACAATTTTGAATATTTGTTTTTACATAGTTTGCTGTTAATGCACACTTGAGTCTGTTCAGCATTCACATAGTGTGATAATTAGTATCTCAAGGATTCGAAATTGTAAAAACGCTTCAATCCGAATATCATGATCCTGGTTTATGTATCTTGAGAGTGGCACACATCAATATTTGAATATTCTTTGTTGTTCTTCTATCTGCATTTTATGTTACTAAGAAGTTAATAATAGCAAGGAAGTCAGCAATAGCAAAAGTCAGGCCTTCACAACAATTTGCTAGCATCTCCCCATCTCCACAGTGATTCTGTCGACATCAATGCCTGAAAACATAATTGGAAGTTTTGCATCAAAAGACAATCAAAATTGTCTTTAATCAGCCAATTACAAAATAGTCCTAATAAAATTGAATATACGGATCAAACTTGTACAGATTGGATTTGATTTTAATTTTCCAATTTTTTTGTTTTAAACCTTTTCATTTTTAATCTTATATTTCTCTTCGAATATCAAACAATAGTGTCTATTAGTTGTCTTCTTAGGAGTCTGAATGATCGATTGATTTAATATTTACCTATGTAATAACCCCATTCAAAGAATGAAAAGATCTAGTGCACTCATCTTGAATTATTTCACACAAAAAGGAAAGAAATTCACTTTCATCATCCGCACATGGATATATGTTTCGATCAGGATTAACTTTATGGAGACTACCAACACTTTTTTTGGATTTCTGATTCTACAATTTAGGAAAAGATTGATGCAAACCATTGGAAAATGGACTGGCATCTATGCCATGGTACCAATTTTGATGTTGATGTTTGTCATTTCTATCTCACATGCAGCGTTTTCATGCTTACTTCATGTATGAGGTTGATTCGTGGAGCATAGTAGCTGCAGGTTTGCTTCTCTCTCTTGTTGTTTCCATTGGCAGATGGATGTGCAATGCAAGATAATGATCTTATTATGTACTTATGGGCTGTTGGAGTATGTTTGGACATTTATTCTTTTTTTTGGACCGCCTTAGCTGTTTAATCCTCCTAACAGAATGCTCTTGTTTATAGATTTAGTTTTGGTTTCCCACTGACCTTATGTGGCATGGAAACATAAGATGAATTTCTCCTTGGATAAATCATATAGGTGCAACTCACAATTTTATAGAAATTTACCTGAAGATCAAAGAGTCTTGTCCTTGCCCAAAAATGGTGCTTTGAAATGCATAATACTCCCTGTCAGCATATTACAAATTAAGATGATGTCAAAGTTGGTTATCGTTGAAACAAAATTCTCTTTTCTTCTTGTGCAAGGAGAGTTAGTATTGCATCAATGTTGCAACATTCCTACTACTTCTTGATTGGTTCTACAAGCTTTCCTTTATGTGAAGAAGTTTGTGTGCATCTAAGGAAGCCTTGGATCAAGATTTCCCATCTACATTCCACTTGAGACCAACTTTGACAATTTATCAAGTGCATTAGATGCCGTTCCATCGCCCCCAGCCTAAAGGGCATTGCTTAGTTCATGAGATCACAATTATCCAGAGTTTTGAAGATTAAATTTAAATACTTTCTCGTCAATTTGGAAATCCATGTTAAAATGGAGCAACCATACTACTATACCATGACCCGTCGCAATCTGCCATAGACCTATTAAACAAAATTGATGCATCTGATATGTCTTACTCATGTTTGGTGAAATTTACCCTTTAGAGTGATTAAACCATCACAATATGATGGTGTCACAGATTTAGCAGCTGTTTTAGTGTGCATGATGATCATCACTGGCTTAATGCACAACTCAAAGCACCATCATCTGTGGTTGTGGTACTCTTTATTACCTGGAACATTGTTGGCAATCTTTTGGTTGCACCACATGCTGAGGTAAGCTTTTAAATGTTGGAGTCAGCAATTATCTTTCCAGAGTTCAGTTTTTTTCTCAGATAAAAAGTTCCTTGGTTAAAATTTATGGTGGATATATTTATCTTCAACAAAAATTGACATCATGGTGTCATATTGGTCTTTAAATACAAGGGTTTACAATATTATCGTGACCACTATGCATTTGCTGTAGTGACGATAATTGAATCAATTCTTAGAATCGAACTAAAATTAACTTGTACTGCAGATTGACAAAGTTTCGGTGGGATATAATGTGGCTTCCTCTAGGGCCACTGAGGTAAACCCTGCACCTTGCTTTAGATGTTTTTAGTAATACTGTGGAATGATGTGGGATTTGAACTTGCAACCTCAATATATGCCTGACATGGTTAAGTTTATTACCACTGCACCAATTCTTTCCCAAATTGTAGTGGAACTGGAGTCTGCCTTTACGTTGATCATTTACTCAACCAGTCATCCGAAGAAATTAGGAAACTTCGTGGATATATGTACGCTTACAAGGGTTATTGAGAACCATTTATGTACTTAAGTTGGTCATTGTTTAGTTTAGACATACATCAGTTGTGATTGTCGATAGTTCGGTTCAAATAATTTCTTCTGTTTCAATTGCAATATCGTCTCATTTATGCTTATACCTTCCTTCCTAGGACTGTAAAAATATTGTTTATATTCCAGGCATGAATCATACTATATCGGATATAGAAGTTTCTTTTCGTGATATAAATTACGTATAGTCTACAGAACATGTAGTGATTCAAATTTATCTTCGTTTCAAATTCGTATACTATATTTTGTTTTTGAAAACAATTGCGTGAAATTTCTATTGAAGAAAACGAATATTTCCTATATATTTTTAGTAGCTTGCACATGTAATTTATATAAAAAAAAATCGAGAATTTACATTTTACTAAAATAGTATCATTCAAAATGTTGCAATTTCTTGTATTAAATAATAATTCTAAAAAAAATTCTGCACCACTTGTCTCTAGGTCTTAGCTCCATTCCTATTACATGGATAAGCAATACAAATCCGATCAAACATATCCCTTCTGACTATTTAATTAATTAAAATTAAAGTCGTTTTTGGTTGCTTGATTGTCTGGTCGTCTACAAATTATTGAAACCGCATGCCGGAATTGAGGTAAAATCATAGCAATAAAGCTACAGAAAATTTTATAGCCTTTCCTCTCTTATTTTATACACACATAGCGCAATTAACTTTTTCTTTAATACACACAGTGCAACTCACAGGATAACTATGGCAAATTTAATAAAATACTATCAAAATAAAAAATTATTTACAAACTAATGTTGTTACAGTTACCGAAATAACGTGAATCGCGTATGTGGACCACGATTCTTTAAAAAATTGTAAACAAAATCGTGGATCAAGAACACGATTTTTATTTAAATTATTTTAAAGAAACGCGTATTCAAAGCGCGATTTTTAAAAATAGAAGAAGAAACACGGAGCCGAAACGCGATTCTTTAAAAAAAAGTTTAAATAGAAACGCGGACGTGCTCCGTGTTTCTTGGTAAGTAAAATCAAAACCAACGTGTGACTCTCAGCTTTAAAATTTAAAATTTTTGTTTTGCTCTTTAAAGGGGAAGGAAACGAAGGATATTAAATGTGTAGAGAAATCCGCTTGCAATCAGAAGGTAAGTAAGTGCTAACAAATTTTATAGAGTAAATTTTTCAGTTACTTGTTGTATATATGCATGCAAATTACCTATATTGTGTAATTTTGTAGGTTTGAATTGTCTTAGTTTTGAGTTTCCAAAAACAAATGTTAATTTTGAGGTATGTTTTCCTGAAATTTTACAATGATAAATTTTAGATATGTTGTATTTGTTAAAAAGTTTTATGCCTCTCGCGATTCTTGATTAATTATTGAAGAAATGCGGATGCTATCCACGTACTGAAGTAATGTCGACAAATACATTATAAAACGCTGCTGCTGTCTGCGTCTCTTATACTGAAGGAAAAAAAAATTAGTTCGAAAAATGCGGATGATGTCTGCGTTTCTTGTACTGAAGGAGAAAAAAAAAGATAAGTTCGAAAAATGTGGACGGTGGCCGCGTTTCTTGTACTGAAGTTTTTCGAAAAATATGTTTATAAAACGCGGATAGTGGCCGCGTTTCTTGTACTGCCGAGTAGCTTTAGTTCGAAAAAAGCGGATGGTGGTCGTGTTTCTTTTACTGAAGTTCTTTTCGAAAAATATGTTTATAAAACGCAAATAGAGACCGCGTTTCTTGTGCTGCCGGAGTTTAGTTCGAAAAACGTGGATGGTGTCCGCGTTTCTTGTAAATGAAATTCCTTAAACTTTAATTTTTAAACTTTTATTTAAACATGATACTTAAACTTTTATTTAAACATAATATTTAAAGAGAAAAATTACTAAAAAAATATTAATATATATATATATATAAACTATAATTTTTGAATCTATGTAAATAAAATATATTATAAGTATTATTTTTATGTCATTTTTCATTTATCATTAATGAGCTGATGTTATATTTTCGTAAATAATATGAGCTGATGTTATATTTTCGTAGATAATATTATAAGTATTATTTTTATGCCATTTTCCATTTATTATTTTATCATTTATAATTTATCATTTATCAATATATGAGAAAACTACCTCACAAATATTATAGAATACACACTCAAATGCAGAAATATGAGAGAACACTCTGAAATTGAATGATTTAGAATGAAGGAAATAAGCTCTATTTATAGGGTTGAAGATCCCAACACCCAACTCCCGCTGCTCGACTACCCATTAATTGCAAACGATAATTCTTAATTGCCTGACAGTTTCCATGGGCGTCGGATTCCGATGCCAGATCTGATCTCTTGTCTGGCGTGGGAAAGAAATGGTGAATCTGTGGATGATGTTGTTGAGATTGTGCCATATGCAGTAGACATCTTAGCAACGTTTCACGGGGGAGGGGGGATTCCTAAAGAATATGCAGAAGGGGAATAAAGGACGATGGTCTGAAATGGAAATGTAGGAGAAATGCATGAGATACTAATCAAATAAAGTTTTGAATGTTGATATAATCTTTTGCAACGCATATTCATCTACTTTCTATATTTAGCATTGAATAAAATTTGCAGATCCTTTCATGTTTAGTATTGTTCTAACCTCTAAGAAATCTAAATATAATGTTGTTAATCAAATCCTTTCATGTTTATTTGAATGAGGGATATGAATTTAATCCATATTTCAGATTCATTATCAAATTAATTTCCTTGTTCAATTGAAACTCATCCGCCCAAATATAACCTTACATTTTTTAGCTCGATGATACTTTAATAAGATTATTTTATATATTTACTACACTTGTTTAACTTAAAAAGTTCAAATTTCAACTATATTTATGGTTGACGTCTGTTACTATGCATGTGTTTTTTTTTCCTTTTGAAGAGTTTTTTTTTTGTTTTGGAAGGTGAATGGTTAAATATTTTTTCGCATATTGCAGAACTTAAACTCTAGTCTGTCCGAAATGGAGATGAATTATTATCAGTTGGGCTAGACACGAGAACTCATGTGTTGAGACACTGCTCATTACATTATTTATGTATTGATTATCATATACACTATAATAAAATATATAATATCCATTTAATTTAGTAGAGAAAATAATAATAGATATTAGATATAAATCTGCAAATATTAAATCCTCTTCAATCAGTCAATCATGATTTCTAGAATTTTGTCAAACTTGTTAAACAGTCGGTACATATTTTTATATAAAATTGACGTAATAAGTGCATATGTAAACTGTGAATAAATTAATGTATGAAAAGCATAACATAGATAACTGTTTTGTTTTTTAATGAAATAGGGCGAAGATAATTATTACCTTTTTTTTTTTTTTTGAAGAAGTAATTATTACATCTTGGTCTCTTAAGTTTTTGAATTGAAAAATACTCCCTTTGACTTTGTGTTAGTTAAGGACAAACGAAAAAAGAAACGGATGAAGGAGAATAAAGGACATGGGCCAAGTGGGCCGGAGATTAACTTCACTTTTCAGAATGATTAAGAACAGCCCATTATTAGTCTGCCGGTCGAGTTCAGTCTCTAAAACAGGAGACATGAAAGCACGATGAATTTGCGTAAATATTTCTCAGAAGTACTTATCTATTATTCAAACAAAAAATAGATTTTGGTTGTTTGATTTTATTGTCTATGTTATTACTTCTATAAAAAAAACATGTCAAAAACAGAAACAGAGAAACAAGTCGTGAGATATTTTTGACTGTTTTAAGTTGAGTTGTGGTAAATTTGGGACCAATTGAAGTACATTAATTTAGAAAACGCTCAATATTTTTGCTTAAAAGCAATTTTTTTCAACTTTAAACGAAAACAACATAAAAGTGTTTTGAATAAACAATAACAAACATACCTTAAAAACATCATCTCACTGTCATCATCCACTAAACCTTTTCCATATTGATATTTTTATTAACAAAACTATTATTGTTGATTAAAATTTTGATGCGGGTAGTATTTAAGAAAGAATTAAAGAATAGATAGTTATTGATGTCAATTGACCAATGAATTTTGTTACGGGAATGGTGACTAAGCGATTCGGTGTCTTAGTAAATTTTGTAACGGGTTGGAAAGGGTATTCCTATTAGTATTAATATATTTGTCCTAAAAAAAAGAATTAAAGAATGAAGCGAAAAATAAGAGAATTAACCTTGATTTGATTAATAGTATATGATATATAAGATCATTAGTTTTCAAACATTGTCCTGTGCGCTTAGGATCATGTGTTCATATGATCTTACATTTAGGATTTATACGTTTATCGTAAATGTAAAGGTTATTTAGCAAATAAATAAAAAGAACACATATTTCCATCGTTAATTTTTTTTGAAAAAAAACCCCAAAAATTATAGTCGTGGCTCCGCTCCTGGAAGCCGCGTTTTGACACTAGATTGACGTTGGATTGGATTATTTTGTCTCTCATATCTTGTTGAATATATATTTTATTTTCTGAGAATAGATCTAAAAGTAATTTTCTTGTGCATGTGAATCTTGGGTCCCAAAAATTTAAGACAACGGAATTATACTGCAACGAAATTGATATACTACAAGTACTACTTTATGATTGAACTGGATATGAAATATGAACAAGTGATCCATATAATTAGGTTATCCACTCGTACAAATTCATCCATCCAAAGGTTTACAAGATATTCAATCGCCACCCAGTTTGCCACTCACTATACTAACTAAAATAACACATCAAATCTCACTCCACTGAACATTAATTAATGGATCACCGAAAGACCTCACAATTTAATCAAGAACTTAATCTAAGAAATTTATTAATTAATTAACTCAACTATGAACCAGCCCGGAAGATAGAGCCATAAGCAAGATGGCGGCATCCTTCTCGTCTTGTGGAAACACCCGGAATTGAAATGCCAAATCCTTGCTCAAATTTATCAAGTAATCCTCCAAATCAAGCTTCTTCATTATATCTCCATTAGAATATGTTCCAGCGGCAGTGGCAGCCATTTTCCGGTGTTTCTTGAAATTTGAAGCATTCCTTTTTTTACTTGTCTTCTCTTTGTTTTTCCGCTTGATCGTCTTCGATGATGGAGGCTCATCAGTCGACACAACAGCCATGCCATTAGCTGCTTCTGAATCGGCAACCATGGCCGCCCTCCTCGCCTTCCTTTGCCTAATTCCGCAGGCGTTACAAAGTGACTGAAAAAACAGAAAAATACAATGTAATTTACTCGAGCCGATGAAATTCGAAGTACCTCTCCTAAGAGTGTTGTGATAAATCGTGGACAACAGAAAAAGGGTATGTAAAGTACTGGAACCTAAACATGGCGACTGCATAAAGAACATTTACCTTTGGGCCTTTAGGACCACTTCTCCAAAGAGGAGTCTTTGTTGTGTTGCAATCAGAACAAACCGTGATCTGGTTATTGTATGCAATTCTGCTACGTGAATCAGTTTGCCAAGAGTGTGATGCCTGGATCTTTTCATGGTCAATCGTGTTCGCTACGATGTTCTTTATTTTTAACGTCACACGATTCTGGTTTGAGTTCTTCGTCGTCTTATGCATCAGACTAATCTTGGAAGGCACCCAATGCATAGAATTGTAAGTAGCCTCCTTTATGACATGACTTTGATCAGGTACGTGGTGATCTTCTTCGTTCCAAAGAGTTAATTTTATCCCAGATTCAGCCTTATTCTTGATGTTACACGATGATGATCCACCGTGACAACCAATGTTATCTTCCTGGTGGTACATAATCTTCTTTAAAAGACTAAAAATTCACAAATCTCGCTAAAAAGAGAAGAATCGTAACAAATATAATATGACGCACCTGTTGATGATGTTGGGGCTGGTATAAATGGAGATCACAGTTTCCTGCAGTATGATTTTGCATTGAATTGTATAAAAACTGATATGAAAAAGGGTTTTGATCAATATCTTCATTAATATGTTGCTCTACAGTAAAAGGTGAAGGAGATATGCTTAAGTTCATTGACGCAGAAAATTGAGAAATTAAAAGGCGGCGCAGTTTCTTGCCAAAAAAAAACCCTATTTAATAATGGTGGCTAAAAGGGAGTAATGAATGGAGATTTTACAGATCTTTAAAAGCAAGAAGGAAGTGAAAACAAATGGAGGGGATTAAAGATTGGCCTGACTTGATGACAACCAAACAAATTATTACGTAAAAGAAGACAAAAATACAGAAGGAAGGAGTAGAATACTACCACACGACCATTTGAAAGAACCCTATCTCTTTAAAAAAAAAAACATTTGTAATATATATATATATATATTACATGGTAATATTTATTATTCATTAATTCTAATGAATAGTATTTTTTTTTTCAATTTTTTTTGTTAAATAAATTTTTTTTATGCCAGGGTTTGATCTAAATCGATTAGAATTACCTATATATTAAGTGTGGTAACATTCACTATTCACTGTAAAAAAAAAAAATTTATGTTAAATATTTTTTTGTTGATGCCTGGGGTTTGGCCTAAACCGATTAAAAATATATATATCTTAATTGGCTTTTGATGCGCAAACAACTTCAAATATTATTTTTTTCCATTTTATATAGTAAGATAGTCATCATTATTTTTAAAATGTTAGAGTCGGTTCTTTTGGTTATTTTTTTTCCAATTTAGTTACCGTGACATGGTTGTTTTTTTTAAGAAAATAAGATCAATCATTTGAAATGTTATTTTCGATCAAATTAGAAAAAAATTGACCAATATATTGGTATCTAGCACCGAACGAAAACTATATATGTATATATATATATAGTTATATGAGCAGAGATGGACTACGTATGTAGGTTATGGATCACTTCTGTAAATGTGGAGAATTGGGAAATTTTTTATCATACTGGCTGTCAGTATAGCATATGTCCAAATGCAGATACTTTCCACATTGGTGCTTCGAAATCTGAGATGGCCACACTCCACAGCCTTCCAGCTACAGGACATTCTCATGCGGAATGACGGAAATGCTCCTCCCTTCCATATGAAAGAGATAATAATTTAAGGTTGTGTTTGGTTGGAATGATAAGGGCATGATTATTAAATAATCATCCACTTATCCAATGTTCGGATCATTTTTTATTTATTCTGGATATCCATTGAGCCCGATGTCGGCCCTCACTGTTCATCTAATTTGTTTGATTATTGATCCATTCTCATTGGTGTGACAGCTTGTCATTTTCTGTACAGTAATCATGATAAGATGACACATTGTCTATAATGCCCTTCTAACATCTTCTTCAACATTTGTCATTCTGTTAAACAGGAACCATGGCCGTGTCATCATTTGTGAAAATTTCCAATCTTCATTCTCAATTTCTGTTTCACTTAACAGAGAATAAGCAAATTGATTGAAACGATAAAAATTAAAATCAAATTAATTCAAAACCCATAAATTTTATTCACTTCATACTCAATTATATTGCTCAACTTCCTGAAATGCTTAAGTTTCAACGTTTCAATACCACAAAACAATTGTGACCATCAGCTCTCTCAACCTCCGCCTCTTTAATTCCTCACAAGGGATGTCCACCTGTTTTTTTGTTTTCTTCAAATTTCGTGGATTTTGCAAATTTTTTGTACTCAGACTTGATTACTGGAAATGGGTTTCTTCTGCTTTTTTGCATTTCATCAAGGGTTGGCGACTGCTTGGATGCTTTTGTGGCGAGTCGATGGTTGGATATTATGAGCTCCTTCTTGCGGAGCAAATGTATGCTTATAACAATTGGTTTAATTCCTGGTTCGAAAAATTTGTGTTGGGTTGCAGAAGGGGAATTGGAAGGGCTTGGAGGTGGCGTGAGGATTCCAAGGAAGAGAAGTGAGATGTATTTTGATTAATAATAATTAACTATAGTATTTTATGTATAATTAAATTACATAAATAAATTTATATTGATTAATTTAAATTTAATTAAAATAAAACAATAAAATACGTGTAGAACTATTCGAGGGTATTTTTGTCATTTTACGAATAAAATTAATCTATATCACATAATTATCAAGTACACCAAACACAGTATTATTTATCATATTTTATTAATCATACGAACCAAACGCAATATAAATTATCCTTTAGTTTACTTATCAACAATTATTCATTTTTTAATCTATCCATAACTTATCATATCCTCGAACCAAGCGCACCCTAAGTACATTATATATTTCTCAAATGTTACATTTCATTTTGGAGTAACTAAATACTTAAAAACATTTTAAAATAACTTATAAACATCATTGAAATTAAATAATAAAATTCTATAAACAAATGATAAAAAACTATAGATGTTTATTCAAAAGAAGCATGTTCTCATACAAGTTAATATAAGCAAGTTACCAAATTCGGGTCGTCTTTAAACCTTTTACACATACTATACTTAAATCAAACATGTCTCGTTGCGGTAGATAACTACCAGAAATTAATTACATTGTATGCACCTCCCAAATTCATAAAACACATTGGCACTACAGAAAACTAAAAATGTCACAAAAGCACACTGAAAATATGAAGCTTTTCATGCATTCAACGAATCATATAAAAAGTCCAGATCCTTCATGCATTCAACGAATCATACAAAAAGTCCAGATCCTTGATCTATTTAAAGACATCTTTCCCTTGATTTTTCCACCTTATTCCTCTGCTGAGAAGACCCCTTTGTTGAATAAATAAACAAGATTCATAAAATTATCTAGAATATGTTAGAAGTTTCTTGTTGTGAATTAAACCAATTCACTTCCATGATCAAGAAACCATTTGCATGATCAATCAAATACCAAGATCACCCGATATCATATAACCAACATAACTTTTTTAGAACTCTCATTTGACATGAACACAAAGCACATACAGACAAATTAAGGCATACACATGAATTGATTGCACACAAGAACAAATAACAACAAGAAAGCAATGAAATGCATAAAGAAAGTAAGAACACGAAACACCAAGTTTTTATGTGGTTCGATCATCAAGTCGACCTACATCTACAGGAGGACCATTTCATTGATTCACTATCGAGTACACCAAGCAATACAGTATATGATTCATCATTTGATTCACTTCTATGATTTACAATGAATCTTTCATAGAATCACTCACTCAGTGCTATTAAAAAACTCTCAGGCTCTTGATCATCAACTCGGGACTTTTCTTGTGTTCTCACATTTTTTCTCTTCTTGTGTCTTCCATAGAATCACTCACATTTTTTCTCATCAACAATTGGTCACCCCCAGCAGGTATAAGCTTCTCCCTTAGCCAGTTGACCAAGTCATTAAGTAACCACCTCTAACTTCCTTCAACTGTCGTTTGATCTTGATGTTTTACTAACTGCTCATCAAGGGAAATAACCGCTCTTGACCATGCAGATGTCAATCTGAGCACAAGAGCAACTAGCTGCCTTGAACATTCTTGTGACATGGATGGAATAAGTTGATACATATCTAATATTTCTAATACACGGGCTTGGAAGAATATATGCATGTGTCTTTTTGGTTTATTCATGTACTTGGTAAGTGATATGAATGTAATTTATTACTGCTACATGTATTAGGATAGATACATGTTGGCTAACACCTATAAATACCATATGTGTTGTGGTCATGTTGATTTAAAAGTAACTGTTATAATTATTTCCTCCACTATTATCTTGTATGTGCTGAGTTAAAAAGTTAAATACTCTCTACTATCTAACAAATTGGTATCAAGAGCCTTTAAAGATAAAGCTTGAAGAAAGATGTCGGATGGAACATTTCAAGAGAATTTTATCAATTTTATCCCTTATTTGATGAAGGACTTGGTGCAACCTAATACTCCACCACTGACGCCTCCACCACAAAATGCACAAGTTGAAGAAGGAAGTTCTAATGAAGGACCTAGAGGAACTAGAAGTCTGCCTAACTTATACGACATAACCAAGGAAGTGACACAAAATTTTAGTGATATGACTCAATTTTGTCTTTTTGTTGATATTGCACATCTAGGTTATGAATATGCTTCTTGTGAGAAGAAATTGACAGATGTCATGGACGATGAGATAAAAGAATGACTAGGGGTGGGAAACAGGTTCGGGTATTCGGGTCCCGACCCGACCAGATTGGGTATTTCCCGATCGGGTCGGGATAATCGGGTTTTTCGGGATATCAGGTTTTTCGGGATAATCGTGTAATGGCGGGTTCAGGACGGGATTTGGGTAGGGGTTTGGGAGAAAAATTGTTCGGGTCCGGGTACCCTAACCTGATTACCTTTTAAAAATAAAAAAAATAAAAAATTTAGGTTTAAATCTGTGAAGCGTTCCTTTAAAAAAATTTTAAAAAAAAATTCAAGGTTCGGTACCCAAATTTGAGTACCCGAAACCCAAATTTCAGGTACCCGACATATTCGGGTTCGGGTTCGGGTATACCCGATTCCCCGAACCCGAATATCCCGATTCCCCGAAACCCGTCCCGATTCCCACCCCACACGGGAGGTAGCATCACTACCTAAAGGTAAAAGTACATTGGAGTCAAGTGGGTTTATAAGGTGAAGAAATATTCAAAAGGCGAGGTTGAAAGACACAAAGCAAGATTAGTTGTCAAAGGTTACAAACAAAAGAACCAGATATTTCATGAAATGAGCAAGCATATTTATACGAGGTATCATTTCACTCGAGAGTGCATATCAAAGAAAGAAATGAAACTTGAGTTTGTGAAGTCACAAGATCAAGTGCATATATTTTCATGAAGCCCTTGAGTGTTTGATGTTTTCAAAAAGTTGCAGCTAATCCTTGAAGTGATGAATCAAGTTTAAAGGGAGGTGTTGAATGAATAAACAAGATTCATCAATATATCTATAATACATGGACTTGGAGGAATGCATGTATGTGTCTTTTTGGTTTATTCATGTACTTAGTAAGTGAGATGAATACAATTTATTAGTGGTACATGTGCTAGGATAGATTCATGTTGGCGATCCTATAAATACCATATGTGTGGTGGTCATTTGTACAAAGTTTATTTAAAAGTAATTATAAGGATTACAAGTTTTCTCCATTATTCTCTTGTATGTTTTGAGTTAAAGAGTTAAATACTCTCCACTTTCTAACACCCTTTTGATCGGTAATTACCTCTATACACTTGATCAGATAATCTACCGTCTTCAATTTCACTTGGCACACGAAGTCCAATTCCTCCTCTTCGGTTTCAAACAGAGAAGAGGAGATAATTTCAGTTGCATCGGTACATCAAAGAAAACTCTGCACCCAGAAACTGCCTCTGTTATATTATAATCTTCAATCCGCATTAGCGAGTTCCCCTCGTACTTCCCATCTTTTGTAATCAAGTCCAGAATCTTTTGTTTCTGAAAATTTTTGGGTAATGCCAGTAATGGCGTAATGCAGAAGCAATTCAGAATAGGGTTAAATTGATTCCATTAACAAGAAAACTTATTACAAGTACATATTGCCAAAATAAAGAAACTGTGTCCATGAAGTCAAAATCAGCTTTCAGAATAGGGCCTTTGTTGCTGATGAATGTGCCATCGTCCTTCTGGTTTCATGAGTGCAGTAGTTGATAATAGCTCCATCAGTGAGAGAACAAACATCCCGGACTGCTACCACATCCATCGAGTGGGGACTAGTATTGTCGATGGACTAGAATTCGCATTATGCCATTTCCATAAACCAAAATAGGAGGACCCTCTTTCTATTTTGGAGTGATCGTATTTTAGTATTTTTATAGAAACATATTCTCTATTCTAATATATTATTCTCATGTGACTTTCAAGGTGTGGCAAGTGACTAATTACAAAAAAATACATCATTTATTTTATCACACAAACAATCATAATCTCATTTTAAATACTAGTTTCTAACCAAATAATTGGTCAATTGTTTTCTAGTTTTTTGTTATATCTAAAATTAATTACCTCTACCCGGCTAGGAGCATCTGTAAATTACGTTGTGGAACTTTATTTATTTATGAAAAACGCAAGAAAGCGTTGCGGTTGATGGACCTGGAGCCAACGTAGCTTAACCTGGAGTAGTATCAGAAGCAATCAAGCAAGCATGAAAGAAAGTGAAGAATAATAGAGTTTAAAGAGAATTGGTAAACTCTTATTACTTTGCTTAATGAAAAGTAGATACAAACTAGGTTTAAATAGACTCCTACTACCCAAAGACTCCTAAGATAAGAAACTACTAAATATTCAAATATAAATATTTAACCCTATCTCCTTATCAGATAACAATATTATCATTATCTAATATTCAACACTCCCCCTCAAGATGGGTCATATATGTCTAGCATGCCCATCTTGGAACATAGATCTTCAAAAGGAGGATGGCAAAGAGCTTTGGTCAAAATATCTGCAAGTTGCATATGAGAGGGGACATAATTGAGGTCAATTATTTTCTTCTCAATCTTTTCACTGATGAAATGTCGGTCTAACTCAATGTGCTTTGTTCTGTCATGGTGTACTGGATTCTTAGCAATGTTAATTGCTGCTTGATTGTCACACATCATTTCCACTGTTTGATTGTTGTCAAGCTTCAATTCATCCAGTAATCTCTTCAGCCACATTCCTTCACATATGCCTTGAGCCAGTGCTCTATATTCTGCTTCTGCACTACTACGTGCTACTACAGATTGTTTCTTGCTTCTCCATGTTACTAGATTTCCCCATACAAATGCACAGTAGGCAGAGGTTGACCTTCTATCAGTGTGGGAACCAGCCCAATCAGCATCACTGTATACTTTGATATTTCTGGTCGAAGATTTCTTGAAGAGCAATCCTTTTCCTGGGTTACCTTTTAGATATCTCATTATTCGGTATACAGCATCCATGTGATCCTTAGTTGGGTTATTCATGAATTGACTAACAACACCAACCACAAAACCAATATCAGGTCGTGTGTGTGAAAGATAGATTAGCTTCCCAACCAATCGTTGATACCTCCCTTTGTCAACCAACGGACAGTCATCCCTTGCCTCTAATTTTACCTTGGCGTCCATAGGTGTATCTATGGGTTTGCATCCCAACATCCCAGTTTCTTTAAGGATATCTACCACATATTTTCTTTGTGAGATATAAATACCATGAGATGATCTGGCGATCTCCATTCCAAGAAAATACTTCAGATATCCTAGATCTTTCATTTCGAATTCTTTTGATAGCAGAGCTTTAACTTGAGTCATTTCTTCAATGTGATTTCCTGTGAGAACAATATCGTCAACATAGACTATGAGGACAGTAATTTTCCCTTCCTCTGAATGTTTGACAAACAGAGTATGATCAGACTGACATTGAACATAGCCATTTCCCTTTAGAACCGTGGAGAATCGATGAAACCATGCTCTGGGTGACTGTTTTAGGCCATAAAGAGATTTCTTTAACTTACACACTTTATTAACTGTCGATGTATTTCCAAATCCAGGAGGAATATCCATATAAATTTCTTCTTCGAGGTCTCCATTTAGGAAAGCATTTTTCACATCAAGTTGGTATATTGGCCAATCCATATTGGCAGCAAGGGATAGGAGAACACGGATGGTATTTAACCTGGCAACTGGAGCAAAGGTCTCTTGGTAATCAATGCCATAAGATTGAGTGTACCCTTTAGCAACTAATCTGGCTTTATATCGTTCTATGTTCTCATCTGCTCTATGCTTTACTGAAAAAATCCATCTACATCCAACAGTTTTTTTCCCTGATGGTAGATCAATAATGAGCCACGTGTTGTTTTTCTCAAGAGCTTTAATTTCTTCGAAAACCGCAGATTTCCAATTTTGGTCGAGCAAAGCATTTTCAATTGTAGATGGAACCTGGACTTGATCCAATTTTGACACAAATGCTCGATATGTTGGAGATAAATGCTTACTTGATACAAACTTACATATAGGATGTTGTGTGCATGACCTGGCCCCTTTTCTCACCGCAATGGGCCTGTCATCAGAGTCATTAGTAATATGTTCAAAAATTTCATAGGTACCTTGTGGTTTTTCAGTGAGTCCTGGATCCAAGGCAGAGTCGACGCAAGGCTGAAGTTGTGCAGATTGCTTATGTCTCCTAGAGTAAACCTTTAAAGGAATAGTAGCCGAGGGAATTGGAGCCTGAGTGGATGTGATAGGCTCTAAATTTGGGAAGGCTGATTGAAGAGTTTCCTTGTTCGAAGATTCATCACTTGTAAGCTCCCCCTGAATCGACGAATTGGGGTAAAATGGCTCATTTTCAAAAAATGTGACATCCATGGAATTGAAAAATCGTTTGAGAGTTGGGCAATAACACTTGTATCCTTTTTGGTTCGGAGAGTAACCAAGGAGAATGCATTTGATGGCACGAGGGTCGAGTTTGCCCCTATGATGTTGATGTACGTGGATAAAAGCAGTGCACCCAAAAACTTTTAGAGGAATGATAGAGAGACGGTGTGAAGTAGGATAAACCTTGAGTAGTGTCTGAATTGGCGTGTGAAATTGAGTGTACGAGAGGGCATCCGATTAATGAGATATGCTGCAGTAAGGATGGCATCTCCCCAAAAACAATGTGGGACATTATGGGAGAAGAGCAATGATCGGGCAACCTCAAGTAAATGACGGTTTTTACGTTCGGAGACCCCATTTTGTTGAGGTGTGTCAACACAAGAACTCTGGTGAACAATTCCTTGACTAAGAAGATATGAACCAAGATTAGAATTAAAGAAGTCACGAGCACGGTCAGATTTTAACACCTTTATTCGAGTATTAAATTGGGTATGAATCATGGTGTTAAATTGTTTGAAAATATTACAAGTTTCAGATTTGTCTTTCATTAAAAATACCCATGGCCTGGTGTGGTCATCAACAAAAAGTAAGAACCATCTAGACCCAGTGACATTCTTAATGCGGGAAGGACCCCAAATATCACTATGGATGAGTGAAAAAAGGGTGAGATGGCTTATAAGAAAGAGGCCTATAGCTATTCCGAGTATGTTTAGCGTATTGACAAACATCACATGTAAAAGATTGCAAGCATTTATTATGAAATAAGGAAGGAAACAGTTTTGCCAGATACATAAAACTTGGATGCCCTAGACGATAATGTAATAATAAAATATCATTGTCTGTATGTGAAGAAATACGAGAAAACGATGAGCTAAAAGAACTGGCAAACTGGGATGAGACATCACAGGTAGCTCGAAGGAGATATAGGCCCTCACAAACTTCAGCATTGCCAATCGCCCGCCCCGTGGCCAAGTCCTGAAAAAGACACGAAGAGGCCAAGAATTTAGTGATACAATTGAGGTCTATACTGATGCGATTGACAGATAACAGATTACAATCCAAATCTGGAACAAATAATACAGAATGCAAGACCAAATTGTTTGATAAGTGGGTTGTTCCCGACCCAAGGACCTTTACACATAAACCATTTGGGATGCGAACAGAGCAGGGAGAACTGCAAGGCTGATATGAGTGTAAAAGTTGCTGATTTCCTGTCATATGCTCGGAAGCACCAGAATCTACAATCCAATAATTGGACAGCACTTGCTGTGAGAGTAAGGCAGTTGAAATGATACCTGTATGGGCAGAACCACCTGTACCAATGGCTGTTGGATTCGTTGAAGGGAGTGCTTTACTTAGTAAATTTTGAATTGCATCAATCTGTTCTTTGCTAAAGGGTGATGATTCCTGCGGCGAGCCCTCAAGTTGTGCCAAGTTAGAACGTCGCTATCGGAATGGTTTCCAGTTGGCGGGTTTTCCATGGATCTTCCAACATGTTTCAAGAGTATGATTTGGTCTATTGCATTTTTCACACCATGGGCGCCCATTTCGCATATTAGATGGGGAAACAGAATTTGGCCAGTCGAAGCATGATTTATAATTGCACCATCGGTTGATTGATTCCCACCAGAGAAGGATCGATGGACTGCCAAGGCGGAGCCTTCAAGTAAAGGGGCACCAAGCGAAGCACCCATCATCAATTTCCGTCTGCTTTCCTCATGTCGGACAGTTGAAAACGCATCGCGTAATCGCGGGAGAGGTTTGACAGCAAGAATTCGTGCACGAACATCATCCAGGGTGGCGTTTAGACCCATTAGAAATTGGAAGATCCGTCTGGTTTCAACAATGGATCTGTAACGGGCATCATCAGTTGGGCACGTCCATTCAGATGAGTCGAACAAATCCAATTGCTGCCAAAAACGTGTTAGGCTTGTAAAGTATTGGGTTACAGAGGATTCACCCTGTTTCATAGCCTGAAGATTGCTTTCAATCTCGAATAATTCTGCCGTGTTTTCCTTACTGGAGAACGTATCCAGAGCAGCGTCCCAGACTTCTTTGGCCGAGGAATATAGCAAAAATTGTTCACCTATATCAGGTGTCATGGAATTAACCAACCATGACATGACCATATTGTTTTCAATATTCCATATCTTGAACGCAGCATCAGACGTTTCTGGGCATCGGCTAGCGCCGGTGATTAGATCATCTCTGCCCTTCCCACGAATAAACATGCGAACCGATTGGGACCATTGAAGATAATTAAGTCCATTTAGCCTATGATTGGTAATAGGAATGGAGGTATTATCGGAAAAATGTGGGTGGGTTTTGGGCTGGATTGTTATCGGTGGTGGCCGAAGAAGAGGAAGAATTTCCTGATGCCATACCGCCGTAGTTGGTCATCAATTTGATGAACCTGGATCCGATACCATGAAGAATAATAGAGTTTAAAGAGAATTGGTAAACTCTTATTACTTTGCTTAATGAAAAGTAGATACAAACTAGGTTTAAATAGACTCCTACTACCCAAAGACTCCTAAGATAAGAAACTACTAAATATTCAAATATAAATATTTAACCCTATCTCCTTATCAGATAACAATATTATCATTATCTAATATTCAACAGAAAGAAACAGAGTAGTTCTATAAAACAGAAGCATGAACCAATTATTGTCGTACTTCAAATGAAACAACAAAGAACTTGGTAAATGCATTACTCAAGTATTATAAGGCTACAATAGTAAAGTACAAAAATACAAAACATAGTTTTAACAGTGAAGGTCCTTGTTCAGAAATATAAAACATAGTTTTCGTTGTTTTAATAGTTCAAGAAAAATAAAGAAAATACAGCCCATGAACTAGATGCAAGAAGCTTACTAAAAGTTCCCATGTAGGTTGTTGTGGCCCGCAACTCTTCCTATTCTTGCTTGCCATCTTTCATGTTGATGATGTCTGTTATTACTAAAACTAATCTGTGAAAAAATGTAAAGATAAATGGTACATATATATCAAGAACAATTTCTGAATGCAAAAAATGTCGATATGCTAAAAATTATCTTAATTCTGCTCTCCATATTTAGGCCTTATATTTACGTACATGCATATATAAAGATGTTAACTTGTAACTCCCCGATAAATGGATACGAAATGTGAGAAACCGCTACTCTTCCTTGATTAAAATTGTGATCCTTCAAGTGATTAGCTCAATGTACATTTATACACACACAGATATATATATATATATCTATATCTTCTTTCTCATGTTGCTAATCTGAATTAATAATTTGAAGGTAGCCACTTTTGTAAGTTAAAATAAGTAAATATTTAGGAATTATTGAATCCGAACACATGAAATTAAACAACATTCCTAAAAAAAACTTAAAGAAAATAGAGAAATCATAAGTTCGAGCAGTCTTTTCTTCCTTATCATAGCCTCCTACATATATACAGAAATTTAAACAACATTCCTAAAAAAAACTTAAAGAAATAGAGAAATAAGATATACAAAGATCCGTGAGTTGTATCAGTTCAAGCAAAAAAAAAAAATAGATGACAAATAATAGAGTTAACGGCCTTACCCAAGTAAACTGCAGTAAGATCGAATCATAAACCAAGAAGCATTTCATAGAAAAGAGACAAAGAAATAAGGGCAAATAATAAATAAATCTTAACTATAAATTAATCATATTTGAAAAATTAAAATAAATAATGGCAAACATTTTATTTATATACCTTGCCTTCGGGTTTTCCCTCTGGTATAACAACTATTATCCCCTAAATGTGCTTCATATCTTCCTGTCCATCTATGCCTGCATACACAAACACACACAATCATATTCAGCAATGAGAAGAAAAGATTACATCTTTATACTGTTTAAACAAAATCCATAAAAGATTCAACTTTATATCGACGTTGTTACACCACTTTTTTGGTATTTATATCAAGTTTATACTCTTGAATTTAACTTGGAACCGTTTGAAGTATGCTATCGTACAATCTCGGCTGCAAAAGATTCAACCTAAACTCAAATGTAAATAAGTAAAATAATGTAAAAAGCAAGTCAATATTTATTTGTGCACACAAAGAAAACAATGACCCAAAACGTACTCTATATCTCTTTATCAATATGATAATTTAAACAAATATCACCAAAAACCAAGACATCACACTTGCACAAAACAAATAAAATAAAATCTAAAAAAATAATAAAAAAGAAGGAAAAACCCATCAATGCGGTCACTATTTCATTAAAATACTAAGCAACAACACATTAAAGAAAACAACAGTTAAATCTATACTCAGTTGAAATCTAGGTAACAAACCAACAAAAGCTTCTTCAACATCATTTTTCCTTCAAAATCTAAACACACACATAACATTCTGAAGGGAAACGTCCCATTACACCACAATTATTGAACAAAAGAACACAATCTCAATATTGTAGCCACATTTCATATTGTAGGCATTTGGGGGTTGCTTCAGGAATGTTCTTGAGAGGAGACAGAAGAAACATAAGAAAGATTGAATAAGTAGGTGCCAAACAAGAAAATCGCCGAGACGAAGGTGTAGCAGATTTGAAGGACGTGAGTAGGTTAATAAAATCCGCAAAAATCCAATTATTTCAGATAGTGAACCTATCACCATATCACCCCATAGCCTATGACCATCCCCTCGCCAGACACAACCACGCAGCAACAATATATTCGTTAAATGAAAAACGTATGGAGAAGAGCGTTGGCTGACAAAAGAATGAGAGCACTGCTCCAGACTAAAAAATGAGTAAAACTAACCTAGGCAAAAAAGAAGACGACCAGGCCATAAATAAAGGAGGCCCAAAAACGAAAAATATAAAGGCCCAAATAAAAATAATAAAAGCCCAACACAAAAAATAACATGGCCCAGCGGAAAAGAAAGCAAAAAAAACGCAACTGTTCATTACTATTCCTCCCTACAGTAGTATAATGGAGGTAAAATAGACTCATGTTACTTTTGAAATCCTTAGACTCTTATTATATTGTTGTTAATTAATTAATGTTAAGTAAATTAAATTAAATTCAAACAAAAAAAATATAGTTCACATTTTAGTACTTCACTTTTGCATGAAACCACGGAAACCATAGTAATGTTTGTTACTGTTTTTAGGTATTTGGAAAAATATTTTGAGAAAAATTTGTTCGAAAAAATGTAATAATAAATTTGATTTTATATATTGAAAAATATATTTTCACTGTCGATGTAATATAAATTATATTATGATGTAGAGAAGTAAGATAAAATATTTCAGAGAATGCCATTATTCTTTGTTAAATCTGACAAAATTGTAGGGCTTTGGTGCTTTATATGGTCAGGAGAGCTTGTTCTTTTGTCTTTATCCGACGATGTCTCTCCACCATTTTTATTTTTACATCCTTTTCACTTGGAAGGCAACTGCATCTTTACCCTCTTTCCCCTATTGTATCTCACATTAGGGTTGTCATTTTCTTTATGTTTGGTTATCAGCCAATTTGTATCTTGTACTACTTTGTTCTAATTTATGATAGGACAGATGGTTGTTAGCCACATAAAGAGGATATTGCAACAATATCATTGACAGAAGCCCATTTTTCAGAAAACAAGACCTGGTTTCTATCAAACCATAAATTCCAGGATACCAAAGCTAAAATTTCAAGATCCATATATGAACCCCTGCTTATCACCCATTCCCACAAATCGCTAATGTTGGATTAGTATTCAACCAATGTGGAGACAACTTAGCAACCAAGTTTGAAGTCTACAATGGGGTGCCAACTTTGAAGTCCACAAAGTTGCCCAAGTTTGAACATGCCAACTTGTTATCATTTCACACCATGATTTTCATGATTTCACACCAAGAATTTTCTTGGTTTCACATCATGTTTTTCACCTATAAATAGGCAAGAGATTTGCTCATTTGTATCACAACACAAATGAAAAGTTTTGTAAGCTTTGAGAGAGAGCAAAGTGTGATTGAGAGATTTTGAGTTGAGTTGAGCAAGTTTGCTCCTTCTCCGAGAGTTGTGAGTTTGTACTCCTCTTGTAATCCTTCATATTTGATATAGTGAAGTGTGTGTACTCCGTGGACGTAGGAGAGTTTTGCCGAACCACGTAAATCTTTGTGTCTCTATCCATTTGTGTGTGCGTTGTTTTTCCTGTCCCTTATAGCTCCTGCAACTTCCGCAAGAACATGACAGCAGTCATAGTTCCCTAACAACTGGTATCAAAGCCATGGTCATTTTGTTGGGGAGAGCTTTGGTGTGGTAGGCGAATACGTATTGACTAAGGAGGTTCTGTCTAGGAAAATCGGTATTTAAGTGGGACCGGTGTGACCCCACCAATTTTCCTGAGAATCTTGAAGCTCTGTCTAGGAAAGATCGAGATTCTCTCTTTCCTGGGAGCTTACTTAGCGTGTACTATTCAAGTACTTCATCAAAGTATCAGGAGCAATGGCCGCAGACGAAGGGAAGCTAAAACTTGAAAAGTTCGATGGTGCAGATTTTGGATTCTGGAAAATGCAAATAGAGGACTATTTGTATCAGAAAAAATTGTATCAACCTCTCGAAGAAAAGAAGCCATAAACAATGTCAGATGAAGATTGGAAAATCCTCGATAGACAAGCTCTTGGAGTAATCCGCTTGACATTATCCCGCAATGTTGCTTTCAATATTGCAAAAGAAAAGACCACAGCAGGTCTCATGATAGCTCTCACCAGTATGTACGAAAAGCCGTCAGCCTCAAATAAAGTACACCTGATGAGACGATTGTTCAACTTGCGGATGACGGAAGGCACATCAGTGGCTCAACATCTCAATGAACTTAATACAATTACAACTCAACTGAGCTCAGTTGAGATTGAATTTGATGATGAAGTACGAGCATTGATACTTTTGTCTTCTCTACCTGAAGGTTGGAATGCTACAGTCACATCAGTGAGTAGCTCGTCGGGAAGCACTAAATTAAAATTTGACGATGTTCGTGATCTTGTTCTTAGCGAAGAAATCCGAAGGAGAGCGTCAAGTGAGACGTCGTCCTCTTCAGCTTTGTCTATAGAATCAAGAGGAAGAACCAGAGGAAATGGACGCGGCAGATCAAACTACCGAGGAAGATCAAAGGACAGGAGGTCCCAATCTAGGAATCCCCCTAATTCTCAGAACTCAAAGACTATCGAGTGCTGGAAATGCGGGCAGCCCGGACATTATAAAAATCAGTGCAAAAATGCACCGAAAACCAGGAGGCGAAGGCAGAAGCAAACGTTGCTTCTAGAGATGATGCATTAATATGCTCTTTAGAGTGCAAGGAAGAGTCTTGGGTGTTAGACTCCGGAGCATCATTCCATGCTACTTCGCAAAGAGAACTCTTCGAGAAATATGTCCCCGAAAACCTTGGTAAAGTCTACCTTGGTAATGAACAATCTTGCGAGATTGTTGGCAAAGGTATCATAAAGATTAAGTTGAACGGGTCTGTATGGGAGATGAAGGATGTCAGGCATATTCCCGATCTGAGAAAGAACTTAATCTCAGTTGGCCAGTTGGCCAGTGAAGGTTATACAACAGTCTTTCACGGTGATACTTGGAAGATCTCAAAAGGTGCAATGATAATTGCTCGAGGCAATAAGAGTGGTACTCTTTACATGACAGCAGGAGCACGCTGTTCAATTGCAGTTGCAGCAAACAAAGAAAGTCCTACTTTGTGGCACCAGAGACTCGGCCACATGAGTGAGAAAGGAATGAAGATTATGCATTCCAACGGAAAACTACCAGCCCTCCAATCAATAGAAATTGACATGTGTGAAGATTGCATATATGGCAAACAAAAGAGGGTCAGTTTTCAGACAAGTGACAGAACACCGAAGAAGGAAAAACTGGAACTCATTCACTCTGATGTTTGGGGACCAGCCACTATCTCATCCATTGGTAATAAAATATTACTTCGTGACATTTATCGATGATCACTCTCGGAAGGTATGGGTTTACTTTCTAAGGCAGAAGTCCGAAGTATTTGATACTTTCAAAAGATGAAAAGCTATGGTTGAAAATGAGACAAGTCTTAAAATCAAATGTCTCAGAACAGACAATGGTGGTGAATACACAGACACCAGATTCAAGAAATTCTGCTTCGAACATGGGATCCGAATGGAGAGAACCGTGCCAAGTACGCCTCAACACAATGGTGTAGCTGAGCGTATGAATCGAACGTTGACTGAAAGAGCCCGAAGTATGCGTATACAATCAGGTCTACCAAAGCAGTTCTGGGCAGAAGCAATCAATACAGCAGCTTACTTGATCAACCGAGGGCCATCTGTTCCATTAGAGCACATGATACCCGAAGAAGTATGGAGTGGAAAAGAAGTAAAACTCTCACATCTTAAAGTCTTCGGTTGTGCTGCATTTGTACATATCAGTGATCAAAGCAGGAGTAAGCTTGATCCCAAATCCAAGAAATGCACCTTCGTCGGTTATGACGATGATGAATTTGGATATCGCATATGGGATGATGAGAGCAAGAAGTTAATCCGCAGTAGGGATGTTATCTTCAATGAAAAGGCTATGTACAAAGACATACACACAACGAGCACTCGTGAGTCAATGAGTGATCCTGTCCATGTTGAGCAGGATGATGTGCCAGAGAATAGTATGTCACATCATGAAAATCCAATTTTAGATCCGGAGGAACTCGAAACGCAGAGCAGTGGAGAGCAGTCTGGTGAACCGCAGGTTCAGAGTCCTCCCGCATTGAGAAGATCATCTCGACCTCATATACCAAACAGAAGGTATATGAATTATCTATTGCTTACAGATGGATGAGAGCCTGAATGCTACGATGAAGCATGTCAGGCAGAGGATGCTGGCAAGTGGGAGATTGCAATGAAAGATGAAATGCAGTCTCTTATCTCCAACAACACTTGGGAGCTAATGAAGCTACCAAAAGGAAAGAAAGCCCTTCACAACAAATGGGTGTATCGTGTGAAGGAAGAAAGTGATGGATCAAGAAGATTCAAGGCCCGGTTAGTAGTCAAAGGTTTTCAACAGAAAGAAGGAATTGATTACACCGACATTTTTTCACCAGTAGTGAAGCTAACCACTATTCGGTCAGTGTTGAGCATTGTTGCTGCTCAAGGACTACACCTCGAACAACTGGATGTGAAAACTGCTTTTCTCCACGGGGATGTGGATGAAGAGATCTATATGCAACAACCAGAAGGATTCTCAGAGATAGGAAGGGAAAATCTTATCTGTAGGCTTCGGAGGAGCTTGTATGGTCTAAAACAAGCCCCTCGGCAATGGTATAAGAAATTCGATGGTTTCATGCAGAGGCAAGGATTCCACAAGTGTAATGCTGACCATTGTTGCTACTACAAGAAGTATGAGTCCAGTTATATCATCTTGCTACTTTATGTCGATGATATGTTGGTAGCAGGACCAGACATGGACGAGATCAAGAAGTTGAAGATGCAACTGTCAAATGAGTTTGACATGAAAGATCTAGGTCCAGCTAAACAGATTCTTGGGATGCGGATCACCAGAGATAAGCAAAAAGGTACATTGCAGTTATCTCAGGCTGAGTACATCAACGGTGTGTTGAACAGGTTCAACATGAGTGATGCTAAGGAAGTAAGTACGCCCTTGGGCAGTCACTTCAAGCTATCCAAAGATCAGTCTCCGAAGACAGATGAGGAGAGAAACTTCATGGCTCAGGTTCCCTATGCATCAGCCATTGGAAGTCTTATGTATGCCATGGTCTGTACAAGACCAGATATTGGCCATGCAGTGGGAGCTGTTAGCAGATTTATGTCAAATCTTGGAAAGACCCACTGGCAAGCGGTGAAATGGATCATGAGTTATCTACGAGGTACTAAAGATAAATGTTTAGTATTTGGAAAGGGAGAAACAAAAATACAAGGCTATGTAGATGCAGACTTTGCTGGCGAAATCGATCGTAGAAGAAGTACTACGGGTTATGTGTTCACCGTGGGAAGCACATCAGTTAGTTGGATATCGCAGATACAGAAGATTGTAGCTCTATCAACTTCAGAAGCTGAGTATGTAGCTGTGACTGAGGCTAGCAAAGAAATGATATGGTTACAAGGATTGTTAACAGAATTGGGATTCAATCAAGTAAAGAATGTACTGTACAGTGACAGTCAGAGTGCGATTCATCTAGCGAAAAATTCAGCATTCCATTCAAGAACCAAACACATTGGATTACGTTATCACTTCATCAGATCCTTGTTAGAGGAAGGTGTATTGAAAGTCGAGAAAATCCAGGGCAGTAAGAATCCAGCGGATATGTTAACAAAGGTTGTCACCATGGACAAACTGAAGTTATGTACAACTTCAGTTGGTCTTCAAGGATGAAGACGAGGTCAAGCACACCATTGATCAAGGTATGAAGACAGATTGAAATCAGTCTTCAAGTGGGAGATTGTTGGATTAGTATTCAACCAATGTGGAGACAACTTAGCAACCAAGTTTGAAGTCTACAATGTGGTGCCAACTTTGAAGTCCACAAAGTTGCCCAAGTTTGAACATGCCAACTTGTTATCATTTCACACCATGATTTTCATGATTTCACACCAAGAATTTTCTTGGTTTCACATCATGTTTTTCACCTATAAATAGGCAAGAGATTTGCTCATTTGTATCACAACACAAATGAAAAGTTTTGTAAGCTTTGAGAGAGAGCAAAGTGTGATTGAGAGATTTTGAGTTGAGTTGAGCAAGTTTACTCCTTCTCCGAGAGTTGTGAGTTTGTACTCCTCTTGTAATCCTTCATATTTGATATAGTGAAGTGTGTGTGCTCCGTGGACGTAGGCGTGTTTTGCCGAACCACGTAAATCTTTGTGTCTCTATCCATTTGTGTGTGCGTTGTTTTTCCTGTCCCTTATAGCTCCTGCAACTTCCGCAAGAACATGACAGCAGTCATAGTTCCCTAACAGCTAATGGTAGCACCCCTGAAAGAATGCAATCATTGCGATAGAGTCTTAGCTTTCCAAACTCGATGTGCTCTCTTGCATTTCCAAAACACATGAAAAGTAGTTTCATTCAAAGCATACATCTAGGACAAACTATATAATGGAATCAAATGCGGAGGCTATGAACTCCCCTTCAGATACTAATCCAGATGCTTTCATAATATCTGACATTCAGTTTCTATGTGCTTCTGCGCCGGGATTTCTTATTTGTCATTGCCGGCGTAGGATAAATGTGTTAGAGCATGAACTTGCTTCACGAGCAATTTGATCTAGGATTATTCCAGAGTACATTGAGTCCTGCCCTTTTTTTTTCTTAAATACTATGTAGCTCATGACTTTGTTTTAGCTTGATTAAGGTTAATGATATTTCCGTTAAACAAAGAAAAAAGAAATCTGACAATAAATACACTCCAAATCCTGCATTGACGCAACGAGATTCTAATACCAAAACAAGGGCAATCCCTATTATGCTTTTATGCCTTTTTGTTCAAATATAATATAAAGTCTAATAGCTACCTGGGGTTCATGCACATTTTGTAGAGAGAATTAAATCCCGACAAAAATTCAAATGGCTTTCCAAAGAAAGTAGCAAGCTAAAAATTTATGTAGGTGTAACTAATTTACTATATCTACATAATTTATATTCATCAATTATCAACAATCTAGCTATATTAATTAATTCTTTAACTAGAATTACAAGTGAAAATCGTGTAAGCAGATATTGATAGTAAAAATACGCACTGATCTTTCACCAAATCGGGCAAACTCCCCCAATATAAAGAGGGAGGCTAATCCGATGAATTAATTTAACAAAATGCCTCCTCGTCAAAAATGTGCGGCATGCACAGTACGACGGAAGAGGTGTGGCGATGATTGTTTATTTGCACCATATTTTCCGGCTGAAAAGGCTGAAGATTTCGAGAATGTTAACTGGCTTTTTGGAGTTCAAAACGCCATTAATATACTAAGTTCTGTTAGAGAAGAGGAGAGAAGTAAAACTGCTGAAACCCTGATGATTGAGGCCAGAATTAGGAGAGAAAACCCAGTCCATGGTCCACTTGAAATCGAGAAAAGGTTTCAAGATGAAATTGAGATGCTTCAAAAGGAGATGGAAGTAGTTCAGAAACAGCTTGATTTCTACAAATCAAAGGGGAAGGCAAAGTTGGTTGAGATTTGAGAACATACCTAGTAATTTAGACCTATTTTGGTTTTTAATATTTTAAGTAATCAAAATTGTGGTTTCTTCCTATAAGTTTTTTTTTTCATTCATTTGTCTTATTTCGTTTGGAATACTGATATGACCTTGGATTTTGCTAAATGACACCGATCATTTGTTGACATGTCTAGCACCACCTCAATACTGCAGCGTAATAGAACTAAAATAACTTATTAATACCAAATCTTGACTACTTAGATGATCAAAAACAAAAAATAAACCAATTTACAGGACCATTTTGATAATTTTTTTCTAATTAGATAATAGTATGTGGTTTTTTCCTTAAATTTTTAGGGGAGGGAGCTCTTACATTGGGAATATATATGACAACCATTAGGTCAAAATCTTATTGTTTTTATTTTTGTTTTAAAGTTTATGTTTATAGTTTTATATTTTAAAATAATTTATTTAATTAAATTTTTATATTCCTTTTGGAAAATATATTTTAATTATTTAATATAAATTAAATTAACTAATAATAATAATAAAATAATTATTTTATGATATTAATTATTGATTTGATTTTAGTTAATCAATTATACAAAGTTTCTAAACATAAATTTAATATGTAAATATATTAATAAAGTTGGAATAGATAATTGGTGGAATAAACTAATTATTGTAAATGAATTTAAAGGAATATTGTAGGGAATATTTTTTTTGGAGTAGATTGGTTGAAAATGAGTATTGTGTTTGATGTAGAAATTGCATTATTTTGGTGTAAAACTTAAGAAAAAATGAAGTTTTGGGTTGGAGATGGTCTTAATCAAATAAAGTAACGAAAAAATAATATATAGTCCGATCATCGACCATTGATGACTCGTTATTGCTATATAGATGCATTGTATAAAGACTGAATCACCACAAACTAAATAAACAATTCTTCGTGCCAATCAACTATGCTAAGATATAATTTTAAAAACTATATGTTTGACTAATGATTTGTACATTTTTAAGAATATCGGTTTAACATGTCTTCCATGAGTTTAACCCTTTCAGATTCGAAAAGGTATTTATAGGAAATTATATGTTAGGTCCCTCAACTTAGGAACTCTTTAACTTTATTTCTTCAAAATGTTGAAATCGTCCAAGTTTTAAAGGGCTTTCATTCTTTTAGCAGAATCATCAAGTCAAGGCTTAACGAGAAGTTGGTGTGGCAGAGTTATATCGATATCTTCCCTCAAACTTTCATTCCTCATATTGCAATCTATTTCTGCTCTACCGGTTTTTATCGATCCAACTATTCTATTTCTAAATAAAATTACATTGGCTTGTTTGAAGTAAAAGATAAGAATAGAATAATTTTATAAATTATTTTAATATAATGTTTAGTTGTTTTTTTATCATAAAATTATCTCATCATATTTTATTACAACTTTATAACAAAATAAATTGTTGCCACAAATACTTCAACTTATTTCCTAAAAATTAATTCTAAAAACTTGAAATTCTATCCACAATATGAAACTCAAACCATTACGATAAATAATAAAATTAATCCACTATTTTAATATTATACCAAACGACAATATTATTTATCACAATATCATAATTTTAATAACTTTCATGCTTATTCGATCTTTAACTTCAAACTATCTTTAAAAAGTACTTAATTCATAAACCGCCGGCCATCGGCCCATCACCGAAGGGTATCTTAAAGCAGCGGCTAGTCCCACTATCTGTCTTCTTAACTCCCCCCTCTCTTCAACATTTCCTTGTACCTCAAAAGAGAATCCAGCCTCTGCAATTTCAACTGCTGCCTAAACCTGTTTATAAAATCATCCGCTCTCGCATCCACCGTCTCATCCCCGCCGCCAAACCTAGGCATCGTCTCTGAAAGCTTCCTTCCTTCCTCCTCCTCAGCCACCGGCACCTTCTCACTCGCAGACCTCTTCATCACCGCGGCCGGTGCCGGCGCCTTTGCCCCCGCATCGGACTTGCTCCTCGTCACGTGAAAGTCGTTATCTTCGGGCGTTTGATGGACTTGATCTTGATTCGGGACGTCAGCATGGACCGTCGACAGAGGAACCGGATTTCGGTTTTCATAGCGGGAAAACGAGAGCCTCATGGAGTTGACTCGTTCGAAGAGGGACGGAACTCGCACGAGCTGTGGCGATATAACGGCGTCGTTATCGCTGGCTTTTGGTGGTTTGTTCCGAGGCTTGAGGGCTGAAATTACAAAAATGGTCCCGATCATGAGGTTTAGAACGCAGAAAAGCACATTGCGTGTTAACAAGCTGGTCACGACCTCAACTCCGTTCATGGTCTGCGCTTCGACGTCGTTTGGATATGTTTGTGAGAGAGAAAACAGCAGTCTATGAATCGATAAAAAGAAGTATATGCCAGTGGAGTGGGTGAGATGATGGGTTTATAAATGTGATTAGTTGTCTATATGTGAATATTTGAAAGTTCAAGGTGTCTTACTGAAAGTCGTCGCTAGTCTACTGTAATTGATTAATTAATTGAAGGGTTTCGGTTATTAATATTATTGTCATAAATGGTTATTATGAACATATACCGCAACACACATTAATTAATTAATTAATTAATATATATATATATATATATATATATATATATATATTTTACATTACCCGATTTATATAAGAATAACCCGACAAAGTGACAATAACACCAAAACTATCAAGGTCATATACTGGCTTTTGAATGAAGAGTTAGTTTTATATTAATGTATACTGATATTTATTTTAATACAATACGGATAATTATTATTATTACAGATGTTAGGTCATACTATAACTTTTGAGGTGAAATAATTTTAAATAAAATCATATTTTTAGTATGATAAAATATAAATTGAAAAAGTGATGAAAATTTTAATTTAAATAATGATATTTTTGGGAGAAGAGAATGAAAATAAAATTGGTATAATTCATATTTATTTTGGGACGATTTTATCCGGTAACATGAAATAAACACAATGACTATTTATACACTTTTGGTATTTTAAAAAGTATTTAAAAACTTGGACTTGCCAAAAAATAATAATGATTATTAATATTGCGATTTGCGGGTTAAATTCTGGAAGAAGATAAATGAATAAAAATCGAAAATTGTATATTAAATTGCATAAAAACCTCAATAGTAAATATGCACGAAAATTATGTTAATAAAATATGCAAAAAACCCAATATTTTATTAAACTCTACATGAAACCCCACTTTTTTTTGAACTGCACGAAACACCCTAGGCAAAAAAACCATCTATTTTCTTAAATCATGCACAAAACCCCCGCGATTGTCGAATATGCCCTCCAATTTTTCTGAATCCACATTATTTTCTTCTTTTTGTAATGATTTCTTATTTTAATTTTAAAATGAACAATATTAAAAGGGATAATTTTTAAGATGTAATTTAACAATTGATTATGAATAATATTATGAATTTTTCTTTTAACATCATGTCTATTAACCAATTCAAACTCTTTTTCAAGTTTTGGATATATTGAGTAAACAAAAAATGCAAGTGTAAAAAATATGCATGTTTCCAAATAAATTTGAAAAATGTTTTCGATAATAAACATATATATAAACAAAATTAAGTTATTATAAACATATATAATGTATATGAATATTTATGAACTTGTTTATAAAACATGCATATAATTTTAACGAGGTTAAATAAAAAATATTTATTTGTAAATGAGATGGGGTTTTGTGCATGATTTAAGAAAATAGAAGGTTTTTTCGCCTATTTGTTTAACACGAGGGGTTTCGTTCAAAATTTTAAAAAAAATGGTTTTTTGTCTTTTTTTATAATACATGGGTGTTTCATACAGAATTTAAGAAACAGAGGGTTTATTTTTGCCTATTTTGTTAACATTGTGGGCGTTCCTAGATATTTACTATAACACATTATAGTTTTATACAATTTACCCATATTTATATCTGGTTTCTTTTTCTTAATTTACAGTATTTTATTTTTGGTTTTGTTGATTGAGTTAAGGGTACCCTTAAATTAATGTAACAGCAGGCGTCACATGGAGCCACTGCAACAAACTTATAGGGAGAGAGACTAAAGGGCACGCTCCAATGTCTAACCATACAAGAAAGAAAACAATGAAGAAATTGTTAGAAAAAAAGAATGAAGAAATATTTCATAAATAAAATGACTATAATTTTATATATGAAAAAATACATATGCCTCCATTGTATAATAACTGTTTAACAAACTATCTTTCTAGCTTAAACAATTAATCTACCTCCCTTGTAGAATAGCTGTATTACAATAACATCCTCTCTAGTTTGTAAATATATAAGAAAAATTACAACTATCTTCCATATGATTTGACATAAAAATACACTATATGGGATACATTTATTGTTCAAACTAGAGGGATTAAAACAATAATTATGAAAATTATAGGGTCTAAATAAAATTCACCATTTTATATCTAACATAAGATGATCAAAGTACAAGTAACAAGAACCTAAAAAAAAAAAAGCGTTTTGATCGAGGTATTTATAATCCAAATTATATAGAAATCAGCGATACTCTAGATTTCAATTTTCTTCTCTTGAAATAACATTTTCCAACGAAGTTTTTTGACATAATGGGAATGATCGAGCAGTGGATAAATCTAAAAAAAAAAAAAAAACTCAGTTCCCACTTAATTAAATTAAAGTGCATAAATTCTTAATTAATTTATAATTCATTTAACCTAAGAGGCATTAACGACAAAACACTTATGCTAATATTTGCTTTCAATATATTTGAAAGAGAGATATTATAAATTATTCAAATGTGACTGGAATTTGGTTTTAAATTCCGTGTGAACACTTAATTTTATTTATTTATAATGTGAACGCTTTTATATTTTCTTAAAATTTTATTTATTTTTATACAACTTGATGAAACACTTGTATTACATGTAATAAATATCATTAAAAATTCGATTGACTTGTGGATGTAATGATTGTCGGGTCTTCTCCTACTATTTTTACACGTTCTTTGCGTTTTGCCTCCAATTCAAAGTGTAAAGACCAAAAAAAATAAAAAAAATCAACTCAAAATAGGAAAAGAAATCATTCACCAAAACAAAAATGCAATAATTGGGTTAAAATATTCTATCAAAAAAAAAGATATTTATTAATTATAGAAATAAAAATAATGAGATTACATCACATGATTATTTGAGATCCTCATACATCAACACTAAAAATATATTCTTACAAGAAGCAATAAATCTCAAAAATCTCTCTCAAAAGGCACAAAAACTTTTCAAGCAATATACTCAAAAATTGCTTTACATATTCAACCACAAGTCTCGAAAATATTCAGAACTATAAAGACATCCAAATCTGATATACACCGTATCGAATATACCCTAAGATGTTTTAAACACACTCTCCAAATTTGAGCTCAATCCAACGGCTAGATTTCTGGCTATGGCATTCACAAGCAAGCTGTGCAGATTCTACTCGGGAAAACAACAGCTTTTGTTCGTCCTCCATAAACCAATTCAAATGATTATAAAACCTGATATCCACCATTCACAATTTAGTTAACTCCTTTGTGAACATGCTAACCAAATTTCAGCTTGATCAAATGGTTGTATTTATCGCAAACGCTTCTTTCGTCGGATTGGTTTACAGTGTCCCAAATTTTGAAAATTCAACCAAAGGATGAGGAAGGAGTTTGCACCATCTTTGCAACCCAAAATTTATTCAAATGCGATTGCGATCAATAAATGTAAGTGTGCTTTTGTTTAAAAATCATCCTTTCGCTTTTTAAATCATAAGTATGTGTTTTGAATTACAATCGTTATGTGAACTATTTTCAAATTATGAAATTCTGAACTTTGAAATTTGAAGCACTTTAATATCGAAATCCAATTGGTAAAGAATTACGAGCTCTGTTTCTGATCCTGATGCGGTGGGATTATAATTGTTACACTGACCTGATACGGTGGTTAATCGTTGTTCTGAATTTTCAGACTCTTTATTCGAGGGTGATCTGATGTTTTGACCTCATCTCTAGGATTGTTATGTCTAGAGAACTGATATCAGTACCAGGGGGAGACTAAATGATTTATTGTGCTTATTTTAGTATATTTTATCTGATTCTGATATGAGATTCTGTTCTGGCTCCGAGGAGCAAAATTCAGTTCAGTTTCTGTTCTGTATTCATACCGAAATATTATTATAAGTATATGTTGTATCACATATGATTGTCCTCCACTTGCTGAGTTTTTCCCAACACTCACCCCCTTACTCTCTCATCCCAAGATAAGGACGAATGACAGTTGATAACAAGGAAGAAGAACAATTTTGGGGTTGGTGATCCAGTGATGCTGTCAAGACTTAAAATATTAATTTAAAGTATTTTATACTTCTGCTATCCTATACACCTCTTGAGAATATTTGTTGTACATGTGTCGGAGATGACAACATGTGTCATCATCCAAAAGTTGAGTAACATCAACCTAACCAGAAAACTAATAGCATAGAACCTTTGGTTTTGAAAATAAGTTTATTCTATTTTGAAACTAATTTCTTGAATATTTCTGTTTCAAATATCAAAACAAGCAAAGAATATTAATAGATTATAATATGTCCAACTTAACACTGGTAGATTTGTTTTTCGGCATCAAAAGAAAAAAAAGATTTCTCTATATATATCTGTCACCCTCTGGGCACAAAGCCTACATAAGCGCGACTGAACAATGAGTTCATAGAGCAACTAATTCATATTTTTCTGAGCTCTACGAAAATGGTTAATCCAAGTTGCTATAGTAGCACATTGTAAGCCATTATAAACTATTTTAAACTTTCATCCACAACCAATGTAGGACAAGGATATTACAATCACCATCCTTTAGAATGCGACATCCTCGTCGAGACATAACTTATTGATCCACATCACCAGGAATCTAGAAGTGGCTCTACAGGTTCAAGAGATGGTTCCCATCATGTAGCACTTTCAAGAGGTGGCCTCCATGTACGTGACACTTTGCCCCACAGGTTCAAGAGGTGATCTCCATGTACGTGGCACTTTGCCCCGCAGGTTCAAGAGGTGGCCCCCGACGTGTAGCATTTTGCCTCTTAGGCTCAATAGGTGTCTCCCACGCAGTAGCACTTCCCCCGCATATCACTTATCTCCCGATATTTCTTGATGGTGACCGGCTCTGATACCATTATGTCATGCCCTAGCCCAGGCCCGCACAAGCGCGACTGCAAAAATGGGCTCATATAGAAACTACTTTGTATTTTCGCTCTACGAAATGGTTAACCTTACTGTTGGTTGCGTTGTATGGGGTTTCGTCTGCGCTATTTCTGGAAAACAAATGATGAATGTTTTAAGTTGAGGCAAGTGTATAACACTTTGTCCTTCAAGAAGAATTTGCCCGCACAAGATGCTTTCGGTTTGTGGCAATTCTCTCACAAGATACAACGACTTCTCTTGTGACTGTAGGACAACAAATCATAAGAATATCAACCACAAAGGTTGCAAACTCTTTCTTTCAAGAACAAATGAATATGATGATATTTAATTCAATCATGGGATGTTGTTTATATACTAGGATATAGGTTGCCATCAAAAGACTCCATTTGGAGGCAACTATTAATGAAAAAACACAACAACGCCAAATGTGCATTTTTTCAGAAAATACCCGAAAGCATTTCAATGGATCTATCAGTCAGAATATTCTCGTTGATTTTTTTGAACTCCAAATCTTTGTACATAACTTCGTTGAGTTGTTTATCAAATGTTTCAGCAAAGATTCATCCCATCCTCGAAATACAGAATAATTTTCTACACAAATTTAAACCCATATTCAAACCACAAGAGTCTTTAAAATTAGTTTCTCACCAATCCATCATGAATTCAATATAATTTTTCCATTTCTCCTCTGAAAAACTATGGCTAACTCTGATCTTTTTATCAATCACAATTATCTATTTATCAAATGTTTCAGCGAAGGTTCATCATCTAAATTATAATTGTCACGATGACCACGAATTTAATCGAACAGCTTTATATACTATGGAAATATTATTCACCAAAACCCTTCCGCAGTTTTTTATCCTTCATCCACTAAAGATATAATCAAGCTGGTTAAATCTTCTTATAAACTTCCAGGCCATTCACCATTGCTGCAAGAGGCAATGGACATTCTATCAGAGGACAGGCTATGGCAAAAGATGGGGTTGTGCTGAATATGAAATCTTTGGGTGAAAAATGGGTTAGAATGAGAGTTTCTTACGATACTTCATTAGGGTTTTATGCAGACATCGGAAGTGAGCAGTTATGGATCGATGTTTTGCACAACATTGAAGCACGGCCTTGCGCCTGTTTCTTTGGACTGATTATCTTTACTTGACTGTGGCTTGAACATTTTCTTGTTGGGATATGCCCTAAGACAAGTCATTAGATGATTGTTTAAGACATACAATGTTTATGGATTTATGAATGGCAATTCATTATTATATATTATTCTTTTAACTGTGCATTATGAATTAATATATATGTTAATGTCCTTAGAATAATATTGTATTATTCTTAAAGATGTTCCTAGTCAAGTATTATCATGAAAGGGATAATGATAATACGTAGAGACTAGTATATGTTGATCGATGAATTGTTCATTGATATGAGATATCAAATCAACATATGGGTACATGTTAGAGAACGATGTACTGAACAGACCCACCATGAGAATGCAACATGGATAGTTATATGATCGTCATATGCAATTCTCATAGTGATAATAATGTATGTAATCCTTACGACTTGTGATCATCAGAGATCCCAACATAAGGAGTTATGTATCTTGATATCGTCAAACGTTACCCGTAACAGGATATACTATAAAGGCGACTATTGGATACACTACGAATTATGTAGAGGGATGTTGACTGATCGAGATAGGATTTGTCCCTCCTATATAACAGGAGATGTGTTAGGCCCTTGATCAAGTGAGAACTAAAATGCATGGCCATGCTCGAATGAGTCGATATGAGATATCGAGCTTATTCGTTTATTCTAGTTCTACTTGGGGATCAAGAAATAAAGATTGGATATACGAGTATGACTATTCCATGACTCGTGTTCAATCTAAACACAAAGGACAAAGGGATTAAGTTACATGATTAATATTATCACAAGTTCTAAAGGTTATGTCGAGTCATTGACATTCTCGTAATTTGGGTAGCATCGATGTGTTGCTAGATACCGCTCGATGCTTGCGACATAAAATGAGATTTTATGTCACTGCCAACATTACGAGATCCTATCGGGTCACACAAAAGATTAAATCGAGAAGGGAAATTAAATTCATGAGATGAATTAAATAATTAAGAGGAGTCTTAATTAATAATCATAAGGATTAATTAAATCATGGGCTTAAGCCCATGAAGCTTTAAGAAAGCCTTTAATTAATTATATTTAATATGATTGCATGGGTTTTAATTGTAAGACAATTGATATAACACTACACAATATCATAACCTACAAGGAGAAGCTCACGGCCGCCGACTTCAAGGAGAAGCTCTCGGTTTTCTTGATAACCGAGGAGCGATCTTGATGGTTTGGTGGTTGTTTCGATTGTGAATCGAGTTAGCTTCGTGTATAGGATTAATAACTTGTCTAGCAACGTGTTATTAATCCATCCCTTCACCCGATTTGATCGTGTGGATACTGTTGAGGCAAAACCAATCGAGTTTTGCTTAGTGACTCGAAAAGGCGTAGGACGTGGTGCAGCTCCGTGGATTCGGCTTCAAACACGCTACAAGGGTAAGACACTTGTAATTCTCTAATCCGATATGAATCCCTATGTATAGATCACTGGTTTGTAATCCCAAAATTTTATTCCGCTGCGTTGTATGCTCTTGGGGTTACTTACAGTGGTATCAGAGCCGTGTACAAGGCTCATATCGGATTTTATGTGGTTAAATAGTTTAATCATGTTAGAATTAATATTGCATGCTATTTAAAACTGTATTTTCATATATGATATGGAAAAATCGATTTTGTGAAGATCATCGTATGATAATATATATGATATAATTGACGGATCGAAATATATGATAATTCGTGATCAAAAACCGGAACATGGCTCGTGTAGGCTCACGGCCGAGGCCACCAAGGTGCTAGGGTTTCGAACCCTAGTCACCATGGCTCGGCCGTCGCTACAAAGTGGCTAGGGTTTTGAACCCTAGTCAAATTGGCCTCTCGGCCGCCGCCTAAGAGCTAGGGTTCGGACCCTGGCTCGAGCATGGGTCAAGCCGTCGCACTATCTAGGGTTTTGAACTCTTTTGGCTCGATAAAGTATTGAGAAGGTGCAAGTTGGCTCGATAGAATCAAGATGGTGCAAGGCGGCTAGGGTTTTGAACCCTAGCAGCGCCGCACCCAAGCCGCCGCATGGACCATGGCTCGGCCATGGGCTAGGGTTTCGAACCCTAGGCCCACTATTGGTCCAGCCGTGGGTTTTGGTTCGAACCATGGTGGTTCGTGTTTTAGTCGCTTTAGTTCGTGGCATGTGATGTCCCGAGCGTACGATAATTTTTCAAAAATTATTTTACAGTTTTAATTAGAATTAAATTTAAATTGTTTAGAATTTAATTAATTAAATGTTAATGCATGCTTTATGTGTTGTTTGAGCATGGTGCGTGGTTATAGCCCTTTGACCTATTAGATAGGATTTGTGAATGATTGTAATTTATAATACGACCTGCGTGTCGTGCCTTTCTCTATTTCATTCTAAATGTTATCCCTCCCCTATGTTCCCCTCGAATGTGAATCGAGGAATTCTATATCTTGTAAAATAGTGTAGTTTATTTTATTGATGGTGATCAATGAAGATGGAGCATCGTGCCGGGATGAGGAGGCCATTCACAAATTGGAGCCAAAGGAAGGTGCTTATGAAGTTACCTTAGGTTGTCTCATTGGAGTTTCTCATTGGCTTGAGAAACTCATTAGTAGGGGCTATAACCATGTCACGTTTTAATTATGTATGTTGATGCATGATTTATCTTATGTTTTAGTTTGATAATAGTATTACACATATATGTAGATATGTATACAACTATATGTAGTGGACATATTTTAAATTATCAAATTAATCATGAGATCAATAAATCCCTCTAAAATATTAAGTTTTAGATGCCTTCCAAATAAAAGTACTCGTCAATAACTTCGATTGTACATGTGTGGGTTTGCCAAAGCAAAGCACCGTGGCAATCTTAGTAAGGCGCGAAAGGATAAAAGTGATATCCGTCATACTTTAATTGGGTACGACTTAACTAGGTTATCTCAATAGGATTGGGAACCTAGAGGCATGGGTTGGATTATAATTCATTTGATGAATTGAACAAAGTGTTGTTCGTCCAACTATCCAAGAATTATATGTGATGTAATTGACAAAGTGTTGTCTACCTAAATAACCGAGTCTTGGGCGATTAGCCAAAGCTAACTCAAGATTAAGTGAAATATGGATCTTGGCCCACTAAAAGTTTCGAGGGTTGATATTTTTCAAATAAAATAGTGGGAGTATCATTTAATATAAGACCATGTTAAATGATTTAAATCATAAACTTATTTTGCATATTTATATTGTAGATATCCATGGCAACTACAAACGTTACTAGCACTTTATCACTGCGATCGGTCCTTGAGAAGGACAAACTAAATGGGACGAATTTCCTAGACTGGCATAGGAACTTGAGGATAGTCCTCAAACAAGAAAAGAAACAGTATGTTCTAGAGGAACCCTTGCTCACTGAGGAACCTCCCCTAACAGCTACAAGAGCTGAAAAAGATGCTTACAAGAAGCATCAGAGTGACGCACTTGATGTTGGGTGCCTCATGCTTGCCACCATGAACTCTGAGCTTCAGAAGCAACATGAGGAAATGGAGGCGTTCGATATGATCGAACACTTAAAGCAGTTGTACCAACAGCAAGCTAGACAAGAGAGGTATGACGTCTCTAAAGCGTTGTTCCAGTGCAGGATGGTAGAGGGAAGCTTAGTTGGAACTCATGTGCTCAAGATGATTGGGTACATTGAGAATCTGGATAAGCTAGGTTTTCCATTGGACCAAGAGTTGGCCACCGATGTAATCTTGCAATCGTTGCCGGAGAGCTTCAGTCAATTTGTAGTAAATTACAATATGACTGATATGGAAAAGACTCTGCCCCAGTTGCTTGGTATGTTGAGAACATATGAAGCAAATACTAAGAAGACTAAGGCCACAAATGTCCTTATTGTGAATAAGGGCAAAGGAAGGGCCAAAGCCAAAGGCAACAAGAAAGCAAAGAAGGTCTTTGCTAAATCTAAGCCGAAGTCTTCTGCACTGAAGCCAAAGGGAGGGATAGCAAAGGAAGGGAACTGTTTCCATTGCGGTGAGACCGGCCATTGGAAAAGGAACTGCAAAGTATATCTGGAGGATCTAAAGAAAGGAAGTGTGACTTCCGCTTCAGGTATTTTTGTTATAGAAGTCAATTTATCTACTTCTTCATCATGGGTATTAGATACTGGATGTGGATCTCACATTTGTGTAAATGTGCAGGATCTCAAAAGGAGTAGGACATTGGCAAAAGGTGAAGTTGATCTCCGAGTTGGAAATGGAGCAAGAGTTGCTGCATTAGCTATAGGAGATTATCATTTAGCTTTACCTTCTGGTTTATCGTTGATTTTAAAAGACTGTTATTTTGTGCCTTCAATTACTAAAAACATTATATCTATTTCTTGTTTAGACAAGTATGGTTTTTCATTTATAATAAAGGACAATTGTTGTTCTATTTATTTAAATGATATGTTTTATGCTGATGCACAAATGGTGAATGGTCTTTATGTATTAAATCTTGATATGCCTATCTATAACATAAATACTAAAAGGATTAAAAATAATGATTGTAATCCGACTTATCTCTGGCACTGTCGCTTGGGTCACATAAACGAGAACCGCATATCTAAACTTCATAAGGATGGAGTATTAGATTCATTTGATTTTGAATCATATGAAACATGCGAATCTTGTTTAATGGGCAAGATGACTAAAGCCCCTTTCAAGGGACACGTTGAAAGGGCAAATGTTTTATTGGGACTAATACATAGTGATGTATGTGGACCAATAAGTACACCAGCTAGAGGTGGTTTTCAATACTTCGTTACATTTACTGATGACCTCAGTAGATATGGGTATGTGTACCTAATGAAACATAAGCATGAAACCTTTGAAAAGTTCAAAGATTTCAAGAATGAAGTACAAAACCAACTTGGCAAAAGTATCAAAATCCTTCGATCAGATCGAGGAGGAGAATACTTAAGCCAAGAGTTTCATGACTATCTAAAGGAGTGTGGGATAGTCCCACAACTCACTCCTCCGTATACTCCACAATGGAATGGTGTATCCGAGAGGAGAAATCGAACCTTGTTAGACATGGTTAGATCAATGATGAGTCATGCAGATCTTCCGATATCATTTTGGGGACACGCTCTAGAAACAGCGATTTTCTTACTGAACCGTGTTCCATCTAAATCAGTGGAAAAGACACCATATGAGATATGGACTGGGAAGCGTCCTAGTATGTCTTTTATGAAGATTTGGGGTTGTGAGGCTTTCGTTAGACGTCACGCCACTAACAAACTTGGACCCAAATCTGATAAGTGTTTATTTGTGGGGTATCCTAAGGAAACGAAAGGATACTATTTCTATTATCCCACCGAGAACAAAATAGTTGTTGCTCGGACTGGTGTATTTCTTGAAAGAGAATTTATTTCTAGAAAAACCAGTGGGAGAAAAATAGAACTTAGTGAAGTTCAACCACAAGAAAACACTGAACCTGAAATTGAGATGGAAACAGAGCAGGCACCACAAACTGTTGTGGAAGAAGCACCTGCTCAAGAGACACAAGCCCAGCGTAGGTCTGTAAGAGAACACCGGGAGCCACAGAGATATGGATTTCTTGTGACTCAACAAGGTGACTTACTACTTATTGATGAGGATGAGCCGTCATCTTATCAACAAGCTATTATGGGCAATGATTCTGAGAAATGGCAAGAGGCCATGAAATCTGAGATGGAATCCATGTATGCAAACCAAGTATGGACTTTGGTTGATCCACCTGAAGGGGTACGACCCATAGGGTGCAAATGGATTTTCAAGAAAAAGACCGATATGGATGGTAATGTACAAACCTATAAAGGTCGGCTGGTTGCAAAAGGATTCAAACAAATTCATGGTATTGACTATGATGAAACCTTTTCACCAGTGGCCATGGTTAAATCCATAAGGATCTTACTTGCAATAGCTGCATTTCATGATTATGAAATCTGGCAGATGGATGTCAAAACAGCTTTCCTTAATGGAAATCTGCTCGAGGATGTGTACATGACACAGCCCGAGGGTTTTGTCGATCCAAAGGATGCTGGAAAGATATGCAAGCTACAACGATCCATTTATGGATTGAAGCAAGCTTCTCGGAGTTGGAATCTTCGTTTTGATGATGCAATCAAAGAGTTTGGTTTTATCAAAAATGAAGATGAACCTTGTGTCTACAAGAAGGTCAGTGGGAGCATAATCATTTTCCTAGTGTTGTATGTAGATGACATACTTCTTATTGGAAATGATATCCCTGCCTTACAATCTGTAAAGATTTGGCTAGGGAACTGCTTTTCAATGAAAGACTTAGGAGAAGCTACCTATGTATTAGGAATCAAGATCTATAGAGATAGATCGAGAAGGCTTCTTGGTCTAAGTCAAAGTACATACATAGACAAGGTGCTTAAAAGGTTTAGCATGCAAGAATCCAAGAAAGGATTCGTGCCTATGACACATGGTATTTATCTCTCGAAGGAACAGTGTCCTTCAACACCAGATGAGAGACAACGCATGAGTAAGATTCCATACGCATCAGCTATTGGATCTATCATGTATGCCATGATATGTACTCGTCCTGATGTATCGTATGCTTTGAGCATGACGAGCAGATATCAAGTTGATCCAGGTGAAGGTCACTGGATTGCTGTCAAGAACATCCTGAAGTACTTGAGAAGGACTAAGGATACATTCTTGATTTATGGAGGTGAGGAAGAGCTCAATGTAATGGGTTACACTGATGCAAGCTTCCAAACCGACAAAGATGATTTTCGATCGCAATCTGGATATGTGTATTGCCTGAATGGAGGTGCTGTGAGCTGGAAGAGTTCAAAGCAAGAAACAGTAGCCGATTCTACAACGGAAGCTGAGTATATTGCTGCCTCGGATGCAGCAAAGGAAGCTGTTTGGATGAGGAAGTTCATTTCTGAACTTGGAGTGGTGCCTAGCATTAAAGATCCGATAGAACTCTATTGTGACAACAATGGAGCGATCGTATTGGCTAAGGAACCAAGATCTCACCAAAGATCCAAGCACATACTTAGGCGTTTCCATTTCATTCGAGAAATCGTTGAAAGGGGAGATGTTAAAATATGCAAAGTACCAACAGATGATAATGTATCTGACCCATTGACGAAGCCGCTGTCACAGCAGAAGCATGATCGTCATACTAGATCTCTAGGCATTAGGTATATGTCTGAGTGGTCTTAGTGCAAGTGGGAGATTTGTTGGGATATGCCCTAAGACAAGTCATTAGATGATTGTTTAAGACATACAATGTTTATGGATTTATGAATGGCAATTCATTATTATATATTATTCTTTTAACTGTGCATTATGAATTAATATATATGTTAATGTCCTTAGAATAATATTGTATTATTCTTAAAGATGTTCCTAGTCAAGTATTATCATGAAAGGGATAATGATAATACGTAGAGACTAGTATATGTTGATCGATGAATTGTTCATTGATATGAGATATCAAATCAACATATGGGTACATGTTAGAGAACGATGTACTGAACAGACCCACCATGAGAATGCAACATGGATAGTTATATGATCGTCATATGCAATTCTCATAGTGATAATAATGTATGTAATCCTTACGACTTGTGATCATCAGAGATCCCAACATAAGGAGTTATGTATCTTGATATCGTCAAACGTTACCCGTAACAGGATATACTATAAAGGCGACTATTGGATACACTACGAATTATGTAGAGGGATGTTGACTGATCGAGATAGGATTTGTCCCTCCTATATAACAGGAGATGTGTTAGGCCCTTGATCAAGTGAGAACTAAAATGCATGGCCATGCTCGAATGAGTCGATATGAGATATCGAGCTTATTCGTTTATTCTAGTTCTACTTGGGGATCAAGAAATAAAGATTGGATATACGAGTATGACTATTCCATGACTCGTGTTCAATCTAAACACAAAGGACAAAGGGATTAAGTTACATGATTAATATTATCACAAGTTCTAAAGGTTATGTCGAGTCATTGACATTCTCGTAATTTGGGTAGCATCGATGTGTTGCTAGATACCGCTCGATGCTTGCGACATAAAATGAGATTTTATGTCACTGCCAACATTACGAGATCCTATCGGGTCGCACAAAAGATTAAATCGAGAAGGGAAATTAAATTCATGAGATGAATTAAATAATTAAGAGGAGTCTTAATTAATAATCATAAGGATTAATTAAATCATGGGCTTAAGCCCATGAAGCTTTAAGAAAGCCTTTAATTAATTATATTTAATATGATTGCATGGGTTTTAATTGTAAGACAATTGATATAACACTACACAATATCATAACCTACAAGGAGAAGCTCACGGCCGCCGACTTCAAGGAGAAGCTCTCGGTTTTCTTGATAACCGAGGAGCGATCTTGATGGTTTGGTGGTTGTTTCGATTGTGAATCGAGTTAGCTTCGTGTATAGGATTAATAACTTGTCTAGCAACGTGTTATTAATCCATCCCTTCACCCGATTTGATCGTGTGGATACTGTTGAGGCAAAACCAATCGAGTTTTGCTTAGTGACTCGAAAAGGCGTAGGACGTGGTGCAGCTCCGTGGATTCGGCTTCAAACACGCTACAAGGGTAAGACACTTGTAATTCTCTAATCCGATATGAATCCCTATGTATAGATCACTGGTTTGTAATCCCAAAATTTTATTCCGCTGCGTTGTATGCTCTTGGGGTTACTTACATTTCTAACGGGGTAATTGGTGGACAGTCATTTTTACATGGTCCTCAGATTAACAATACCCTTGAACTTGATGATATAACAGGTATACAATATATATTATAGCAGCAATTATTCGGTGGAGGGGATGAATGTGTAGAATAATAGTATTTTAGGGGGTGTATTCAATCTGGACTTTTATTGACTTTTAATGACTTTTTTAAATGATTGACTTTTATGGAGTTGATAGATTTCTATTGACTTTTATAGAATTCCATTATAAAAAGATTTGTATAGAGTCTCGTAGACTTTTTCAATAGATTTCTATGGACTTTATCGACTTTTAATGACTTTTTTAAATTATGGATTTCATGAAATTCATAGATTTCTAATAACTTTTATAGAATTACACGGAATTATCAAAAGAATTTTATAGACTCTATAGATTTTCAACTTATAATTAATTTATTTGAACTAACAAATGAACATAAATAACTTCTTCAATATATAATTTATTTTTACTATTAACGTAAACACATTTTACTTATTTAACAGTAAAAAATGTGAAAAATACATATTCAATTCTTTTGCATGGCAAATATTGAACAACATATTTCATCTTCAAGATGACGACCTTGAAGATTCAGTTAATGTTGCTATATAATCGTAATTTATAATTTTGTGTAATAAAACAAAAGTTTCTATTAAATAACATTTTATAAATTTAAAATATTTTTTGATGATAGTTGACTACTGTAAAAATTCTTAAAACATACTTTTTAAACAAATATGATAATTTATATCGTTAGAAATATCTTTTGTTTTAGAAATTTTTTTATTATAATTGTTTATAGATATAGACCCATACAATCGTTTTAAAAATCTATCATCTAATATAAAATTTAGCACATTAACTTGTCATTTTATCAAAATACTTGTGTAAATATTAGATTATATTGGATTAAAAATAAGCTGTGAAAAAAATAATAATTGAAGAATGAGCCGCACATTAGGAATTAAAGAAAGGGTACATGTAGAAAACAGGGGAGGAAAAGCCAATTGGGAGATTGCCATGTCGGAAATGAAAATATCAAAGAGTAAAGAGAGGTAAGGGTAATAGGAATTAAAAGTCATTCCAAATCTTTATTAGGAGTGGTGGAGAATTTTTAACTTTTTTGGGATGTACATGGGGCATCAAAGTTTGTACCTAAAGATTTCAACATAAGTCATTAAAAGTCTATGAGATTTTGGATACCTATAGACTTTTATAGAGTTTTAAAAATTCAAGTTTGAATACCACCTGACTTTTTAAAACTCTACGAATTCTTGTCTTGAATACCATTGGACTTTTGCAGAGTATATAAAAGTCTGGATTGAATACCTTTAGGCTTTTAAACTCCATAAAAGTCATTAAAAGTCAATAAATGTTTATAACCAATATACCCCCTTAGTGATTAATTAATGGATTATTAGATTATGGTTTGATAAACTGAACTTATTTGAAATAAGTTTTTTAAAGGTGTATTTAATTGATGGAAGATTTTTTTGAGTTTTGGAAATTTGTATACTTTCTCAAATATTAATAATAAAATAAATAATATTAATGAAATAAAAATAAATAAATAAACAAAGGGGGGTGTATTAGTTATAGACTTTTATTGATTTTTAATGACTTTTATGGAGTTTAAAAGTCTAGAGGTATTCAATCCAGACTTTTATATACTCTACAAAAGTCCAATGGTATTCAAGACAGACTTTCGTAGAGTTTTAAAAAGTCAGGTGGTATTCAAACTTGAATTTTTAAAACTCCATAAAAGTCTATAGGTATCCAAAATCTCATAGACTTTTAATGACTTCTGTTGAAATCTTTAGGTACAAACTTTGATGCCCCATGTACATCCCAAAAAAGTTAAAAATTCTCCACCACTCATAGTAAAGATTTGGAATGACTTTTAATTCATAATTATCCTCATCTCTCTTTACTCTTTGCTATTTTCATTTCCGATACGACCACCTCCCCATTGGCATTCCTCCACTGTTTTCTACATGTACCATTTCTTTAATTCCTAATGTGCAATTATTGTTTTTTTCACATCTTATTTTTTATCCAATATAATACTAATATTTACACAAGTATTTTGATAAAATAGCAAGTTAATGTGCTCAATTTTATATTAGATGATAGATTTTAAAATGATTGTATGAGTCTATATCTATAAACAATTATAATAAATATTTTTCTAAAATAAAAGATATTTATAACGATATAAATTATCATGTTTAATTTAAAAAGTATATTTTAAGAATTTTTATAGTAGTCAACTATCATCAAAAAATATTTTAAGTTTGTAAAATGTTATTTAATAGAAAACTTTTGTTTTATTACACAAAATTATAGATTACAATTATATAGCAACATTAACTAAATCTTCAAAGTTCTCATCTTGAAGATGCAAAAAAGTTGTTCAATATTTGCCATGCAAAAGAATTGAATAGGTATTTTCACATTTTTGACTGTTAAATAAGTAAAATGTGTTTACATTAATAGAAAAAAAAATTATATGTTAAAGAAGTTATTTATGTTCAATTGTTAGTTCAAAGAAATCAATTATAAGTTTTAAAATCTATAGAGTCTATAAAATTCTTTTGACAGTTCCGTGTAATTCTATAAAAGTTATTAGAAATCTATCAATTTCATAAAAGTCCATCATTTAAAAAAGTCATTAAAAGTCGATAAAGTCCATAAAAATCTATTGAAAAATTCTACGAGACTCTATACCAATCTTTTTATAACTCCATGAAATTCTATAAAAGTCAATAGAAATCTATCAACTCCATAAAAGTCAATCGTTTTAAAAAGTCATTAAAAGTCAATAAAAGTCTAGATTAAATACACCCAAAAAACTTGGAGAAATTGCTTCTCCTCTCCCGATCCCCTTTTTTCAGTAGCCGATTAATCTGCTCCCCCGTTCTGATTTTTGTTTGACAAGCCCTAATCGAGCCGCCGCCACCCCTCCCTTAGACACCAAAATCCACACTGAAATCACTTATTTTTCGTCTCAAACCGGTGATGGAATGGGAGTCCATATCTCCACACTTTCTATTTCAACACCCATCGCTTATTAGCCAAGGAGAAACCGTCGGTACCCCTATAAGGAAACTGCCGAACCCTTACCTTCACCAAGCCTTGTGAGTAATATGTCTATTTCGGAATCACAGGAGCAAGAATCAACGAAGGAGAGAAAAACCCGGAGGGAACGGAGTGCAACAGAAAATCTCGAAAGTTTGTTTTATTTCTTCTGCCTTATGCTTGTAATACGATTTAGTTGTGTTCATTGAAAACATGTCATACATGTAGACGTTAACTAATTCTTGATAACATGATTAATCTCCATCATGCTTCGTCTCAGCGCTCGGCGGCGGCGCTCCTCTGCGTGCGCTACTCTTGCCATTGGTTTTGTAGAAAAATGAACCATTTTGTACACCAGTGTGGAAATCTGTACTGATATATAGTTTTTCTCGTTTCGATCTTTTTAATACTGCAGGGTCTAATAACAAGAGAAAGAAAAGGTATTGCTCCTGCATCTGCTCCATTTGCTAAATCTCATAGTGAAATTGAAGGACTTGGTGAAGGATCCAGTCTCATTGAAGTGGTAAGTCTTTTCTTTAAAAAACAGTTAAAGTGTTGTCATGAGATGAACTTATCTCGAAAGCGTTGGAAACCGTTGAATCATGTTTAAGATTGATATCATTACTATAAAGGTTACTTAGTCTTTGGAATACTTCTTTTTCTATCTTTTAGTTATTGAAAATTTTGCTTTTAAATTTTAAACAAATACAAACTTGATGCAGGTGAAAAAAGTTAAGCCACGCGTGCTTCTTGATTTTTCTGGAGTTGGTGGTGTCTTTATTGAGTTGTTGTGCAATCATTTTTTTAACCCTTTCCATACTATTACATATTCCTATTTTCCATTTGGTTGTGGATTTTGTAAAGGACTTGCTCTATTTTCTTATTATGAAAGAAGTAGAGACATTTGTAAGAAAAGTTCACATCCAGTTTGTGCGGTTCTGTTTTTCGGTCTTGTAATTTTTGTGTTTCGACTAAAGCACATTTTAAAATTTTCAAGCATTGATAATGATATTGGATATCTTGCTTGGGTGTCGGTACTCCGTACTTTATTAGTGTATCAAAGACTTTCTGTGTCCTATCTATGCGATCTGTACCTAAAAAAATATTCTCAACTATGTCTTGATCAGATAAAAATTTTCATAATGTTTAATGTTGCTCTTTGATTGTGCGTTTGTTTCCTTGATTTAGGTCTGTCATTGAAGTTCGAAATGGTTCGACATTTCTCGACATAATTGTCATCCAAATTGAGGTATTTGCTGGTGTCGCATGCTCTCTAGTTTTGCTTTCTTGCATGTAACTAATATTCCCGTTGTCTATAGATAATCAATTCTGAATACGGATGCAATGAATTTGTTCAACATGATATATTAAAGGTGAGACACCAATTATACCTACTGGGTTAACTAATCGATAGATGAAATTAGACATGCTTATTTTTTGTTTTCATATGCTAGATTGTTAAAAATTATTCAAACTCAAAACATTGAGATTCATACTTTTAACAATGTCTGTATATGCATGTCGATTTTTCTGCAATACTTTTGCGACAGCAATTGCATGGATAAACTTTGTTTGCTTTAATTTTCAGGGCCAGTGCCCTCTTTTCGATGTTGAAGATTTCGCTCCCCTTCTCTGCAAAGGAAATGATGGCAAAGATGAATGGTATTTCATGTCATAGCACATGCGTAATTCTCATTCTTACGGATTTTTATTTTGACAAGCTAATTAATTTAACTTCTACTTCTGGTGTCGGTGGTTGTTTACGAAAGGCAATATTTAAGGACATAATTAATATTATAATCTTCAAATATATCCTTCATTTAGTTACTCATTTCACATTTTATGCATGTTTTATTTTCTTTGTTTTTGACGGGAAAGAATCAAAATGTACCCTTCCACTTCCACTTATCTCTCTCTCTGTTTTTTCCCCAGAAACATTGCTGTATGCCTTTCTCTGTTAGAAGAACCAAGAGCTCGCTGATTCACATAACCAATCTAATTTTTTATTTCATCTTTAATCATTATGAATGCATATTGCAAGTACAGGTAAACCCATGGTCATGGAGATGTCTTTCCATCTTTGATGAATAGTGGGAAACATGATGTATTGTTATCACATGTATAATGCTATAAAACACCAAGCTCTTTTCATTATGGCATGCAACTGCTCAAGTATGTCTGGTTAAACCTCATTCTTATTTTCTTCTTCTTTTTTCCTCCGAGGGCAAAGAATATGTCTTTGTTGCTAATTCTGATAACTTGGTGCAGTTGTTTATTTGGGTATCCTTCGTCACTGAAATCTCAATTTTACACCTTATTCGAGCACTTAATATTTCTGCTTTTAGCTATCCTCTCATAGATATAGATATTTTGTTTTTGAATAAATAGCCAGGTAGTTGCTTTCTCCATTATCATGAATAAGATGCCAATCTTTTCTACATATTTTTCCGGGATAATACATGATATGGTCCCTCTTGTTTGCACACATTCCCGATTTAGTCCCTCTTGTTTGCATTGACCCGATTTAGTCCTTCTAGTTTCTAATTTGTCCCAAATCAGTCCTAACCGTTATATGCACCGTTAAAACTAACGGAAATGACTGAATCGGGTCACTTAAAACATCAGGGACTTAATCGGAAATTGATGCAAACACTAGAGATTGATTCGGGTCATTTAAAAAGATTGGGTGACTTAATTATTTAAATTATTAAAGTAATTAATATGGATACTTTATTTATAATTTTTGCAATTTTTTGTAAAATTATTTATTTAAATAATGATAAAATATAAATTTTTCATAAAACCATTTTTTCACTCAAACAAACGAAAGGAAAATCAATATCATATTAATATACAATTATATTTCGATGTCTAGTTTACTTATTAAATAAGATATATTTTTGATTTCATTAAATTATATTTATCAGATGTGTCATCAATTTATTAAAAAATTATTTCATTTTTTATAAATGTAATAAATTTTGTGATAAATTAAATAATTTTTGTTATAAAATTAATGACATTTTTTATAATTATTTAAATTACGATATACTATATTAAATTCTACATTTTTCATGTGATTTAAATAATTATAAAAAATATCATCAATTTATAAAAAAATTATTTAATTTATCAAAAAGAAAATAATTTTTTAATAAATTGATGACACATCTGATATACATAATTTAATGAAATTAAAAATATATATTGTTTAATAAGTAAAATGTTTATCAAAATATATTTTGTATATCAATATGTTATTGAGTTTGAGTAAAAAATGATTTTATGTAGAATTTAATATATTATATCATTATTTAAATATAATAATTTTACAAAAAATTGCCAAAATTATAAATAAAATATCCATATTAATTACTTTAATAATTTAAAGAATTAAGTCACCCAATCTTTTTAAATGACCCGAATCAGTCCCTAATGTTTGCATCAATTCCCGATTCAGTCCCTGATGTTTTAAGTGACCAGATTCAGTCCTTTCCGTTAGTTTTAACGGTGCATTTAACGGTTATGACTGATTTGGGACAAATTAGAAAACTAGAAGGACTAAATCGGGTCAGTGCAAACAAGAGGGACTAAATCGGGAATGTATGGAAACAAGATGGATCATTTCATATATTACTCCTATTTTTCCAAACCATGTGAAAAGTCCATGGAGCGATGGAAAGATCACGACCGAAGTTATGGTGAAGGTTCATGAAGTCAGTTCTGAGTATGAGAAGCAAATTCAAGTCTATGTATACACGAGCATTTAAGTTAAATTGTCGCTATCACTTTAGTATATCATGTATGACTGACGTATTCTAAGTGACGTATGTTTCCCACATTCATTCGAATCTTGATAATATTTTAATCTATTACATGTCCACTTGCACGATGACTTGCATAGTGCCAAGAAGAACTAAAAATATAAACTTATAGAAAAAACATGTTCAAATTAAAATCTAGTAAATTAATTAAACAAAATATTTTACACCAAAAATTAATTTAACAATTTTTTTATACCGTAAAGCCTATATATATATATATATATATATATATATATATATATATATATATATATATATATATATAATATATGCTAATGGAAAAAACATGTTCACATTAAAATCTTGTAAATTAATTAAACAAAATATTTTGCACCAAAAAGTAATTTAACAAAATTTTTTATACCATAAAACCTATTGATTATGATTTAGTATGTTTTCCTGCAAGCGAGTCATTGAATCGGAGTTTGAAGAAGGGGAGGGAGAATGAGCCTTTTGACTTGCAACAGATAAATGAGCATTTATTCAATCACATAGTTTGAGCTCCTAGAATACAACGCCCTTGAGATATATTCTTTTAAAAGAAGTCGGTTTAAACAAAATAAAATCTTGTGATTGAAAACATGTTATTTGAGGAGTTTTGCATATATATATATATATATATATATATATATATATATATATGTGCATTTTGTAGAAATAGATTGTTTTTCTTGTATGAATTTAGTAGTGGAGTCTATTTTGCAACAAAATGAATACTTGCAGAATCTTTTGAGTAAGGAGTATAATTACTTGTTTGAAAAATATTTATGAAGAATTTATTTCTAGAAAATAAAATTATGCTAAGTTATCATTAAATTAAGGGTAAACTCACTTAAAATCCATACCTCCAAACATAACTTTAATTCTCCATATATCAAAGATTCTTTAATCTAACTCCCTACCATACTTCTTTTCTTTATTTCAACTCACTACCTACCTTAAAAGACATAAAAACCTTTATTTTAATTGCATAAAACTCCCTAATGTTTTTAGGATTTTTACAAAAACACCCAAAATCTCATTTTTCCAATAAACAATTCCTAATAAGGGATGCGAAAATGCATAGGCCCTAATAGACTTATATGAACATGAGATCCTTCAGTTTCTGTCATCTTGAGAAGACCCAAAAATTCCCTTATGACGTAAAATTAAATAACAGGACCATCATGCTTCCGTATTACAATAAAATTTTAAAAAACTGAAAAATACCATTTTGACCATAACGACACCGAGTGAGGTGGGTCGCAACGCCACCAGTCGAAAACTTACTGCCTTCAGACTGTTTTACGAATGGCTCCTCACCATCCAACCTCAGCCCACGGGCGAGGTTAGTCTGCCAGTTATCCGACTCCTTCAGAAATCGCACAGCACAGCCCTAATTCGTTTCATACCTTAGGGCGTAAGGTATAATCAAGATATAAAAAGATTTAAAGAAATCTGGGAGATAGATAGGCAACAACCTTTATTTTATTCTGGAAATACTTATAATATCTATTACATTAAAACGTCTCCTTTTGGGAGGAGACAGACTTGTTTAGCCTATCATAAAGATGAGGCTGAACTTAAGAACATATAAACTAAACAAACTTGAACAAACAGAACAATATTATAGACACTTATCGAAAGAATAAAGAAATATTACCAAGTTACGAATAGTTGAACAATTACAAAGCTTGGAGACTCGAATATTTATTTTCAGAAAACTATAGAGAATTTTCGATGTCCTTAGCTTCCTGAATGAGTGCCCTTATATAGGTATGAATCCGGACTTCAAATGCGGATTCCAAATCTTGATAATTGTTTAGTGAGCCTGTGAGTGCGCCTTAACTTTCACGTGGTCTGGCATCTTTGTCTGAATGTGCCAACTTTTCTCGTGAGTGGTCCATTATTTTTTGTCTGAGTGCGTTGAACAGTACCTGCACTAACTTCTAATGGTCCACCTCTTTTCCTTTGTCGGGGAATCTTTACATTAGTGGTTTTTGTGATCCCCGAGCTTTAGGAAAACGGGCTCTCTTGTCAGCAGGTCTTTTGTCCCTTCTTGCTTCTGATCTGTCGGGTTTGGAGCGGAATCCTTTCCCAAACTTTGGTTCTTTCTGCTCCGGGCATGCTTGGCAAATATGGTCTATCCATCGGCCAATGTGTTCCATGTTGCAAAATTTCCGGTAAGTCTCCTTTCATGCCGGGATCTTGTATTCCCAAAGAATTCTTCTTTTTGTTTCAAAGAGTTCTTCGGCAAATCTCGTGGAGGTTCATGTCATGGCATTCAGCAAGAAAGTTCCGTTGGCTGAATTCTGAAAGAACTTGAATGAGTATTTGACTTTGTCCATTTCTGTTAGACAAACCCAAAGACTCCATGCTCGTCTGGTTGAAACTTCATCATCTGTGATAGTTCCAGCCAGAATTGGAATTCCTTCTGGTAGCGCTTTTTTATATTTTTCAAGGTGTTTCCATCTGGTCTTCTAAGCTTGATAAAATGAAAAGCTTCGATGAAGTCTTTCTTCGTCGGTTCTGGAGCAGCACAGAAAAAATACAACTCCAAGATATCGCCTCTTGCCAAATGTGGATTATTGGCCCAAGTCTCGTAAACCGCTTCTCTGATCCATTTCGCTAATTTTGATATTTCAGAGATGACTGGTGCCACAGTATAAATCGAAGCCAGAGCTCCGAAATTATACCATTCCTGAACATCGTTTGGATGGCTGTCTGGTTTCATCCAAACTCTCAGATATTTCCCTAAGATATCAACTATAGATTTGTCTGGGTTGATACCTCACTTGGTAATTAGTTTCTCCCAAGTGCGTTTGTAATCCTGCATAGGTGAAGAAACTAAATCATCATTAGTTTGAACCTTAGACTTGCCGGTCATTGGCCTAAGATTCAACTCTCCCTCTTTTACTCCAGAGGTGCTGGATTGACTTGAAGGTTCAGATTGTGATGACACCTGACCCTCAACATTCTCTACAACTTGTACATCCTCAAAGAATGCATCATCTGTAGCACTCGTGACAGGGGTACTTGAATCCCTTGCCTCCGGGTTAGATGAGCCCCGTTCTCTAAACACTTCTTTTTGCATCGTTAAAGCTGCGGCCTGAAGGATAGGTGTAGGATCAAACGCTTACCGCTTTACCAATAACTATAGTTAAGGGTAATGGCGCAACATCAATCTTTTCAACCATACACTGACACAAGCGCCACATGTTCGATCGATCACAAAGCAGAGGCAATTGTTGAACCCCAACAATCCATCCCCCAATAATTGCACTCTCTGCAACTCATGGGAATCGAACACGTGACCTTGGCTCTAATACCAATTGTAGGATCGAGCGCTTACCGCTTTACCAATAACTATAGTTAAGGGTAATGGCGCAACATCAATCTTTTCAACCATACACTGACACAAGCGCCATGTGTTCGATCGATAACAAAGCAGAGGCAATTGTTGAACCCCAACAATAGGCCCTTTCAAGACTTCAAACAATCGTTCATGGTTCCGAAAGCATGCTCGTAGTATATGATCAGTAACAAGTTCCTGATCTGCTCGTTCAAGTCGTCCCGCGACCTCTGCATTGAGTCAAAGAGTCCCAAAATCTCGTTCTAGGATCTCCAGGTTTTCCCTGAGATTCCTAACTCGTTTGAGGGTATCGCTAGCAATGTGCCCCTCCATCTCGTGTTAAGAAATCTGCAAGAATATTTTTATCAGATTTCATAATGACAATATCATAATCATAATATTGGCATTCAGTCTGCCATCTTAAAAGTCTAGCCTTTTCTGGTTTTGATTCAATTTTATTTTTCAGATAAGAGTTAACACTAGTATTATCTATTTTTAAGATAAATTTCTTTGCAAGTAAAAATAATGGCCATTTTTTAAAAGCCTTTCGAACTGCAAAGAATCCCTTCTTGTTTATGTGCCATCTGATAACTTCGTTGTTATCAAATAGCCTACTGCAATATCTGCAAGGCACTTCTCCTTCTGGTGTAACTTTCATGAGGACTGCAGCCCACCAATGATCACTGGCATCTGTGTATAATACCAGTTCATCCTCGTCGTTTGGTATTGCAAGCTTTGGTAGTTGCCCTGCAAACTTCCTTCAGCTGTTTGACAGCTTGTTTGTGATCTTCATTCCACTCAAACTTAACATCTTTCTTGAGTAGTGGACTGAACACATTCCAATGGTTTGCTAGATTGTTGATAAACATCCCAGCAAAATTAACAACTCCTAAAAAACTCTGAAGTTGTTTTAAATCCTTGAGGTCATCCGGATATCCTTGTACTTTTTCAACATTATGATTCTGCAGGATGGTTCTAGATTCGTCGATCTCGATTCCAAGGAACTCGATATGTCTTGTAGCAATCACCGCTTTCTTTTCAGAAAGCATTAATCCTTCCTTGTAACAAACGTCTGAAAAGATTTCCAGATGTTTAAGATGTTCTTTCATGTTTTTTGACTCTATGAGGATGCCGTCAATATAAACGAACATGAAGCTGAAGTAATCCTTGAACAGATTATCCATCTTTCTTTGATATATATGGGGAGCATTTGCCAATCCCATTGGCATAACATTCCAGATATAATGTTCTTGTGGTCTGGAGAATGCTGTAAACTTTCTGCTTGCTTCCTCTATTTTAATCTGGTAGAACCCATACTTGCAATCGAATTTAGAAAACACTTTGGCATTCTTGATGCTATTTATCAAATGTTCTCTGCTTGGGGTAAAATATCCATCGAACTCCAAGATTTCGTTGATCCCTTTATAGTTGCTCACCAATCTCGGCTTTCCTCGTTTAATTTCTCCATGATTTCGAACAAGAAATCCTGGACTGCTGTATGGAGAAATACCTGCTGAGATTAACTTAAGGTCAAGATGTTCCTTAAGTATCATCTGCATATCCATCTGATCTTCCATATTCATGGGGATTGGTCTGAATCTGACAAACTCATTTTCTTTTTCCAGCTTTCACATTCAAAGTAGCTTTGAGTTCATTCTTGTTCCACCATGCTAGTGGATCCTCGTTGTAGTTCCTCCGAATTTTCCTTTTTACATCCTCTAGAGTAATTCGCTCTTCAAGGGTAGTTTCAGGTTGTGGAACTTCTTATTGTAATGCCTTTTTTAATAGCAACATGATTTCTGGAGTCACTTCTTCCTCATCCTGTTCCCTGAAAGACATAATGTTAACCCAGTCAAAAGTTTGAGAATCCTTTTCACTAGGACCTTGTTGTCAAAACTGAAGAATTGCTTCTCCAAATTTCCGCCGATCCCTCATCTTTGGGTGTCAAAGTTTTCCTTCATCACCACGCTTGCTGCGAAAACTAATAGGGAATTTCTGTGAAACGCCTCCCGTAGTCTCTGCACAATAATCTTATGATCACAAAGGTTTGTGAAAATAAGTCTCCTGGTCTCGTTCTCTTGTGTGAACCTTTTGAATGTCTGTAGGAAATTGTTTCCTAACAGCATATCTGCGCCTGTATCATAGGAATAAATAGGTGGAGTGTTGACTTTGTACCATGGGGTATCGCCTGCTCCGCCGATAATAATTTTCGCTCCTTGGATTCCTTCATTAAGAATAAGGATCCGCTTGGAAAAGTTTCTTCCGGTAATGGCTGGTAATTTCTCACCAACTTCTTTAGGGAAGATATCTCGCCTGACAGTACATATTCCAGCTCCTGAATCTATGTATGCTGCAAAATATTCTGCCCGGTACTTCTCATATAACATCCCAACGGAGATGTATATTGAGAATGGACTTGTGGTCATCGAATTCGGTATCACTTTCTGTCGACCGTGAATTCCATTCCATCTTGCAATCTTTCCCAGGGTTTATGTTCCTCGAGAAATTCAATCCCTAGAATAAGCTTTTCTGGATCCTTCCGGTAATTCCTTCAATTGTGAGATCAATTTCACCAATTTGAAGGTTTCCTTGAAATTTGCCAACTGTGGGTTGTTGCAAATAATATAGGACATCGCAGGGGAAGATATTGTTCTTTTCGGTGATGTCAAAAATTATCTGCACGTCTCTCCAGCCTTCTGGGTATTTCAGTTTTCCTACTGGTTTGAATATATCAGGAATTTTCTGAATTCTGCTTGATGCTGCCTTCTGTTTTTCCCCCGGATAGTTGCTGATTAACCTATCATGTTGGAAAGACATCCTTCTTGGCTCGATCATGATGCTCCTGCTTCTATTCAGAACATGTTGATCTTGTATCCTCATGTCAATCTCTCATATTATTGGAGTATCAATGATGTCCGGCAATACTGCTTTGGCGAAATCTTTGAAGATTTGGGGACTTCGATGAATTCCTTTCTCAAGAATACCTCGGAATGATGAGTATTCGAGAGTGCGTATGCGTATGACACCTTGTAGGTGATCGAGTAAGTTCTGTTCTCTTCTTTCATCAAATCTTCTCTTTTAAAATCTTGATGAAGAGTGAGAACTTTGTTGAAGTCTCAATCTCCTAAATTGTATGCAATCCTCGGATAGATGTTGAAGGCCATCTTTCCTGCATACGGATTTCCTGCCACTGCTCCCAAACATGAATCTTTGAGGTTCGGGATTCTCTTGTCAAAGATCGCCAGGTTGAGAGGCGAATCAATTCCTTCCTTGAATGTTGCTTTAATGATAACTCTAATGGCTCCGATATGAATCCATGTGAGTGTATTAGCAACCTCTCTTTTCACCTTGTTTTTAATCTCCTCGTTTTCTCTGTAGGGGATTAATTGCATCTCAATTTGGTTTCCCGTGAATTCCATCGCGATAGCAAATTCACCTGTTGTAACCCTATGAATAATATGATGCTTCCTGCTTCGAAGGCCAATCATATCCATGGCTTCTCCATCGCTCCAATTGTAAATCCATCATACATTTGAAGCTTTGGTTTTTCCTTCATGATCCTCATAAGAGTTTTATGAGAAACAGTGGTATGAGAGAAAAAACCCCGACGGCTCTTCTCTTATCACGTGTTGAAGGAACTCTCCTTCACTCTGATTCTGAGCTGGATTCACCTCCATCAGAATAGATATCTTCTTCGTAGATGCTTTCATCTGAGGGAATATCCTCAAATTGATACACCTGCACCAAATCCTGAAAATAGACAGCATCCTCAAATTCTTTGGTATGCTCGAACCGTCTTACTCATCGGCTTTGGTTTTCTGGACAATCTGTAGAGATATGTCCTCTTGCTCCGCATGTCCAGTAGTTGCAATCTCTGAAACTCTCATTTGCACGAGTAGGTGTACGTCTGAAAGTTCTCTTCGTTGGTGTTCTGCTAGAACTAGCTTGGTTAGAACCTGTTGATGAGATTCTACTCCTTGTTGGTCCTGATCTTTGCCCTGATCTGTTGCTTCGGGCTTTCTGTTTTGACCAGACCTTTCTAGGTCTCCATGAAGACCTACTTCTTCTTGAACTACCACCTCGGGCATATGGATGACTTTTGTGCCTTTTCATTTTCGCCTTTGTGGATAGTTTCCAATGATTGTAGGGATATCATTCCATGTATAGCAAAGATGAGCTATTTTGTTGATTCCTCTGAGCTTCTTGAAATTCTTTTGGAGCTTTAAGAAATGACATTCTCCTGGACACCGTCTCGATTGCATGAGGTGTATACTATTGGATAAGCATTTCTATCCATGGGCTCGGTATTTTGGCAAAGAATAGCTCTGCTGCATCCTTTTCTGCTATCTTCGCCTTCCATCGATACTCTGTAATGAGTTTGATGTACTCGTATACATAGCAGATGCCATGTAGTTCCAGGCTAATTAGAGCTTGTCTATATTTCTTAGCCTTCTCTTCCTCCACTCCTTCGAAGTAACTTACTCCAATGAAACAGATTTTAAAGAATTTTGCCATCTTGTCCACGATCTGTTTCAGGGACTCTTCGGCTAAAACTTCTTCCTTGGTTCCTGGGTCTCCCATATCCCAGACAATCTTGACTGATCCTTCCAGACTCATTTTTAGAAGTAAAATGAATCATTCTTTGCTTAAGTCAAGTGTTCCTGTTGCTATTCTCATTGCTGAAGCCCATTCATCAATAAGAACTTCTCTGTTTTTGAAATCCAAGATACCATGTTGAGCATGAGTCCATATGGATGGATTGGATCTAACTGAGATTTCCCGTAGGGTATCTGATGTATATCGGGCCTTCAGGAACGGTTCCTTGTTCCAACTGGGGGATCTAAAGATGCTGAAGAGAAATCTTCCCTGTGTGGCATACTTTGATCACCTTGGGGTGGGTTGTGTGACCCGAAACTCTCTTGTGGTGGAGGTCTTTGTACAAGCTCTCCTATCTTGAATTCTTTTAGATTTAATCCCGCAAATGAATCAGCAAAATCACGTAGATCTTCCAAGTTGATTCTTTCCATTACTTTGTGGGATGTAATGGCTCTCATCGTAGGACTGCAATCATTTTTTCAGTCTCTGACACAGGCTATCGGACCTCCTCCGCATTCCCTTTTTGGTGTAAAAGGGGTTCAGTTCCGTAAGATGGTGGCAACCATCCTCTGTTCATTCTTCCTGTCGGACTTGGCCTTGACTCCAATTCCTTCACTCGGGATTGAACATCTTGAAGGTTTTTAAGAATCTCCTTCTGATGTTTAATCATAATCTCCATCTGACTCTGAATCTGATGAATCTGTGCAGGGACATGGTGTTGAAGGTAGTCATAGCGCTGCACTGTCTTCTGAATCTCTCTAAGATCTTGGGATATCTTAGAAGAATCTGGCTCAATTTCTCGAAAGGTTGGTTCTCCCATCCTAATCATCTGGTCCAGACCCTGTTGGATCATTGGCGGCTGGAACCACATCTTCATGTCCAGGATGATCGTCTTTCTGAAGTTCTGCTAACTCGAACTGTAGCTTGAGGTTCACTTGATGGAGCCTCTTAGCCATCCTTTTGAGTTTCTTGTAATGGTTTATACCTGGTGTGTCTAAACCTGTTCCTCGTAAAAGTTTTCACTTATGGTTGAAGCGTTGAGCTTCTGCCATATGCTTTTGATTTAGTTTTTCCAATTTCTGGAAATACCACCTGTAAGAATGACACTTCGAACATTCGTTCGGGTCCATGATTTCTTGAATCGTCTCCTCCGTATAGGTTACAAATTAATATTCAAGATACTATCATAATATTTCCATAATAAACCTAGGCTCTGATACCAATTTTTGAAAGTCGGATCGTAAAGGACAAGCTTATGAGAAAAATAGTAATTTCGGGGTAATTTTGAAAATATAATAAAACTCCAGGGGGTATAATGCAATTAATCCCTTTCCACTTGTAATGGTAAGTTGGTAAAGTTTTGTGTAGTAGGGAGTTAGGATGAAGATGAAAGTATTGTTGGGGAGTTAGAATATAGAATAATGGATAATGGGAGTTATGTTAAAGAAAAGTTTGGGTTTAGGGATTTATGGGTAGATTACCCTTAAATTAAAAGAACATATTTTAAATTATAATTACCTTATCACAATTTATTACAACCAGATAATAAATCGCACAGCTACTAATCTGTCGTAGTGGTGTAAACGAATTGAGCTGGTTAGCGAGCTTTTCCAGTCAGTTTGAAAATATTTGATTTGTATTCGAAATTACAAAATTCAAAAATTATCGAATTCGAGCCAAACTCGAACATTTTCGAACTTTTTTTCGAGCCGAACTCGAACCCAAATTATTTTGTTTGGTAGTTCGCGAGCTTTAATATTTTATTAATATGTACAAATTTATATTAAATAAATATATTTCTTGTCTTTCGAGTATTTATTTTCAAGCAATAGTTCGAGTAGCTCGCGATAATGTTCGAACTTTTCGAGCCAAACTCGAACTAAAATTTTTAAACTATTCGAATTTATAATCGAACTCGAGCTCGAATATACCTTTTCGAGCCTTAAAATTCTCTTTATATTCACTCGATTCGATTTGTTTACACCCCTAATCTATCCAAATAAGAATGAATTCATTATTTTGATAACATAAAAGTATAAAAGACACAAAAATAAAAATATTTGGAAGATGATCTAATGACCAACATAGTACAACCAAAATACGTGCAACTCATTAGACTGTTTGGTTGATATTGTACTAGATCATTTATTGAATGAAAACATTTACATTAGTGGTAGCAACACGTAGTATACTGCCGATGATGAATATCAAGTATTCAACCCCACTAAAAAGAGAAATTCTGATGCTAAACTTAAAGCCAATACATTGTATATACATAATTATTTTGAAATTGATATGTAATATTATTATTTTTTTGATATGGGGAAGTGAGATTTTAAAAGATTTTTGGGCCACTGTCCGGATTTGAACTCGAGTCATTCTAAAAGAAAACATAAATCTTTACCACCCAGTTAAAACTATAGGCTCGAATTTATATGGAATATTGAATATATGAAGAGAGCATCAAAATATCATACACATCAAAACTTTCAGAATGGGGACATGGTGTCCGTTGAGAGTTGTTCTCCCATCTTATGAACTTGAAAACTATATTTCCTCCATATAAATGATCTTGGGTTACTTATCTCATAGCCAATTGATTATTAATATGAACTAACCCCCATAAATTCTTAACATGCTCGCATCTCAATGTCCCTCACGTTATCAATTCAAATGTTTAAGTCATATAATATCATGTTGGAAAAGATTAATTTAAATCAAAAATAAAAATAAAAAATTCTTGAGCTCGATCGATCGAGCTCGTCCGAAAGTTTCCGGAAGTTTGCTACAGGAGCTCGATCGATCGAGCTCCTAGCTCGATCGATAGAGCCCTGTTTCAGATTGGTGAAATGGTATGTCCATTCATGTTTCGGGTGTGACTTTTGACGGTATAGTGCCTCCAAATGGTGTCCATTCGGACTTGAGTTTTGGTTTACTATATAAGCAACATAACCCCACTTGTGTTGATAGAGAATTTTCGAAATTCATTCATACATTTAGTGAAATTTGAGAGCATTTGTTGTTCATCAAATTGAGTGCTTTGAATCTTTGTGGTTTGAGGACTTGTGATTTGGAGTGCTCTTATCACAAGTCATAGTCGTTGTATCTTGAGAGACAAAATGCCATAGCAAACCGTTATCACCATAGCGGGGCAATATTGTCTTAAGGATGGAGATTACAAATCACGCATCGACATAAAACTTATTTTGAAGCCATTGTTATTTTTTCCTGAGATACACTTTGAGAGAAATTTTCGACAACAATCTTAAGACAATATCAAGCAATTCAATGGCTTCTTCGAGTGCAACAACGACTCCTGTTCACGATCGTGAAATGCCTGAAAAGTTCAATGGGAACGATTTCAAGCAGTGGCAACAAAAGATGTTATTTTACTTGACCACACTGAATTTGACAAGGTTCTTAACCGAGGAGCCTCCTACGGTTGAAGAAGGAGAGACTGACACCCAAAAAAGGCGGCACTGGATGCATGGAATCAAAGCGACTTCCTATGCAAGAACTACATCCTAAACGGGTTAGACAATAAATTATATAATGTTTATTGTCTTGTGAAAACAACAAAGGAACTCTGGGCATCGCTGGAAAAGAAGTACAAATCCGAGGATGCCGGCATGAAGAAATTCATAGTTGGACAGTTAATGGATTTCAAGGTGGTTGATACCAAGCCTGTGATGGCGCAAGTGCAAGATCTACAAGTGATCTTGCATGACATTCATGCGGAGGGAATGAGTCTAAGTGATTCATTCCAAGTCGTCGCTATGATTGAGAAATTGCCTCCTATGTGGAAGGACTTCAAGAACTATCTGAAACACAAACAAAAGGAGATGAGTCTTGAAGACTTTGTGGTTCGATCACAAATCGAGGAGGAAAACAAAGTTTCCGAGAGGAAGGCGGGAAGGTTTCAAATGGAACCACGGGCTAACCTAGTTGAACAAAGAACCGGATCAAAGCGTAAGTTTGATGGTACGACCTCCAACAGTGGCAAGGCGAAAAAGTTCAAAGGAAAATGCTATAAGTGTGGAAAGCCCAATCACATGGCAAAGGATTGTCGTAACAAAGACACTCGTGGGAAAGCAAAAGATCAAGTCAATGTGACCGAACATGATCGGGTCTCGGATGACTTGAATGATCTAATGTTAACTGTTGTGGTATTTGAAGCGAATTTGGTGGACAATCCTATGGATTCGTCGATTCTGGTGCAACCCGACATGTGTGTTCGGACAAGGCCATGTTCTCCACATACACTCCAATAAGTGGGCGCCAACTCTACATGGGAAACTCCACAACATCTCCGGTAATTGGACTGGGGAAGGTGCTTCTAAAGATGACTTCAGGAAAGGAATTGACTTTGATAGATGTCCTACATGTTCCCGACATCCGAAAGAACCTGATATCCGGATCGGCTCTAGTCAATGCGGGTTTTAGACTAGTTTTAGAATCTGAAAAAAATGTATTCTCAAAAAATGGAGTTTTTGTAGGAAAAGGCTATATGGAGAAAAATCTATTCAAAATGAATGTAATGACGGTTAAACGTCAATTTGAAAGCAATAAAGTGAATGATTCTATTTATTTGATTGAGTCTTGTAATTTATGGCATGATCGTTTAGGTCACGTAAATTATGGTTCACTTAACAAATTAATGAAGTTAAACTTATTGCGTCAAATGAATGTTAACTTGAAACATAAGTGTGAGACTTGTGTCGGTGCCAAGTTAATGAAACCGCCATTCAATTCAATTGAAAGAACTACGACACCTCTTGAATTAATTCATACGGATTTATGTGATCTAAAGTTTATGGAAACTAGAGGTGGGAAAAAGTACTTCATTGCTTTCATTTATGATTGTATGAGATATTGTTACGTCTATTTGCTAAGAAGAAAAGACGAGGCCTTGAGAGTATTTAAACAATACAAGAATGAAGTTGAAAATCAACTTAGCAAAAAGATAAAGAATGTTCGAAGCGATGGAGGAGGAGAATATGGAGCACCGTTTGAAGAATTTTGCACTGAGTATGTCATTATTCACCAAACCACTGCCCCCTATTCACCACAATCAAATGGTATTGCCGCACGTAAAAATTGTACGCTAAAAGAGATGATGAATGCTATGTTGATAAGTTCTGGATTACCACAAAACTTGTGGGGGGAAGCAATCCTGCGGCCAACTACATTCTAAACAAAATACCACACAAAAGTAAGGATGAAACTCCTTATGAGTTATGGAAAGGTCACAAGCCTTCCTACAAATATTTGAAAGTGTGGGGGTGCTTGGCTAAGGTAGAAGTACCAAAACCAAATCAAGTGAAAATCGTGCCTAAAACAATAGATTGTGTATCTATTGGTTATGCTAACAATAGTAGTGCATATCAATTTTAGTACATAAATCTGAAATAAGTGATGTGCATGAAGGTACAATCATGGAATCAAGAAATGTGGTATTTTTTGAAGAAGTATTTTCTTACAAAACTAACAAGGAAATGAGCCCTAAGAAAAGGGTGTATGAAGACGCTAACCGTGACTCTATTGAGGAAGTAGAACCACGACGTAGCAAGAGAACCAAAGTTGCTAAGACTTATGGTCCTGACTTCATGACCTATATGTTGGACAATGAACCAAGATCGGTTAATGACGCCTTATCTAGTCCTGATGCTCTTATGTGGAAAGAGGCTATTAATGGCGAGATAGAATCCATAATGCAAAACCACACATGGGAATTGGTAGACACTTGGAAGTAAACCATTAGAATGCAAATGGATTCTTAAAAGAGAATATAAGTCCGATGGTTCGATTGATAAGTACAAGGCGAGACTCGTGGCAAAGGGATATAAACAAAAAAGAAGGTCTTGATTACTTTGATACATATTCAGCAGTTACGAGAATTACGTCCATTAGAGTGATAATTGCTATCGCTTCTCTAAACAATTTAGAGATACATCAAATGGATGTAAAAACGCCATTCCTCAATGGGGAACTTGAGGAGGAAATTTATATGAGGCAACCCGAGGGGTTTGTTGTTCTCGGACAAGAGAAAAAGGTGTGTAGACTCGTTAAGTCATTGTATGAGCTTAAGCAAGGGCCAAAACAATGGCATGAAAAATTTGACAAAACTATGTTGTCAAATGGTTTCAAAATTAACGAGTGTGACAAATGCGTTTATATGAAAAACCCGCCTAAAGCATATGTAATAGTATGCTTATACGTTGATGATATGCTCATAGTGGAAAGCAACTTAGAAATCATCAACGGGACAAAGAAAATGTTAATAAAACATTTTGAAATGAAAAATATGGGTGAAGCTGATGTGATACTTGGAATTAAAATATCCAAGATATCCGAAGGACGAGTATTGTCGCAGTCTTATTATGTTGAGAAAATACTCGAGAAATTTCTCGCAAATGATACGTCGTCTGTAAAAACACCCTATGACCCAAATCTACATTTGGTTAAAAACAAAGGGTACCCTGTCATGCAATTAGAATACTCAAGGATAACTGACAGTCTCATGTATCTCATGAACTGTACACGTCCTGATATTACATATGCGGTTGGCAAACTAAGTAGATTCACGAGCAATCCAAACAATGACCATTGGAAGGCATTGACGAGGGTACTTAAACATTTAAGATACACCCTGAACTATAGATTGTACTATACAAGATATCCTGCTGTATTGGTAGGATACCGTGATGCAAACTGGATATCGGACACTCAAGACTCCAAGTCAACAAGTGGTTATGTGTTTACCATTGGAGGGGCTGCAGTGTCGTGGAAATCTACCAAACAAACTTGTATTGCTAGATCCACTATGGAATCTGAATTCATAGCTTTGAATAAAGCGGGAGAAGAAGCCGAAAGACTTAGAAATTTCTTGGAAGAAATTCCTTGTTGGAAAAAATTTGTGCCTGCAATTAAAATACATTGTGATAGCCAATCTGCTATAGGAAGGGCACAGAGTAGCATGTATAATGGTAAGTCTAGACATATACGTCGTAGACACAATACTATTAAACACTTGATCTTAAATGGCATTATGTCCATTGACTACGTGAAGTCAAAGGAAAATATTGTGGATCCGCTCACGAAAGGCTTGCCTAGAGATCAAGTATATAGTTTATCAAGGGGAATGTGATTAAAACCTTATAATCAAAATATTGTGGTGGATACCCAACCTATGTGACTGAAGATTCCAAGATCTGAGTTCAAAATGGACAACCAAACTACAAGATTGTATAAACACCTTGGAGAATTAACCTCCGACCCATTCCTATGATAAGGGGTGTAGCCTGCAAAAAGGGTACGATGATAGACAAAAGGTCTTTAATGATTCCTAAGACATATTAGAATATGTTGGAGTATAGCGGGATACTCTTCTAGGAGATCACCTACGTGAGTGCGAGGTGCGGCCGCTTCAAAGAATGAAAATCACTTATGAAACCAAACGTGGTCGAAACGGACACAACCGTAAGAAACCAATAAGGAGGTTAGAATTGTTATGGTGTGAGTTCAATTGTCTTGGTTTACACCAACGACTAAATACTTCAAGACTATAATTTTACTATTAAGTCAAGTAAATCCGATTGAACACTACTACGGAAGATTCCAAGCCGCCAGCTATCTCTCTGGATGCCATAATAGTTCGTCAAAGCACTCAACTCATACATGCATTAATTTAATTCATGTGGGGGATTGTTGAAAAAAATGAATTTAAATAAAAAAGAAACAAAAAATATATTCTTGAGCTCGATCGATCGAGCTCGTCCGAAAGTTTCAGGAAGTTTGCTACAGGAGCTCAATCGATTGAGCTCCTAGCTCGATCGATCGAGCCCGATTTCAGATTGGTGAAAAGGTATGTCCATTCATGTTGGGTGCGACTTTTGGCGATATAATGCCTCCAAATGGTATCCATTCGGACTTGAGTTTTGGTTTACTATATAAACAACATAACCCCACTTGTTTTGATAGAGAATTTTCGAAATTCATTCATACATTTAGTGAAATTTGAGAGCATTTGTTGTTCATCAAATTGAGTGCTTTGAACCTTTGTGGTTTGAGGACTTGTGATTTGGAGTGCTCCTATCACAAGTCATAGTCGTTGTATATTGGGAGACAAATTACCATAGCAAACCGTTAGCACCATAGTGGGGCAATATTATCTTAATGATGGAGATTACAAATCTCGCATCGACATAAAACATATTTTGAAGCTATTGTTATTTTTTCCTGAGATACACTTTGAACGAAATTTTATACAACATATCACACATGTGAGATGACGTACTGGGTCGTTGTCTTATATTAAGAACTTAAAAGCTATATTTACTTCATATAAAAGATTATACGCCACTCCTCTTCTAATCAATTAATTATAAACGGGAACCACGTAAATTCTTATTTCATGTGTCATCACCTTAGACTAGACTATTCATTTGCAAACTGACAAACTAAATGGGTTTGTCAGTTGACCAGCCAAAATACTATACCCAATTTCAATTCCGCATAAATTTTAAAAGTCCTTAAAATAAAACAGAATAGATCATAATTAGTCATAATTACACAAGCAGATCTGTTAATTTATTAATTTATAATTTTCATACATGAGAAATAAATGTTGACTTTAATTTAATAAATTCAAAAAGTATGTTTGAATCATTAGAATCAAAATATCATAATTGCAAAAAAAGAAATTTTTGAAAGTGAACTGAATGTTATCGGCTATTTGACCTCTATTAGGGAACTCTTTTTTAAGCTTTTTGCTTCGCCAATTTGGTTAAAAACTCACTCACTCTTTAAAATAGATTAATATTTGAATCTCACAATATACCGAGAAACCTCAAGCCTCTACCCCTATTTTTTTTAAAAGAATAAAAGGCGGACAACCCAACATTTATACCTTTTAACACTTTATCTTATAATCTTTGAAAATGTATACTTAATCCCATAAACAATTTTAAGTAATACATATAATTCCCTAAACAATATTCGTGAACACTATTTCTCGAATATTCTGATTGCAAATTCACGTGCATCGCACATGCCGCAATCGAGGGTATATATGTTTTTTCATATACTTTCTGCATGAATTTGACGAGTATACCCATCGAAAATACATGAAAATCAATTTTACAAGTATACCACGATCGATGAATTTTACTCATAAAATTACAGAAAATAGATAAAAAGATATACATACTCTTGGTCGTGGCATGTGAGATGCATGTGAAAGAATTTGCAACCAGAATATTAGGGAAAATTATTTCTAAATATTATTCATTATAAATATTATTTAGGGGGTTAATTGTATATTTTGAAAAGTTAGTGGGTAAAAGGACGAAGTTGTTAAACGTTTGGGTTCTACGCTTTTCTTTTTTTACAGTAAAAAACCCTATTTCCACAACAAAAACTTTCGCGAAGAATCGCATACTAATTTTCTTGACAACTGTGGTTCTGATTCTTCATGGAACCTGCGGTATGAAGCACACTTTCTTTGACTGCCCTGACTACAAATTTCTGTCTTTGTATGAAATGTTTTGTGCTCTTTGCTCTTCATATTAATTTCAGGTGATTTGTTGCGGGGGAACTTCCAAAAGCTAAATATACCCATTTCAAGAATAACTGTCGAGCTTTGAATTCAATTAATCGGGCTCGTGCTTTGAAAGTGAGTGTCGAGCTTTGAAAAGTCCCACTATTTTCTGCATTCCCATTTCAAGAAATTTCCTTTTATTTGGGTACGAGAAAGCATTCGAAGACCACTGTGAAGCCGTGTTTGAAGATCCATTGGTCGCCTATATTTTTGTATTCATTCCAAGATTTCCACAATCCCACGTTAAAGGCAGGCATATTTAAGGAGCAGGTGGTGGTCGATTTTAGAAACACCAACATATATTGCAAGAAGATTAAAAAAAGAAATTAGGAACTTGATCTGACCTCCCAGTCTTTATTTTCAGGTGAGTGATTGTTAATGTTTATTTGCAAACCCGTTAATTGATTAAGTTTCCCTTTGCTTTTAATATACCAACCACTAAAATGAATCATAAAGGGTTATCATTTGTATTATTAATTGGAGGGATTTATTGCTGTACCCTGTAGGAATGGAATTTGAAGCATTTACCATCAGAATTTACGTCATCGAGTTCAATGGGATAATAACATATGCCTCCATTATAGAATAAGTAAATATATAATTAAGTTCACCCCGAGTTCTATTGAGCAGTTTGTGCATTAAATGCTGTTTTTTTTAACGATTATGATGCTGAAGTAGACAGGGTTGACAGTTTGGAAAAAAGTTTTCGTGTGTGTATTTTCAAAAAATTTGGGAATTGACATGGACTTTTACCGCACATTGCGAAAGTAAAGGCCTTGAAAAAATTGTAAAAACCATATCTATCACTGCTTGTTTCAACTGGTCAAGATAATCGAAACATGATTTTTCTGCTTTCCGCGTTGATTTTTTCTATCCAAATTCAGGCAATGACATTACGAGCAGACAGCTTTGGCAAAGCAGAATCTGTGGCCTTCACTATGGCTAAAGGGCGCAACAAGATGAGAAGAAATAATTCTATTAAGTTGAAGAACTGTGAACCTGCAAACCTAGTACTCGAAACCTCACCTTCATTCAAGGATCTAGTTCAAGATATCAGAAAACCGGATTCTGGTTGTGTTAATTTGGAAAGTAGTACACAAAAGGTAGTATCTGTGTCTTCTCTCCCTGAACCGGCAATGTTTTCTCCACGCTCCGTTAGCGAGCTTGATGCAGCTGCAGTGAAGCTGCAAAAAGTCTACAAGAGCTATCGGACTCGAAGAAACCTTGCGGATTGTGCAGTTGTTGTAGAGGAGTTGTGGTATGTCCATGCAATCTAATAAAAAAACTCAGAGTTTTATACTTCAACTTACATGGCTCTTCCACCGTATTTTTTGGTTCTATTCCAGGTTCATCTCTTTGTAATGCTACATGTTAATTGATAATATTTGACATTTGTAGGTGGAAAGCCTTGGACTTTGCGGCTCTCAAACGGAGCTCTGTTTCATTCTTCAGTGTTGAGAAATCAGAAACGGCTGTTTCACGTTGGGCTAGAGCGCGTACCAGAGCAGCCAAGGTATGTATCCTGAAACCAATTCAACTCTTTAAAATAGTGCTCTTTTCTTTTTATTTCTGCTCATTATATATAGTTTCCGTTTGCCTTTATGTTTTTTTTTGTTAGTCATAACATGACATGAAGCTGTTGCACAGCATCACGTTTTGACTGGGTTAATTGCTGCTCCTTAGGCTTTTAACACAGTAGATTGGACTTACAGTATGACCTAAACATGGAATATCTTGAAATTTCAGGTCGGAAAGGGGTTGTCCAAGGATGAGAAGGCTCAGAAACTTGCCCTACGGCACTGGCTTGAAGCAGTAAGCTCTGAAAATCCTTTAAGATCATCAGTCCAATAAAATCGTCCCTTGAAAACATCCATAGCAATTTTTACTTGCTGCACTCCATGTTTTGGCTACCTCCTCGTATGTATAGTTTTTTGCTTCAGTTGGTTTGGCTTCTGATCTAGTTACTCATGCATGCTGCTATAAATTTCTGTAGATTGATCCACGCCATCGATACGGGCACAATCTACATCTCTATTATGATATCTGGTTCCAAAGTGAAAGTGTACAACCTTTCTTTTACTGGTAAGCAACTCGTTTGATAAAATATTTATCTTTCTTGCAAGTTACGTTTGAGTCCCTCGAATAACATTTGATATGTGACGTGAAGGTTGGATGTTGGAGATGGAAAAGAAGTAAATCTAGAGAAGTGCTCAAGGACCAATTTGCAACGTCAATGCATCAAATATCTTGGACCAGTAAGTTTCCAACCATATTTGGTGTGTGCTTTGCATTGTACAAAACGGCTGTTTAATTGATTTGTACTTCAATTGTCGATTTTTTCAGAAAGAGAGAGAATCATACGAGGTCTTGGTTGAAAACGGGAAACTTGTTTATAAAGAAAGTGGTGCCTTGATCGACACCATTGAGGGCTCGAAGTGGATATTTGTTCTTAGCACTACCAGAACTTTGTACGTGGGGCAGAAGAAAAAAGGGATGTTCCAGCATTCGAGTTTCCTGGCTGGTGGAGCCATTACTGCGGCCGGAAGATTGGTTGCTCATGCTGGTATTCTGGAGGTAAACTAATAACCATTTCAAGATTGCAAAAGATTTACCATATAATGAACTGGATACAGTATAATTCTATGCACGAATCTGATAATGTTTGTCAAATCAACAGGCTATTTGGCCATACAGTGGCCACTATCTCCCAACAGAAGAGAATTTTCAAGAATTCTTGAGTTTCCTCGAGGAACACAATGTCAACCTTGTAAACGTAAAGGTAATAGAAATTTCACGAAGCTTGAAGTCTCGTTTTCTTGATTTAATCAACAATTTTGATCTTCAAAATGATATCCTCACCATTGATTTTGTTCAGAGATGTGCAACCGATGATGACTGCCCTCCTCTTGGAAAGGATCCATACAAAGACTCGAATCCAAGACATGTTTCTGACGATGCTATCGCAATTAATGAGGATACTCCAATGAAAGAACAAGAAGTCACATTTGTGGATCACAAGGATAAGCCGGCTTACAACTTGGCTAAGCGTATGTCCAGCAAATGGAGCACGGGAGCTGGACCCCGTATCGGATGTGTTCGAGAGTATCCTGTGGAGTTACAATTCCGTGCACTCGAAAAAGTTAACCTTTCGCCCCGAGTGGCATATGGACCTCCTATCAACGACTATGGTCCAATTCCATCGCCTAGGCCGAGTCCTAAGATTCGGCTGTCTCCAAGGGTAGCATACATGGGACTTCCAAGTCCAAGAACCTCTCAATATTCATGCAGCTAAATCTAGAAAACGAAGTGGATATAAAGCGGTAGTTTTTGCATCTGCATGGACGAGCAGATCTCGTGTTAAAATTGTATTTGGCTCAAATGGATGCCAAATCTTTGTTTTTCCTGATTTGGAAGGTAGGTTATTATTCGTTATTTATTTATTTATTTATTTATTTTTGAGCAAACTTGCTTTCATTTTAACAGTGTAAGAATAATAACAATCCAGTTTTCTCATTGGTTTTTATCTCGTTTGACCGGTTCAAATGCTGTTGTGTTTGATAGATATTACTCGACTCTCGATGTTAATATATTTTTCTATGTCCATTATAACATTATTATTATAATTTAGTAAATAAAACTATGCATTAACATTTAATATTTTTTTTCAACTTATAGAAAGTTAGTAAATATCACAATATAGTTAGATATGTTGCGATTAATTCAATAAGATCTTAAATTGTGAGCAAAAACAAAACTTCAATTTTTAAAGAAAAACTAAATTTATGCCTCGAGTTTTTTCATAACATGTTTAAATAAATTAGGCAACAAGTCATTGCAAAACTTTTTATTACCGATTATAATTGAAATAATTTTTAAATATTTCTAAAGAACTATTAACTTATAAAATTTATTATGAAAATTACTAAAAAATATAAAGAATTAATGAAGACAGCTAATTTACTAAAATAGCAATTTAAAGAATGTTGATCGCACTTTCGTCTTTTGGTGTTGATTTTAGTTTTTTTTTGGACGTATGGATTTCTTTCATCAAAAGCTTGATACCTTAATTGTTTATCTCTTTATTTGAAACTCCATGTTTGCTTAAGTTTGATATGACCTTGATTTTTGCATATCAAAAATTATTTTTTTGACTATCATCTTGTCAAACTTGTTCTCAGTTGGTGAAGATCATAGTCTTGTCTTTATTTTCCATTATTTGGAATTAACATCTATGCTCGTTATATGAGAATATATCCTAAAATAATGTATGGCATCTTTGCAAACTCCTTTAACATACAATCATTGTTTTTATTGATTGGTTTAACTCATCAAGTTTATCATTTTTATCACTTCACATTCTCTTGTGAAATTCTTGAATTGTGTTGAAACAATCTTTTATCTATCATTGATTTGTTTGACAAAGAAAATCGATTCAAATTCCAAACCCTATTCACTTGTTTTCTTAAATTTAAGGCACTTTGATTAGAGTATGTGGCGAAAGTACGATAGAAGCAATATCTGTAAATATAGATTTTGGTCCAATTAAGTAATAGCTCAGTCAAGACTATAAACCAATAAATGTAGAAAGTCAGTCTCGACAACTTCTATTAGCGACCCAAGATTGGACAATGACTTTGAAATAGATTTCAATAAGCGATGAGTACTATGTAATATATGAACTACAAACTGATGGTAAGATTGAGATGACAATGCAACCCTCAAAGATATACCACGAGTGCGTGCCTTAGACTTCAACGCAAACTGGAGCAAACTTTTATCCTTAAGCGAGTTGAGTTCAACACCAGCTATCATAATCGAATCATGATGACACTGAATGAAGCCCATTACTAATGAAAATACCGATCATCCCTATGCTCGGAGGAAGTAGAGGAGAAGACCATCAACAAATACGAAGTTGTGCAAGTTTTTGCGAACAAAGTTGTAATCATCAGAGAACGACTCAAAGTAAAACAAGACTTCAAAAGAACTCGACTGACTTGATACAAATGCAGACATAATTTGAAATCGATGAAATTTTTTATGAAGAATGTTATTCGACATAAGAAGATAGGAAAGTTGAGACCAAGATATGAAGGACTGTTCGAGATTTTAGAGAAAGTAGTAATTTTAACGCTACCATCCAGCCTATCGAGGATTCGTGATGTCTACCACGTATCGCAACTAAGGAAGAACATTGTTGACCCGAATTATATGCTCGAAGTAGAACCCTTAGTAGTCCAAGGGAACCTGACGAAAATCTATAGTAAATAGAACCCTTAGTAGTCAAACTAACTCAAGTTTCGAGGACGAAACTTTCAATAAGGAGGGAGGAATGTAAGAACCCGATTTTTTCAACCAAGTTAATAACTAGAGTTTTGGTCAACTCAACTACACTGCTCAATTACCCAGAATTTAGTCAAACACAACTACTTGATATCAATATAATATTATAAATTAAAGGATAATATTGAATTGTATTAAAGATAATATTGATTTGTACAATATTTAGTTTATATGATTTAATCTTGTAGAGTTGTAGCTAAACCAATGACTAAGTATTTAAACAACTAGAGTTTTGGTCAAATTAGAATCCTTAAGTTAATCCAACCATTTGATGTTATTTGGCCAAACCAAATACTACATATAGATAATATTGAAAAATAATAGATAACATTGAATTATATATCATAATATATTGACAAGATATAATATTGAATTATATTATGATAATCTTTTAGATATATAAATATAACCAAAATTCAAAGATAAAGCACAATCTAAAGATAAGTTTTGGAAGATATGATTGAATTTCAGAAGTCGTAGTAACCGAGATTCTCGAATTTCAAGCTCTATAAATATAAGACTCTTCTACATAGTATGCAACTCAAAAATCTCACACAATTCACACAATTTTCGAAACACACACTAGCACACAATAAAAGGTGTGAAATTTTCAGCAAGGAAAGGAGAGGAAATTCATCACGTTTTTGCCACCCAAATTCTTTGAAACACGCATGAATCGTGTCTGATCTCGGTAAGTGGGCTTTGTTATATGTATTCTTTTCAATTTTGAAAATCATATGCATGTTTTGAAATCTCAATCGAATATGTGATGTATTTTAAAACTACAATGTTATGAGAATAAATTTTGATTATCGAGAAATAAGGGCTATACGGAGCAAATTGCTACGTATTATGGGAGCCACCTCTTGAGTCCAAAGGGCAAAGTGCTACGTGTACGGGGGCTACCTCTTGAGCCTGTGGGGCAAAGTGTCATGTACATGGGAGCCACCTCTTGAGCCGGCGGAGCAAAGTGCTACATATACGGCAGCCACCACTTGAGTCTATGCAAGTCCCTCTAGATTGTCGGTGTTATGGATCTATGTTTAGGTGATACGAGTTATGATTCTGATATGATATATTATATTATATAGCTCGATGAGAGCAATTATATTACAAGGTCCGATGGGACAATATTATATTATAAGGTCCGATGGGGACAATAGTATATTACAAGGTCCGATGGGGACAATATTATATTACAAGGTCCGATGGGGACAATATTATATTACAAGGTCCGATGGGGACAATATTATATTACAAGGTCCAATGGGGGCAATATTATATTATATGGCTCGATGAGATCAATTATATTAATATTATGTTATGATGTATTTGTATTGGTTTATGATCTGATTACGAATTGCGTTTTGAAAAATTATAAAAAAGTATTATATTGTTACATCGATTGGCCCCCACTTGCTGGATGTTTAACAAAACACTCACCCCTTACTCTCCATCCCCAGATAAAAATAGGATAAATATCGAAGAAGAAGAGCAATATTAGTTTTGAGGATGATGGTTTTGTAGCTGTTGCTGTTCAAAAGTCCACTGCCATGATTTGAGATTATTATAAGCTTCCGCTGATGAATTTGATTTCTGGAATAATTAGGTGACCGGTTTTATTGATAAAATTTCGTATTGTAAAGACAATAATTCTGTTGTATGGATTAATAGACTGGTTTTTCGTAGAATTCTGTATTACGAGGCTTGTTGATTTCAAGTTGTTATTTAAAATCTACGTCGGTGTATCGACCCCGATCTCGGGCGTGACATTTAAGTGGTATCAGAGCGAACCAGGTTCCATAATCCTGCTGGGAAAAGATTTCTGATTGAAATATAATACCAGATTTTAAAATCCAGTTAAAACAAACCAACTAAGAAGGAAATTTACTTGGGTAAATATTGATTTGTTCACAATTTTGACAAAACTTGATCCATATTAAAATCAAAAAAATCAAAGCAGAATTTTTTTTATAATAAAAATAAAGTAAAATAAAATAAATAAATAATAATAATAATAATAAATTTAAAATACATGAAGATGGAAAAATCAAATCTGCCGCCCTTGCTGCCTCGCCGCCGCCATGTGCCGCGCCGAAACTGCCGACCTCCCGTTGATTGGACCGCGCCATCACGGCGAACCCACTGGCGAAACATCAGACCAATCGGAGTTCATTCGGGAATCGTGCAGAACCTTTTCCAACGGGCATATTCTTGAGTCTAACGTATATATCATTGTTTGGGGCTATATATACAAGTCTTGGAAGCTCAAATAAGAAGGTTGAAGATCAATCCAAGTATGATCAAAGCAAGCCTACTTGGGATTCAAAATGGGCTGCTTACAAGAAGAGAGCAAGCCCAGATTTTAGGCACTACTTACCTTTCCATATCAGATCCATTGAGAGATCATTTGTGCCATATATATTCACTCTATTCATTGTATTTGAGAGCTTAATAGATGAGTGAATATCATTGTAACTATTGATGATTCATCACAACCGATTGAGAGGTCTTTGTATGTGAGACATTAAAGAGCATACATAGTTGAGTTGCTAGGAGTTCCAGTTGGATGGGGAATGTCCAACTGGATCGGGTTTGTACAAAGAGTTGTATAAATCAAAGTCTTCTAGTGGATCCTTCCATGAGGTGGAAGAGTGGGAGATGTAGAAGGATTACACCACCTTCGAACTTCCATAAACAAATGCTTGTTTATTTTCTTTACTTGCATATCTTTAAAATATCTTTCAAATGGTTAATCGGTTATAGAGCAGGTTATTTCGAGTGTCTTCTGCTCGGTTTTGTAACTGAACTCGATATAATCTCTCGGTGCAATTATTTCAAGAACACGAGCTATTGAAGTTCAAGTTGGTTGAACTCGGGTGTGGACTGGCCACCCACCCCGATCGATCCTGACACACTACCAAACAGAATGAACAAGAATCCCTAAGAGAGTTCGTACAACGTTTTAATGGGACGGCCTTAGAGATCCCCGCTGCAATAGTAGATGTCCTTATTAGTGCCTTCACACAAGGGCTTAAAACTGGGGAGTTTTTCAAGTCACTGGTGAATAAACCCTCTCGCAGTTATGATGAACTTCCGGGACGAGCTAAAAAAATATATCAGTCTTGAAGATGCTCAGAGACAGAAATGAGATGATCTAAGGCCATCGTAAAAGAAAGAGAGGGTAGAGGTAAGCAAGAAAAGATCTATTGATAGGGCCGACGAGATTAGTCGACCTAAAAGCCAATTTACTTCGCATATACCTCTGTCCATGAGCCTCGAAAGAGCTATGAAAATCTGTGATGATAAAAAGAAATTGGAAAGACCAAGGAAGTCAGAGAAGGGTCCTTGTCTGCCTCCAGCTGATCAATACCGTGGATTCCATATGGAATACAGTCATGTAACTAACGAATGTCAGAATCCTGAAGATGATGTCTGGACATCGTGTGAAGAGTTAAAGATTCATCAAACCTTTACTTCTGTTGCTTACCCTCATAGCAATGGTCAAGTAGAGGTCACTAACATGTCTCTGGTGCAGGGCATTAAAGCCAGGATTGGGAAAGCAAAAGCAAATTGGGTGGAAGAACTACCCAAAGTCCTATGGTCCTACCAAACTACACCACGGATGTGAACAGGTGAAACACCATTCAATATGGTCTATGGAAATGAGGCAATACTCTCAGCAGAGATTGGAGCAGAATCATAAAGAGTATATTTTTATGACGACCAAACATTGAAAGAAGAGTTGCTGATCTTGATCTAATTGAAGAGAAAAGAGAAGCTGCCGCCATCAGAATGGAAGCCTATCGCAACCGCATTGCACAAATGTATAACCGTCGAGTTATTCAGAAAAGTTTCAAGTCGGAGACCTAGTGTAAGGACCCTAGTTCCTTAAGTGCGGATAAAAGGCGTAATAGAGCTAAACATGCATATAAGACTATAAAGTACGTGTTGATGTATTGAGCCGTTAAGATTACAGGCCAAAATAAAATTTCCAAAAGGGATTAATTACATTCCCAACCAATTGAATGTTAATCCTATAGTTTTACACTACTCCTAGAGTAGAAACTATGCAAAAGAATTAGGCCTGCTATGCCAAAAGCACTCCTCACTGGCTCACCGCATCAACCCGCCTTAGCCCGTCCGCCCAAAAGTACCTACAGGAACAACCCCAAAACCATGAGCAAGTATATAAACCATATTCCCCGTAACATGATCATAATTCAATGCATAAACCATAAATGCAAATCACTTCCTGTATTTAACACATATAAAAGCTCCCTGGTTGTCCCTGTACCATAATTACAATCAATTGATTATAACACCAATAATATATGTCATGACATGCATCCGTTCCATGTATACCAATGGCCAATCCCAGTCTTATTACATCAGTGGCATAATACCCCTCGCGTTACATGACAGCGGCATTAATGCCCCTCGCTTCGACATATTAGCGGCATAATATCCATCGCATCAACATGACAGCGGCATGATCCTTCGCTTCGACATGTTTGCGGCAAATATTCTTCATCGCTAAATATGACAGCGGCAAGTATTCTATCATCGCCTCGACATGAAGGCGACAAGTATTCTTCATCACTGTGATATAACCTCGACTCACAATTACATGCAACCATAATGCATGTTCCAACCATGTATGCAACCATAATGCATAAATAAGACCACATGTGCAACCATAATGCATAGCCAATTCAAAGCGTAATAAATACGTTTTACCGTCCGATGCTCGTACGTCTCACTACGTACCTTAGTCCCAAAATATGTGGTGTCGTGTACTTGATCTCCTGAGTTGTGTGGCCGCCTGGGATGGTTCTACATATTCACACAATTCAATATTAGGAGCCAATAATGAACCATTACCAAAAACATCATCATTTAGAACAAAATCTCAAAATCCACATTTTATGCCTTGCGATCGATCGTCCCTAAGCCCCGATCGATCGCCAAGTGAAGAAAAATAGGCATCCAAGTACTGCCTCCACCGATCGATCGAAACATTTTATCGATCGATCGAGACGTCACACCGATCGATCGGAACAAAATGTCGATCGATCGGTAAGCTCATTTCACGCCTTGCTCAGACTCTGTTCTGCTCAATCGATCGGACCCATTTCTCGATCGATCGGGCAGCCCTGTTCCTGCGAGAAACTTCCAAGTATGAGCTTCCAACAACACCTAAACTCATATACAACCAAGATCAACCATCCAACACATCCTTAAACCTCAAAACAACATGAAAATACATCCCCCAAGCTTAAACAACAAGATGGACCAAGATCTACCCCTTTTAACCCCAAAAACAAGCTACAACCCAACCAAAGCTCAATAAAACTCTACCATAGTGGAAGCTTACCACTTGAGCTCCAAGTTTTTAGCAAGAAATCACAAAAAGATCCCTTTTTCAAAGCTTTCTCCTCCTCTCTTGTTGCAGAAACGAAAATGGGGGTTTTGGATAATGGATGGGGTTGAATGGACATCAAAATTGATAGAGAGGGGTGATGGGATATAAAGTAGGTGCAAGTGGCTCATTTGCCATGTATGGGATTTAAATGTGTATCAAGACACAAACATGATATATAAAATACCTCAACATGATATTTTAAAAGCATTTTACCACAATGCATCAAATCCCTATTAAAATCATGTTTTACCAAATAAACACAACCCATTTCATTTAAACCATTATAACACCCAATTTCCCAACATGTATAACATGCACCCTGAAATGCTCTACCGAGTCACGCCTACCATGTGACAAGCATTCCACCAAGATAATTAGTCCCCACACATTATCTAATTATCACCATAAGATCACATAAACATAATTAATGCCCAAAATGCAATTAATTATTTCGGGGATATCACAATACTCCCCTACGTATAAGATTTCGCCCTCGAAATCGCATGCACTTACCCCAAATCGATACTAAACATAAATCACATACCAGAGAATAGTTCCGGGTAGTGTTGCACCATATGCTGCTCCGTCTCCTACGTGGCCTCCTCGACACCCCTGCGATCCCACTGTACATTTACCATTGGTATCACTTTGTTCCGAAGCCTGCGATCAGCCCTATCCAGAATTCTGACTGGCCGTTCCTCATAGGATATATCAGAATCTAATCGAACATCAGAAGGCTGCAATACATGCGACGGATCCGGCTCATATTTCCGCAGCATAGATACATGGACACGTCGTGAATACCCGACAACGACGGTGGCAGTGCCAAACGGTACGCCAAGGTACCGATGCGCTGTAAAATCTCATACTGTCCCACTTACCTCGGAGACAATTTACCACGCATACCAAACCGAACCACACCCCGGAAAGGTGAAATCTTCAAAAAGACCCTGTCTCCTAACTGAAACTCCAACGGTCTCCGCCGTTTATTCGCATAGGCTGCCTGCCTGTCCTGGGCTGCCTTCATTTTCTGACGGATAATCTTTACCTTATCCTCCATCTCCCGAATCAGTTCGGGTCCTCCTACTGCTTTACTGGTCAAGTCATCCCAGTATAACGGCGACCTACAACACCTACCAAACAAAGCCTCAAACGGAGCCATCTGAATACTCGCCTGATAGCTGTTGTTGTATGAAAACTCTACCAAGGCCAAAGAATCTTGCCATGAGGCATCAAATTCTAGTACACACGCCCGTAGCATGTCCTCGAGCGTCTGTATAGTACGCTCTGTCTGACCATCCGTCTGGGGGTGATATGCCGTACTCAATCTCACCTCAGTATCCAACGCTGACTGAAGACCTCCCCAGAAATGAGATGTGAACCGCGGATCTCTGTCAGACACAATAGATACTGGAATCCCATGTAGTCTCACTATGTACCGGACATACAATTGAGCCATCCTCAAGTATGTGTACGTCATACAGTATGGGATGAAGTGAGCTACCTTTGTCAGCCTCTCAATGATCACCCAAATGGCATCACAACCCGAAGTAGTCCTCGGCAAGTGGGTCACAAAGTCCATAGATATATGTTACCACTTCCACTCCGGTATCTCTAAGCTCCTTAGTTCGCCACCGGGTCTCTGTCTCTCTGCCTTAACCTGCTGACAGATCAAACACCTCTTGACAAAAGCGATCACATCACGCTTCATCCGCTTCCACCAGAACTGATCACACAAGTCCTTATACATTTTCCTCCCTCCTGGGTGGATACTGGATCGGCTACTATGAGCTCGCTCCAAGATTCCTCTACGCAACTCCAGTGTACATGGAACTACCCATCGGTTACCGAGTCTCAAAGAACCGTCCTCAGCCACTCTGAACTTCGATGGCTGACCCTGAAGTGCTAATGATGTCCATCTCTGAACCTCATCATCTGTCCTCTGAGCTCTCCTGATATGCTCATAGATATCTGGCTCAGCCAATAAAGTCGATACCCAAACCGACGATGCGTCCACATCGAAGTCATAGCCCAGATGGCAACAAGAAGTCATCATAGCCGACAAATGCATGACATCCTCAGTAGTGTTCCTCACCTTCCGACTCAAGGCGTCCGCCGTCAAATTCGCCTTCCCCGGATGGTACTCAATCTCACAGTCATAGTCTTTGAGTAGATCCATCCACCTTCTCTGTCGCATATTTAGCTCCGCCTGAGTAAACAAGAATTTCAAGCTCTTATGATCCGTGTATATGGTGAAAGATGTACCATACAAATAGTGCCTCCAAATCTTCAAGGCAAAGATAATAGCCGCCAACTCCAAATCATGGACCGGGTATCTAGCCTCATGCGGCTTCAACTGCCTCGATGCATAAGCTACCACGTGCTTATCTTGCATCAATACACATCCCAAGCCCTGAAGTGATGCGTCAGTATATAGAACAAACCTCTTGTTCTCCGTAGGAATCACCAATACCGGTGCCGTCGTCAATCGGTGCTTCAACTCTTGGAAACTCTCCTCGCAAGCATCAGACCAAAAGAAGGGCACTCCCTTTTGAGTCAATTGAGTCAGTGGTTTAGCAATCTTAGAAAAACCCTCGACAAAGCGTCGGTAATAGCCAGCCAAACCAAGAAAACTCTGAATCTCGGGCACAGAAGAGGGTGCAGCCCACTCCATCACCGCCTCAATCTTCCTGGGGTCCACTGAAATCCCACTGCTAGATATGACATGTCCCAGAAATACCACACTGCTCAACCAAAACTCACACTTACTGAGTTTGGCATATAACTGGTGATCTCTGAGGATCTGGAGCACTGTCCTCAAATGCCTCACATGCTCTTCCTCGCTCCTGGAGTAGATGAGTATATCGTCAATAAACACAATGACGAACTGATCCAGATAGGGTTGGAATACCCGATTCATCAAGCTCATAAAGACAGCCGGGGCGTTCGTCACACCGAACGGCATTACCAAGAACTCGTAGTGCCCATACCGAGTCCTAAATGCTGTCTTTTGCACATCCTCCTCCCTGACCCGTATCTGGTGGTACCCGGATCTCAAATCAATCTTACTATACAGCTTCGTGCCTTGCAACTGGTCAAACAAGTCGTCGATCCTTGGAAGAGGATACTTGTTCTTTACCGTGGCCTTATTCAGTTGCCGGTAATCGATGCACAAACGCATCGAGCCATCTTTCTTTTTCACAAAAAGAACTGGTGCGCCCCAAGGCAATACGCTAGGGCGTATATATCCTTTATCAAGGAGTTCCTGTAACTGTTCCTTCAGTTTTCTTAATTCAGCCGGTGCCATCCTGTAAGGGGCACGAGAAATAGCGGATGTCCCCGGTAACAGTTCAATCCCAAACTCGACCTCTCTAGTCGGAGGAAATCCAAGAATCTCCTCCGGAAATACATCAGCAAACTCCGCTACCACGGGCACATCTTCTACCCTCAACTCTTTGCTCTTCCCCGACGTGTCCACGGCATAGATAAGGTAGCTCGTGTGGCCACGCTCCAATAATTGGGACATCTTGACTGCTGAAATCAACGGGATCTTCGCACGAGAACCGTTGCCATAGAAAATCCACTGAACTCCCAAATGAGATCTGAACCGTACTGTCCTCTGTCGACAATCCACCACTGCCTGATATCTGTTCAGAATGTCGATGCCCACAATGCAGTCGAAATCTGACATACCCAAAACAATCAAATCTGCCTTTATCTCATTGCCCTCAAAATAAATGAGGCAGTCTATCAGAAACCGATCAGCAACAACTCTCTTTCCGGTGGGTGTCAAGACCAATAGAGACGTGGGCAACGGAGACGTGCACATATGATGTCTCTCCACAAAGTCCACAGACACAAAGGAATGCGAAGCACCTGTGTCTATCAAAATAAAGGCGGAATACGTAAATAAAAAGCACGTACCCGCTATCACCTCCTCCGGGGCTGCATCGGCCTGCTCCCTGGTCAATGCATAGACCTGTCCCTGAGGTGGCCCCATCGCCTGTCCTCCCATCTGACGAGGCACCATCGGTGGCCTCTGCTGCACTGTACCACTAGAAAACCTCCCTCGACCTTCCCTGAGACCCGTCTGTCCTTCCCGGTTGGGGCAACGCCGAGCAATGTGGCCCGACCTGCCACAAATGTAGCACGTAGAACAATCTCGCATCAAGTGAGGCCCTCCACAAAAGTGGCACTTGACATCCCCAGCTCTACTAGCTTGAGTCGGTCCCCCATAAGTAGATGCACCACTCCTCCGATCCCCTTGCTTCCGGCCCTCCGGCCGCCTTCCGCTAAATCGAGAAGAAGAAGAAGTCCCTCGTGACTTAAAAGATCCTCCTCGGGGCCTCAGATTTTCAGATGTTGATCTTTGTGATGGAGCTGGTGAGGGTATGGCCTCAGGATAAGCACTCACCCCTATATCTGCTAACTCCGCTCTAACCAGTGCATCATCAAAAGATGTCGGGTTGTTAGAAATGACCCGATCAAATAATTCCGGTCTTAGCCCCTTCAGAAAGTGCCTCATCTTGGCATGTCCATTTGTAGCAATATGTGGAACATACCTCAATAAGGACGAGTAGTGCATGGCATAGTCCGAAACTGTCAGATTCCCTTGCTTCAGATTCGTAAATTCATCCTCCTTAGTTTGCCTAGCCGCGGCAGAGAAATATCGGTTTAGAAACCGAGTTCTGAATAGAGTCCAGTCAAAGACCATACCTTGGGCCCTCAATTCCATTACAGTCGTCTTCCACCATATAGAAGACTTCTTTGCCAATTGAAATTACGCCAGTCTTAACCAAGCCGTCCTAGCACACGGCGCAGATACAAAAATCTGTTCTAGTCTCTCCAGCCACTCTTCGGCCTCTTCTCCTGTCTCTGTTCCTTCAAACATGGGTGGGTGGAAGGTCAGAAATTGCGTCAGGCTAAGCTCCCCTGGTAACAGTAATTGAGCAACCGGTTCCATGCCCACAGCAGGTGAGGGTAAGGGATTTGCCTGCCCGATGCTAGCATTCACGCTCCCAATATCACCCACCTCTTCATTGAGGTTCCCCGCATTCATAGTCGCCATGCTGTAACACAAATGTTAACACAATTCCAAACGATATATATGCTAAACCGTTAGACAATATAAATGACAAGCATGTTGGTATAACAATCGTATACATAAATATGCACCACATGCATAAACATGTCCCAAATGTAAACACCTAGCCAACCATGCTAAGGCTACCCTTCACTAGTTCCCCGGGTTCTCTAACCACTGCTCTGATACCACTAATGTAAGGACCCTAGTTCCTTAAGTGCGGATAAAATGCGTAATAGAGCTAAACATGCATATAAGACTATAAAGTACGTGTTGATGTATTGAGCCGTTAAGATTACAGGCCAAAATAAAATTTCCAAAAGGGATTAATTACATTCCCAACCAATTGAATGTTAATCCTATAGTTTTACACTACTCCTAGAGTAGAAACTATGCAAAAGAATTAGGCCTGCTATGCCAAAAGCACTCCTCACTGGCTCACCGCATCAACCCGCCTTAGCCCGTCCGCCCAAAAGTACCTACAGGAACAACCCCAAAACCATGAGCAAGTATATAAACCATATTCCTAGTAACATGATCATAATTCAATGCATAAACCATAAATGCAAATCACTTCCTGTATTTAACACATATAAAAGCTCCATTGGTTGTCCCTGTACCATAATTACAATCAATTGATTATAACACCAATAATATATGTCATGACATGCATCCGTTCCATGTATACCAATGGCCAATCCCAGTCTTATTACATCAGTGGCATAATACCCCTCGCGTTACATGACAGCGGCATTAATACCCCCCGCTTCGACATATTAGCGGCATAATATACCTCGCATCAACATGACAGCGGCATGATCCTTCGCTTCGACATGTTTGCGGCAAATATTCTTCATCGCTAAATATGACAGCGGCAAGTATTCTATCATCGCCTCGACATGAAGGCGGCAAGTATTCTTCATCACTGTGATATAACCTCGACTCACAATTACATGCAACCATAATGCATGTTCCAACCATGTATGCAACCATAATGCATAAATAAGACCACATGTGCAACCATAATGCATAGCCAATTCAAAGCGTAATAAATACGTTTTACCGTCCGATGCTCGTACGTCTCACTACGTACCTTAGTCCCAAAATATGTGGTGTCGTGTACTTTATCTCCTGTGTTGTGTGGCCGCCTGGGATGGTTCTACATATTCACACAATTCAATATTAGGAGCCAATAATGAACCATTACCAAAAACATCATCATTTAGAACAAAATCTCAAAATCCACATTTTATGCCTTGCGATCGATCGTCCCTAAGCCCCGATCGATCGCCAAGTGAAGAAAAATAGGCATCCAAGTACTGCCTCCACCGATCGATCGAAACATTTTATCGATCGATCGAGACGTCACACCGATCGATCGGAACAAAATGTCGATCGATCGGTAAGCTCATTTCACGCCTTGCTCAGGCTCTGTTCTGCTCGATCGATCGGACCCATTTCTCGATCGATCGGGCAGCCCTGTTCCTGCGAGAAACTTCCAAGTATGAGCTTCCAACAACACCTAAACTCATATACAACCAACATCAACCATCCAACACATCCTTAAACCTCAAAACAACATGAAAATACATCCCCCAAGCTTAAACAACAAGATGGACCAAGATCTACCCCTTTTAACCCCAAAAACAAGCTACAACCCAACCAAAACTCAATAAAACTCTACCATAGTGGAAGCTTACCACTTGAGCTCCAAGTTTTTAGCAAGAAATCACAAAAAGATCCCTTTTTCAAAGCTTTGTCCTCCTCTCTTGTTGCAGAAACGAAAATGGGGGTTTTGGATAATGGATGGGGTTGAATGGACATCAAAATTGATAGAGAGGGGTGATGGGATATAAAGTAGGTGCAAGTGGCTCATTTGCCATGTATGGGATTTAAATGTGTATCAAGACACAAGCATGATATATAAAATACCTCAACATGATATTTTAAAAGCATTTTACCACAATGCATCAAAATCCCTATTAAAATCATGTTTTACCAAATAAACACAACCCATTTCATTTAAACCATTATAACACCCAATTTCCCAACATGTATAACATGCACCCTGAAATGCTCTACCGAGTCACGCCTACCATGTGACAAGCATTCCACCAAGATAATTAGTCCCCACACATAATCTAATTATCACCATAAGATCACATAAACATAATTAATGCCCAAAATGCAATTAATTATTTCGGGGATATCACACCTAGTACTAAGAAAGGTGCAAGAGGTGTAAGTGAGCAAGCTAGATCCTAAGTGGGAGGGTCCCTTCAAAATAATAGAGAAGTTAAGCTCGGGAGCGTATTACCTAGAAAATCTTGCAGGGAAGATATTAAAAAGGCCTTGGAACGCATATCACCTCCACAAATATTATTCTTAGTTCATGTCTTTTTATTTTCTATATTCTTTTTAAAAGGTTGTGTTTTTGGACAATTTACTCTTTTGGGAATTTCAGTACAATTTTGCGAATGTTTTATCATTTGTTGTCCACATAATCAAAGAACAGGGTTTTCACCCAACCTCAGGAGCACGTTTACGACGAGCTCATATCAACCTTGGTTACGCCAGGCTCAAGGGTTTTCACCCGATCTCAGAAGCACGTTTACGACGAGCTCACCTCAGATTGGTTACGCCAGGCTCAAGGGTTTTCACCCGATCTCAGAAGCACGTTTACGATGAGCTCACCTCAGCCTTGGTTACGCTAGGCTCAAGGGTTCACCCGATCTCAGTAGTACGTTTACGACGAGCTCACCACAGCCTTGGTTTCGCCAGGCTCAATGGTTTTCACCCGACCTCAGGAGCACATTTACGACGAGCTCACCTCAGCCTTGGTTATGCCAGGCTCAAGGGTTTTCAACCGACCTCAGGAGCACGTTTACGACGAGCTCACCTCATCCTTGGTTACGTCAGGCTCAAGGGTTTCTACCCAATCCCAGGAGCACGTTTACGAAGAACTCACATCATTTGGTTCTACCTGTTTTTACTTTGCCCTTTCGGGGTAATAAATTGCTACGACCGAGCTGATTACACTCTAGGTCTTACCTGTTTTACTTTGCCCTTTCGGGGTAATAAATTGCTACGGCCGAGTTGATTATGCTATAGGTCTCACCTGTTTTTATTTTGCCCTTTCGGGGTAATAAATTGCTACGACCGAGCTGATTACGCTCTTGGTCCTACATGTTTTTACTTTGCTCTTTTGGGGTGCTTATTGGCTCAACCCGATCCAGAATCGGCAGGTCCGGAACCGGCCAGTTCAGGATCCAATAATCCCGGATCCGGTCTGATCCGTTAAGGAACCGGATCGGATCCTGTCCAACCGTTTTCGAGTTGGACCGCTTCCAACCCGGAACCGATTTTGTTGATTTTTTCTTCTTCAAAAAATCAAATAAATACCAGAATAACTAATTTTTTTTAAATAATGGATCCGTTTTCGGTTCAGCCAGGAACCGGATCCGTTTGGTCCGAAATTGGTAAGATACCGGATCCGGATCGGTAGAACCGATCCGCCCGGTATCTTACCAGGTCCAGACCGGTTCGGAACAGGTTAGCCCGATTTCGGTTCCGAACCGGGCTAACTGGTTCGGTTTTGGGCTGGGTCTGGATTGACCCGACCAGTTAAGCTGCCCTATACGAAATAGACAAGCTGTTGTCAAAACTGAGCTCACGCAAAATTACAAAACATTTCTACTTAGAATCGAAGGGTGACATTACAAAAATCAATACAACAGGTCAGGAGAAAATAAAAACTTGAAAGGGGAACTAGTATCTACAGATCAGGAGGAAGAGTGGAGACTACTTTATCTACATCCAGAAAGTCCAAGGAGACGTCAGGTTGGAGACAGCCCTGCTCTTTGAGTTGGATTCCGTACCCTTGGATACCAGCCTCGATAAAAGTAAGGAGCTTTTCCTCGACCATCTCTCCAGACTTCTGTTTCTCCTCAGCCGCGTCCTTCTGAGACCAAGCTAGATCCTGATCAGCAGAGTCAGCTAACCCTTTGGCTAGTGCTAGCTCATTACGAAGATCCAGTAGATCGGTCTCATATGTTGCTTTTGCGCCTCAATTAAAGAGCGGGCCTCAGCTTCCAAAAGAGTCTTTCTGTCTATCTAAGCTTTAAGTTCGGCCACTGTGTCTTGCATGGCCTGAGGAGAAAAACTCCATGAAAAAATAATAATAATACATTCTGTAAAGATAACAGTGTTCGGCCAGCCTTACCTCAGTAAGACGGCTACCAGTTTGGGTAACAAGATCACCCCAGCTCAGTTGGCTTATATTTTGAGCATCCTCGGTACTAGCCAGATCACGAGCCACAACTAAGGTAACTGAGCTCGGTCCTTCCCCAACAAGCCTAACTCCTCCTCGATAGGCTTCCATGACCCTATCCCGACACCTCTCAACCCGAGCTGGTTCACTTCCCTTCGCACCCACCTGAGGTGTGCTTGAAGGCTCAGTCCGATCTCGAACCTGCCTCACCGACTGAACATCCACTGCCGAGGACCCCTCACCTCTATCTGGCTCAGCCCGCTTTTTCCTGGATAAGGGAACCTCCTCGCTACAGGAGGACTATCAGCCATCACATCCACAATAGTTACTCCTTTCAACTGAGCGGGATTGATGGGCTTGCTTTTGATTCCTCCTCTGAAGAGCCTTGTGCACTAATGAACTCATGGCTCTATCCCCTGAATGTCGGAACAGATAGGAGGTCAGCATAACAGAGCAAAAAATATTTGCCTTAAAATTGTTATTAAGCTTGCTTAAAAACAAGTACCAGCTATCCCCCTTAAGGATATATCAGCCGGACTCAGCCCAGCAAAACAAAGAAGCTCTTCCACTAACAGCTTAGATGAATTGCAACAGTGGCTCCCAATAGCTTTCATTACATCTAATAAGAGGAGGCTCTTTACAAGCATATATTTTCTCGTATCCTCTCGCCTGACTTGAGCGTCGGAGGGGACACGCCGAAAAACTTTCGGCCCCCTTCTCAAGTTTATTTCGTGATTTCAGGTCTCTAAGGTGAGATCCTAAGCAATATTGACGTTGTTACTATTTGCATTGAAGAACAAGGAGGTATTGCCTTACCTCTTATTGATATCAGAATATAATCATACTTTTTGGTGATATCAATTAGTTGATTGATTGAACCGAATATAAAATAGTGAAACATATTTATATGGGCTGAGTGTTTGTAAAGACCAAAATACATAAATATATATGTATATATTTATAAGTGTATTGATATTTGTAAGATCGAGTATATAGATGTGAGACCGTAAAATAACTTTACTTTACATAAAGTAGAAAGAGGATATCTCAACCAACTCGCTTATTCGATAGTTTCAATGTGTTCCATAAACCCTAACCCCTCCCTGGAAACACAGAATACACCACATCAGGACGTGCCTCCGTACTCACTTGAAGGTTCGATTTCGGTTGTCCAGTCAGCCTTTGATGAGAGTTAGTCTTGAAATCCAAAGAATGACGGCTTCTGATCTCTCTTTTTCTAGTTTTTTCAGCATTTCTGTTGGAAAGTCAGGGGGATGAAATGTTTCTTACTTAGTTTCTCGTTATCTGAACCTCAATTATTTTCTTGTCGTTTTTATATTCTTTCTATTTGTCATATGAACATGAAAATTTTTCATTTGTGAAGCGCATACATTGATTACTTGATCTTTTGTCGTGGTATCAACTGAGTTCCAAATGAGTCTGATGAGTAAATTACATTTTTTTTTCTTTCCAAGGAGGAAAGTATTATTTCGTTGTGTTTTTGTGCTGGAGCTATTTATTGTTTTCCCTATAGATACTTGAATGCGAAAAATTTGGACTAGGAAATACTTGTTTTTTTTTTCTTTCTTCATATTTGAATGTTTGTAGATTATGTGGCCCTGTGTTGTTGATCTTTTCTGCAAGGTAGGTAGCTGTTAGCTTCAAAGAAACTCTTGAGGGATCAAACATGCTTGCAAGTAAAGCTACAACGTTCAGTAAATCTAGCATATATTGTTGGAGTTTTTGATCAAGTTAGGCTCAAAAGTCATCATGATAGTAAATATTGTCGTGCATGAGAGAAACAAATTGACTTGAGTGATTGTTTATCCATGAGGTGGAGGCACCAACTTTGGAGATTATAAATGGCCTGCATAATTTTCTTTTCTTTTTATTTTGTGCTTGTGTATGTATGTGAGGGGCGGTAGGTGTGGAGTGTCCTGATATTGTAGAATATCATTTTTCTTTGGATGTGTTTTTATAGTGATTCTTTTTTCTATTTATACTTTTCCCCTGAAATATACTTATTTGACTGCAGATTGATTCTCCCTATTCATGCTCTCAACAAAAGAAAACTTCGGAATAACAATGTAGGAAAAATTGATCATATTCGCATTAATTAAGGAATAGGAATGGCTTACACAGTTACACCACTGACATCAATAACTGAGTCTCATAATTTGCAAGGATTGAAGTCATGCCCTTATCAAGCAGATCTCAGTTTTGGGACTATCCATTCACGTATCAAGGCTCTGTTTCCATTTAGTTATCCAGTTAAGAGTAACGGCAAAACTCAATCTCATTTGAGTTGGAATGAAATCTATGGTTCAGGAGCAACCGCTTCTCTATTGACGTGTAGAGGGAAGCAACCTGGTGGCTGTCTGGATAGGGTGAACAAGGGCAACCAAAAAGAATGGAGCTTGAATGGATACAAGATGAACGTAGAGACAAAAATTAATGGTAAAAACCATTCTAGTAAACATTCTTATTCTTCAAAGTTTTCTTCAGATGGGCCTTTTGTTGAAAATAATGAAACCACTAATAATGAGGTACTTCAGAGTTTATGCAATCGTGGTAAATTTCTTGATGCGGTAAGGTTATTAGATGCGATGACACGTAGAAACCAGATTCCAGATTTTCCTTCCTGCATAAAGTTGATTAGGGGTCTAATCTATGTTGAGCAGATTGGGAAAGCTGGTAAGGTTCTTCAACTCATGGTTATGTCTGGTGGCGTTCCTGATATTATCACGCACAACTTGCTAATTGGTGGTTTGTGTAGGAAGGGGCATTTTAGTGCTGCTATTGATGTCTTGGAGGACATGAGTTTGAGTGGTTGCCCTCCTGATGTTATTACTTTTAATACAATAATACGAAGCATGTTTGATCGTGGTAAGATTGGTCAGGCCATCCAATTCTGGAAGGACCAGCTCAGAAAGGGCTGCCCTCCTTATGTAATAACCTGCACAATCCTCATTGAGTTAGTGTGCAAATATAATGGAGTGGGGCGTGCTTTGGAAACCTCTGAAGATCTGATAGTCGAGGGATTTTATCCTGATCTGGTGACGTATAATTCAATGATCAATTTTTCTTGTAAACAAGGGAACTATAAAGATGCCACATTGGTTGTTAAGAATCTGTTGTCACATGGAATGGAACCCAATTTGGTAACTTGCAACGCTATTCTCCATTCCCTTTGTACCTACGGATGTTGGGATGCCGTGGATGAGATCCTACTTTTTATGAATGACCTATCAAACCGTCCTACAGTTGTAACATATAATATTTTAATAAATGGTTTGTGCAAGCATGGTCTTATAACTCGCGCCATTGACTTCCTTGATCAGATGGTTTTACAGAATTTCTCCCCCGACATGGTTACTTATAATACACTTTTACATGCTCTTTGCAAGGAGCGAATGATAGATGAAGTTATTGAAATTCTTTATTGCTTGGGAAATATCACATGTCCGCCTACCTTAATTACTTACAATATTGTGATTGATGGATTGGCGAGGGAAGGGTTCATCGAGAAAGCAATGCAAGTTTACAGTAACATGGTAGGGTGTAAGCTTAATCCTGACGATATCACCTATCGATGCCTACTTTGGGGGTTCTGTCGATCAGATTTGGTTGAAGAAGCTGTAGATTTACTTAGGGTGATGGGTAATAACAAGCACAAGGTAAGAGACAACTGCTACAGATTCATAATACATAGATTGTGTCAGAAGAAGAAAGTGGATACTGCCATTGAAGTTATAGAAATGTTTACTTCAAGTAGAAGGAAGAATGATCCTTGTGTTTATTCCTACATAATTCTAGGAATACGTTCAGCTGGTTTGGCTGATGAAGCTACAGAATTGGAACAGAAACTGATAGAGCAGAAGCTTTTGAAAGAACAACCCCTGTTGGTTCAAACAAATGGATGAAATATTTGAACATCAAGTCAATATGGGTTGGGAATATTAAGGCGATATTTCGAGCTCGAATCCAAACTAGCCAGCTGTTGTCCATTTTGGGAGTTGAATAACCAGTTGTCTTGAGCATGGATTGTTTGTACAAGCCCAGTTGATGGCATGATCGTCGTTGCTTAGTAACTCATGTTATTTACCCAGTTCCGAGACGATGCCCTGCAGATGAAAGATGAGTTACTGGTTTTGCGTGAGACAAATTTTGCTGTGTACTAGGAATGGTAAAATGAAAGTCGAGTTTAGAAATAGGATAACTAATTATTCAGTTGATACATTATGTAGTGCTTTAAAGGTTTGTTTGATGATGCCCTTAAGGGTAGTGTCCTTAGGGGCATCATCATCATTTATTTGGAATATTTTTTTAAAAAAGAAAAAAAAGATTCCATTTGGATGGTGGATGATGACCCTGAAAGCAGTGCCCTTCAGGACTGCCCTCAGGGCAGCAACAATGGTTCCTGCTTTAAACTACCCTTGATTTTGACTCATTTCTTGGGAAATACATTTTTCCTAGTTTCAAAGTACTCGATTTTTAAATAAATTATAGAACGCTTCATATGAAAAAAACTGAAAAATTTACTATATGTAATATCTGGCAAATTCGTGGATTTAATTCTCTACAGAAATGTTTTGCTTTAGAGCGACAAAGTTATTTTTTGAAACCGAGGTTATGGATGCTTGATTAACCAAAGAAGTTAATGGATGGTTGCTTTTAAATAGATAGGGAATTTGGAATAATTGACCATAAGGGATGAAGATTCTGTGAAAAATCAGTATTTTAATGGATGGTTGATTTTATTAAAGAAAATATGCAATGATTATTTAAAGCAAGTGGAAAAAATTTGTGGGGATGATTTATGAGTATAAAACTTTGGTTTTCTTGTGATTTTTTTTTCTCTTTTCTGTTTTTTGAAAAACGTGAATTTTTTTTTATTTAAAATATAAATCCGTTTGCATTATAATTTGCCTTAGCTCCTCCATGTTTAGCTCCCTAGGTTCATGCACTTGTAGAATTGTTCGTTAAATTACCCGCGAGACGCGTTTCAGATTGAATCTCAACCGTCCATATCAGTCAACTTAAATTTAACGACTTCTGATTTCTGCACTTAAAACTTACTCGGTTTGCTCAGAGAGCCTGCAGATAAACAAAAAAAAATATTCAATTTTGAGATGAGAGTCGGCGACGGCGGCACGGTTTTGGTGGCGGTGAAGAGAGCGAAAGGAAGGGGTAGCCAACGGGCGGTGCGGTGGACGGTGGAGAATTTGATGCCGAAAGCCTATTGCTTGCTTCTCGTTCATGTTATGCCCACCATCACTTCTGTTCCTACTCCATGTACTTGACCTTCTTCCTTAAGCTTTCATAGAGACTTACACAAAACACACACACATGACCTGCTCGAGTGCTTGTATATTTAAGTGGACCTCATTGGTATATTTAGGTGCTCCATGTGGTTCTTCTTCACACGCAGAAATTAGCAAGGATAGGAAGCCTAAAATCAAATACCCTGTTTATTTCCTATTCTGAATTATTTTCTTTTCTTTCTTCTTTTGAACTGTGAAATTTGCTTTTGTTTGTTTGTTTTCCTTGATTCATCTTGTGATTCTCCATTTCATTTGTCCTGTATTCCGTAAAAAAAAATGAGATTCATGTTCAGTGCCTTGCTGATCTATGTTGTAATTAGAGAAATGCCAGTCTCTATTCTCACCTAAGTAGCAATATCACTTGGCCACATCAGCTAACATGTTCATCTCTCCATGATGTATTCAACAGCAGGAGGTAGCATTCCTATTAAGGAGCTGGATGCGAGTGTGGTGGAAATGTATATTAATGATATGAAGGCAAAATATGAAGAAAATTTTCTAATGTTCAAGTTTCAATATGGTACAAACAAGGTAGACTTTTTCACATCATATCTGTTAGCCTTTTCTCAACTTCATCAATCTTGAAATACCGGTGTTGAACCTCCTGTAGATCAAAACCTTGTTACTGGAAGGAGATAATTCTGCATTCATGCTTCTAAGATATGTAACTGATTCAAGAACTACAAGTTTGGTGCTGGGATCTTGCTCCTCCAATTATTTTACGAGGTACATATTACACTTAGCACGCGGAAACAGCCTCTTGCATTGCAGGTGAATGCTGCGTACTTTAGGCCAATCGGCCCGACCCCTCCCGAGAAGCTTCATGCACCGGGTTTGCCCCTTTTTTATATTGCACTTAGCACTTGTGTTAATACTTATTTTTGCTACTGTTCCTCCATGGTGTGAGTGGAAATTTGTAAGCTTTGTTTGATTACATGTGCTTGTTTGTATATTTGAATATTTGATATGGAATTTGGCTTACTTATACTTTATTCTGTTGGTTTCAGGTGCATTGGTTAATTTCTCCGAGTTGTTATTCTATTAAAAAAAATGAATTTTTAAAATATCAGTTGGATTTTCCATCACTAACACTCTTCTACCAACATAAAATTGTATCATTTGCATGCTACTATTTTATTTTTTCATTCAGATCTGCGAAATTAAGGTTGACTCACAATTATTTCCTCATAAATACAAAAGATTCGGAGTTGCCTTCAGTCGTTCTCAAACATGCTCCCGATACTTGCAGCATCTACGTGGTCTCTGCAAATAAAATTGTTGAATGATAGAGTTTTACTTATCAAGAACTCTAGATAAATATTTTTATATTCATAGGAGTGTTGATAAGTTTGCTAGGAGTTTTAGTTTATCTAAAATAGTATACTAGTTTATCTTTTTATTTAATTAGATTTATCTTCCTAGATTTTAGGATTAGGAGTCTTCTATAAATAGAAGACATATGGTTGTATTTATTTTAAGATTGTAACAATCAATATAGAAAAGACAAGATTGAGTCTCTCGAATAATTCTTTTCTTCAAACTTACAAAAATCATATCAAATTCACCGAGTCCAATGTTGACTACTGGTATGCCAAGAATTATGTGCATTGATTGTAGGACTTGGTCTGTGAACTTGATGGGTTTTGCTTTTACCAGAGAGGAACCTCATTTCTCACGGAATTAGCAAACAGGAATCTATTCTATCTTCTTCATCTACGGAGTCCAAATATGGCAGTTGCCTGTCAGATATATACCATCCGCTTTCTCTAGAACATACACAAGGATTCTCTTATGTATATTCAAGTCCTGTTTCAAAAAGAGATGATCAAATTGCAGAAGACACAGTCTCAGATACTCTGAGAACTAGAGGATGTCCGCGTAAGTCATCTTCTTGCTCAGAGCAGGTAATTCGACTCATATTTTATATCATAAAAGTTTTCTTTCATTTAGAAATAACAATCAGTTACCGGGGGTGGAGGGGTGGTGTACATGTTGCTTTCTGCAGATTCTCACATCAACACAAATTCAGGTCATCAATTTACAAGGAGTATGTTTACCTCTTTTTTGCAGTGTAAAATTCAGACTGAAAAAGAAGAAATCCACCTGAAACTGGAGAACATGATCACTATGTACAATAAAGCTTGTGAAGATCTTATCTGTGCACTGAGCGAGGTTAGACTTGATTATTTTGCTACACCTTAAAGCGATTTGATTTGTCAGTGGCCTTTTAGTTGCAAACATTATTGTATAGAACTTTGGTTGACCCTTTTCAATATTATCTAAAATATGTTATTTCTGCTTGATGCTTCTCTTTGAAAAACAATTAAAATCTGAATGATGCCATCCTTATAAGTGCTATGGGGTATATGCCAGAAGATCTTGCAATTAAGCATCGTCTTCAAAAAAGGACATACAACTTTGTTTCAGTTCCACTTGCTTTCTTCTGAATGCATTGAAGAGGCACAAAAAGTGAATGCTACTCAACAAAGAGAAGAAAATCATATGAGAATGGCCGCCATAGATAAAGATAAGTATCTAGAAGCCGAAAAGGAAATTGAGATGGCAAAAAATTTGCTAGTAAAAGAGAAATACGAGAGGCAGATGGCAGAACTGCAGGCCCATAAAGAGTCACTGGAGAAAGAGAAGATTGTTGATGCACTATTATCAAATAATCCAAGGTATAGAAGGTACTCGAGAAATGAGATACAGATGGAACCGGATTTTTCTTTGAGAATAAAATGATTGGTGAAGGAGCATGTGGGAAAGTTTACAAAAGCAGCATTGATCATACCTCAGTCGCCATCAAAATTTTAGTCCTGATGCAGCTGACAGAAAGGAGGAATTTTTAAGAGAGGCTTGGCCTTCGTTTCCTCAGCTTATTTTCGTCTACAATTTCTACATATGGACCCTTTCAATTTTTCCCGTCAGCGAGTTCCACAAATGGCCTTGCTCATCTAGACTTTCCCAAGGGGCCAACTTAAACCAAATTGCACTGCAATTAATAAATCAGAGTTGATCTTCTCTGAATAAAAAAGTAATGCCAAATTTGTGATGTCATAATTATTTAGCGACCGTTAAACGTCTGATTGGATGAGAAAATGTTCTGCAAACACTGTTTTCAATTAATTTATATCATAAAAAGAAAGTTTTAGCCTTTATCGCAGTGCAGAAATTCCTTGTATAGCGCCGATTATTCATTTGCAAATTTTATATTGCATTGTAAGCTGTAACTGTTGTGAATACTGTGCCTTTGATTTTGAAAACTGGAAATTAAATTGAGGCTTTGGTATGACCATAGTTATTAAAGGCGCAAGGCGTCAAAAAACGATAACCATGGACTGGCTCAAAGCGCTAGACGCCGGGCGAAGCATGGCCTAATAGACATTACGCGTCAAGAAAAATAAATTTTAACTATTTAGATATGAATATTTTTTCCAAAATGGCCAAACTATGTAGCTAAGAAGCTGTTCATATTGTAATATTGTTCATTTCTAATATAAATATTTACTACACAAGTACACAAGAGAGATTTGATAAAAATGAATCTCATTCAATATTAAATCAGAATTATTATTAATTATTAAAAAAAAGAAACAATAAATTAAATCTGTTTGATTGAATTGGGGTTCAATTTATTCTTAAAACATTCTTAATCTATTTTCAAATATAGTGTGTTTTACATTACTTCTTATCATTTATTAGTATCTATTTTATATTTAAATTTTACATTTAATATAAGTAATAATGAATATGACGTGTTAATACCCTAATATATAAATATAGGGTTTATGCTTATTTAAAATTGGCTTTGAGCATATTGAAAATAGGATTTGAGCTTATTTTTAAGTAATTTGAGTTCAATCCTATCAACACTCTTCATTTTCATCAAGCCATCGCACATGGCTTAAGCCCCAGACACCTAGGCGCTGAATAAGCGCGGCCTGGTGTATGTGTAGGGCCTCTCACGCATCAAAGGCGTCACACTCTAGCCTGGCTTGACTTCTCACCTAGGTGAGCCAGGCGAAGGCTTTTTACAATGGGTATGACGGTGTACTGTATAGACATTACGTTGAATCATGACTATTCATTGATTTACTGTCTACTGTGCATTAGCAAACTAAAGTTTTTTTCTTTGTTTGCTTCTGTTCGATCTTAAGATCATTTCTTGAGGGATTCAATTTGCACTTGTGGTCAGTATTATTTACCTGTTCACACAAACTACTGCAGAAACAATGTGGGCAATCTGATAAACCTCCAATTTGGTCATTGTTATGCTGGTATACTAGAGAGCTGAGATCTTGAATCTGATGCCCTCCTTGTGTGATCTCCTTTCCAAATTATTAAGGCCACAATTGTTAACAACATCTATTGTAAAAAATTTAGGTTGAAGTTCTGAGACATTTGCGACATCCTCATATTGTCTTATTACTTGGAGCCTGTCCAGAAAATGGTAGTCTTGTTTACGAGTATATGGAGAACGGTAGCCTGGAGGATCATATCTTTCACAGAATAGGCAGAACTCCTCTTCCATGGTCTTCTAGATTCCGGATAGCTTTTGAAGTGGCTTGTGGACTTGCCTTTCTGCACTCTGCAAAGCCAGATCCTATAGTTCATCGGGATCTAAAACCTGGGAATATTTTGTTAGACAAACATTATGTGAGCAAAGTTTCAGACGTTGGACTGTCAAAAATTATTTCTGATGCAGTGGCTGATAGTATTACAGAATACAAGGATACGGTTGTTGCGAGTACCCTATATTACATAGACCCTGAATATGCAAGAACTGGAACTCTTCGACCAAAATCGGATCTTTATTCCTTTGGAGTAATAGCCCTCCAATTATTATCCGCTCGTCATCCCAATGGGATTATAACTAGGTTTGAAAATGCTATTAGCAGCGGCAGCTTATCAGATCTTCTTGATAAGCCAGTTGCAGATTGGCCACACACAGAAGCACACCAACTAGCCGAAATTGCCTTGAAATGCTGTAAACTTAGATGTAGAGATCGGCCAGACCTTGAGACCGAGGTGTTGCAAACATTGACAAGACTCGCCGTATTTGCTGATTCAAGTAGCGCAGCAGATAGAAACCATATTCGTGCACCTAAAAACCTTTGCTGCCCGATTCTGCTGGTAAAATATTACACTTAACACTCCATAATGTGAACTGATATTTCATGCTTATGTGTGCTAACTGACCTCACCGCCTTTTCACTGCATCATACATTCAATACAGGAAATAATGAGTAATCCACACATAGCAGCCGATGGTTTCACCTATGAGCATGAAGCAATAAAAGCATGGCTAGACCGACATGATATATCCCCCATGACAAAACAAAGATTACAACACAAGATGCTAACTTCAAACCATGTGTTGTTTTCTGCCATCCAAGAATGGAGAAGACAGGCAGCGTTGCTTCGGGATTGAATTTAAAGTCAATGTTGAATTGCATTTATTCTAATGATACAGTTCTCTTCTGCACCTAGTATTTGGTAATGTTGTTGAAGAATGTATGAAATGTATATTTTGTCAAAACACCACAATAGGCTTAGCTAATTGTGCTATGTTTGAAACTTTTTGCGAATATACCCGTGTAGAACAGATAGCAGATCCAATTTTGTCTGCATGCACAATTGATGTAACAAAGGTGGCACTTTGGAGCACCAGAAGAAATATATTGTTGTTTTGATTCCCCTGCCAACATTTTTTTCGATCTAAGCCTGTCGCATCAGGTTTGCGGCTTGCTTGGTATGGTTTATCTGGTTGACGTGGTCAACAGGGGGTTTAGCGAGTGCACACCCTTGTTATATATATATATATTGATGCAACAAAGTGGCACTTTGGAGCACCAGAAGAAATATATTGTTGTTTTGATTCCCCTGCCGATATTTTTTTTTGTCTGAGTCTGTCGCACCGTGCTTGTCTTGTATGATTTATCTGGTTGATGTGGTTTGCAGACTGTTGTGTCAGCAGGGAATTTACTGAGTGTGCACCCCTCGTTATGTATATATATATATGTATATATATTCGGGCTTGTCTTGTATGGTTTATCTGGTTGACGTGGTTTGCAGGTTGTTGTGTCAGCAGGGGGTTTACTGAGTGTGCACCCCTCGTTATATATATATATAATAATAATAATAATAATAATAATAATAATAATAATTTTTTCAGGCGACTTTAAATATTGCCATGGATTTTTCAAGTTTTTGAACTCAAAGTCCAATCCCAGGCCCAAAAAACAGGGTTTTGTTCGATCTCTTTAAATATTGGGTATTTTCTATTGGGAGAGCCTTATCGGAAAGCCCATCTTAATAATAAATAGCCCTAGTGATTACTCATCTTTCCCATTTCGGCATTTTCAGGCGATACTGTTACTACAAGACTAGTCCACCCACCAGGTTTTTTTTTAGTCTTTTTTCATTGAGTGAATACATAATGGATTTATTTCCAATCATGATTTTCTTGTCTCATGTTTCATTTTGTCAATTATCTGAATTTAATTTCTGTTTCTGTAAATAGGGTTTAGGGTTTTCCTGTTGGTGGAATTGAAACAATTCCGTGATCCCAAACTGTGATTACTCCAACTTATCTTGTTTGTTTATTGATTTCTTGTTTTCTTTCGTTTTTGTTTTCAATTATAAATGTAGCCACGTATTGCTTGTAAGACTCTGTTTTGGCTTTATTATGCACATGCTTCAGTTGTGCATTTTTAGATGCTTTGTTTTTACCCCTTTGAAGTGGTGGGTGGACACGAACTTCAGTGTGATTCCATTTTTCTGATTTACAATGATTAATATTTGATTTTCTTAGGGGTTATCTGTATTGAAAAGATGACGGCGCAGCTTGGCTACTGCCACCATCACCAGATCACCACCGCTCCTCTCCTTACCAAACTTACCCCTAGATTTGCTGATACAACTTTCCAGTATAGTATTTTCCTTCCTGCATTGCAATGCCATCGCAAAAAATTGCTAAACTTTGATTCAGAGTCTAGATTTCACGCCCTTTGTGCTGGTGGAGGTGGAGATATTGGTGTTGGACAGGGTAATGGTGGTGGGGATGGTGGCAGCGATGGGTGGAGCGATGGTGGAGACTCGCATGAATCCAAGTCGTCGATGGATGGTTTTGGACCAGTTGGGGCTTTTATAACTGGATGGAGATCAAGGGTTGCTGCCGATCCACAATTTCCTTTTAAAGTTCTCATGGAAGAATTGGTTGGTGTTAGCTCATGTGTTGTTGGAGACATGACATCACGCCCCAATTTTGGCCTTAATGAGCTCGATTTCGTGTTCTCAACCCTTGTTGTTGGTTCCATTCTGAATTTTGTGCTCATGTATCTCCTGGCCCCAACCCTGTCATCTTCAACCCAAAGTCTTCCGGGATTTTTTTCAAATTCTCCAGCAAGCCATATGTTCGAACTTGGGCCTTATAGCTTGATGAATAGGCTTGGTACTTGCGTTTATAAAGGTGCTCTATTTGCTGCTGTTGGATTTGTGGCTGGACTCGTTGGGACTGGTATTTCCAATGGTTTGATCAATATGAGAAAGAAGATGGATCCCAATTTTGAGACGCAGAACAAGCCACCTCCAATGGTTTTGAATGCCATCACATGGGCAATTCACATGGGTGTCAGCAGTAATTTGAGATACCAAACTCTCAATGGAATTGAGTTTTTGTTAGCCAAGGGATTCCCACCCTTCCTATTCAAGACATCTGTTGTATTTTTGAGATGCTTGAACAATATTTTTGGTGGAATGTCATTTGTCGTTTTGGCCAGATTGACAGGGTTGCAAAGTGTTCAAGAAACGATGCCAGCAGCTGTTGAGGATGGATCAGCTGAAGAGAAGGAGAAACTGGTTAAAAACAAGGACGATGATTTGCAAACTAGTGAGTCTGCTTCCAAATGATCTAGGTCGTTTCGTGGTCTCCTCTGATCTGATCGATAAGAGATGGTTGCACAGTTTGAAAAAGAACCCAATCCTCTTGGTTACCTAAGGGTTCAGAGCTTTTTGGTAGCTGAATCGACACAATGATATAATTTATCTTTGGCTCGAGTCTGGACGAACGTGTTTTTTAGCATGTGTTTAGGTTCCTAACCCAGTCTCATTTTTTTTTAAGTAGTTTTGTTATAAAAAGTTAAATTGTTTCTGTACCCACATTTGAGAATTCTAGACAACAAATATAAAGTCTTGCGTACATAGTCAAACCAGTCAATCAATCTCAAATTATGACAGTTTATCGCAGTTTTCTAACTTGAAGAGAATATTAGAGGAGTTCGGTATTACGCAAATCAGCTGTTCTGAGTAGGTAAAATTGATGTTTTCAAGGATACTGTCTTATTATTGCTAATGATAGATCCACTCCTAGAATATTGCCTTTCATGTATCATCAAAATTATCGTCTGAGCAGCAACCTCAACTCCAAACGTTATTATTGATACACGGATGAATTTCGATAATTGGATATAGACTATGGTTATATTCGCCTTTTCATTAACCTTTATATTTTGACTTTATGAAACATTTTTTCTTCTTTATTGACTCATCTGATGTGACTCCAACAGGAGACTTGAGTCCTAGAAGACCAACGCTTTTGCCTTACAAACTAGAAATGTGTTTCACAGGCCCCTTTTCAAATGAGGTTTTCCATGTAAAAACTGTTCTTCAAGTGCCGGTAGATAGTAATGAGAATACCAATAAATAACTGGGGTTGCTTACCCTTTTTCAAATGAACGAGTATTATTTCTTTCTGCAATTTATATCACTGTTTTACATCTAGTTGGTTATTGCATGCATGTATTGGTGCTAATTTGTAATTTAGCTCCATGGCATCCTAAAGGCCTTCGGGACAGCTACCCCTGACTGCCAGTTAGTAAACCCGCTATGAGTAGACAGAGCAGGAGAACAGAAGTTGAAGTTGGCTTGGGTTCCTGTCCTATTTAGTGAAAGGTTTCATACAATAGTTTCATGCATTTTGATGGCATCGTTTTATTATATGTATAGGCCGACTGAGAATGCGAAAATGGCATATATATATAAAGGAAATCAAACAAAATAATGCACCAAAAGAATCCACCAAAAAAAAAAACGATGAAGATTTGAAAAAGTCCGAGGGTTAGGAATTTAGAGTTGAAAGGCTCGGGTTAGAAGGTTTTGAATCCCAGATAATGAGATTTCCCATACCTTTTTCTGAATTTTATTTTCATATCTTTGGATAATTCCTTGTAATTTATGCTTTCAATATGTTTTTCTAATCAAATGCCCTGAGCTGTTTAATTGTTTGATTATTTATTAATATTATGGGTGATATCTAACTTATATTTGCATGCTTGGGGATTATTATTATTATTATTATTTGGCAATTTGGATTTTAGATTACACCAATATTAGATATATTTGAAATATATAGTTTTGTCAATCAAGAGTATAGTTGGAGATGATTAACATGAGATCTATCGATATTAGAAGCAGCCAAACAATTGGAATAAATATGAAGTTAATAATATGGAATCCTCGACAATTTTTGGGTCGACTCATGAATTTTTGAACTTGAATTCGAATTGCTTATTTGTTGTATAAAGTGATTCGATTCAAAATCGTGTACACTACATGTATCGTTTGAAGTTAGATATATGATTAGTATGAGAGTGAATGATATGAATTAAGTTGTAGGGAGTAAATTAAAATCACCCCTTCAAACCCACTCCCACCTACTCACTTATATCGATTACATCATATAAATGGATGACAACAAATCAATAAGCGAATGATTATCTATTTCTAAAAAAGGAGATGAAATAAAAATGAATAAGGGCAAACGACCATCTTGTCACCCGCCCCCACCAATCAATCCACACATAAAAATGTAGTGTAGGAGCATCCAGAAAAGTGTCATTTTTTACATATAAAGATTTAAAAGGTATATATAAGATCGTGATTTTCATTCAATAATTTATAATGTTTTTTATATATAATATTATTATTTGTTATTTAGAATGATGAAGTAACACTAACACCATTATTTTATTATTTTATACTAATCTAAAAATCAATAGTTTGAAATTGAGATGAGGAGAGCATGGAATTTTATGAGGAATGCAAAGAAGCAGCCAAAAATAAGTAAAGATAGGATAATTATGTACTGTTAAAAAGGTTCCCTTGTCATTTGTCAAGTTGTTTCGGGTCGCTTTCATGTGTATCTTTCTGTCTCTTTGAACTGTTTGCTTTTGCTATTTCTTGATTTATTCTCCTAAATCCAGTTTAGTTTTAGTTTTTTTTTTTTCCGGAGTTAAATAGTTAGGATCTAATTTTAATAAACACATAAATTTAGGTTTTCTTATTATATAAAATTAAAAATTTGGAGGAGAATGCTTTATAATATTTGTAAATTTAAACTGGAGTAATTTATATATATGAACAAATTAGCTCATGGCTGAGATTCTGGTCCTGAGAGTCGGAGTGAGACTGGAAGCTCAAAAGATGATCCAAAGCTACTTTCTTTGAATTGTGTTCAGAAGGTTTTCTAACAGATAAAAGGCCTTATCACTGATTCCTCCGACCAAATCATAAAGTTTATGCTACGAGATTTACATAATGATGAATCCTTTTATATATTTAAAATGAGACTTGTATGATCAAACAAATCGAAAAAGGGACCGCTTCCCTTGAGAATAATTGAGCTTTTGAGCCAGTATAAAGTTGGTATCTAGAGAAGAAATTACATTAAAGGACAGACTGAAAGAAAATTTGTAAAATGAACATGCAGAAGGCCATAAGTTTGACGTTTTCATGAGATTTACCACCACTTTGAAGCGGGAATTGGAATCAGCAAGTGAACAACAAATCAACAAATAAGAAAAACTGACAAGAAAATTACAAATATCTTGATTGAATTAGATGAGCGTTGCACAATTACAATGTAGGAATAACAGTTATGAGCTACAACTAAGATACTAGAGAAGATTCAACTTACACAATTGACATTTTTTTCTCTCCACGATGCAAAGAATCAAGAACAGAAGAGGCCCTTATTCTTCCGTTCCTTTGTTTCATCAGGAAGGCCTAAGCCTTTTGTGTCCACCTGATTTCAAAGCACCACTTGAATCTCCTTCAGATGAGGCATCCATGGATTTCGTAAACGAACTCGAAAGGTCGGCGTAAAGATGGACCACCCTTCTGATATTATTGTTCAGTTCTTTAATCAATCCCACATTTCTGCTCAAATTGTCAGGTATCTTGGACTCATGATTCTGATTAATCTCATTGATTAGTAGCCTATTCTGATCTAATATGTTCTGAACTTGAACAAAACTCTTTTGAAAAGTCTGCAAGATCTTGCCGTCTAACTGTGGCACATTACCAAGGCCTGAGAATGTATCCCCCTCCATTTTTGGATCCAATCAAAGCAAAAACAATGCTGCACAAGAGAAAATTAAAAGGAATAATAAACAAGTAGTGTCAAAGAATGGAGATACAATATGCAATTATTTGAAATAACCCAGAAGATTTTAGTAAGCCACGGTGAACTCAAATTCGAGTTGTTTGAGAATCCTATAGTACTGAATTTAAATAATGGTATTTTTAAGGAAACCCCATCATCATAAATTCTTACCTGAACTTGCTTATGTTAGCAAAAAGCACAGACAAACATGTAAGGTTTTGAATTGTTTAAAGACAATTTGGGCAAAGGAGACAAGATCTGAACTTGATATCATCACACTCACGTTCTCTATTATGGGTTCTTCTTTTCAGAAAAGAATCAAGAAATAAACATGTTGACCATTTCATTATACCCTAAGAATTGTTATGCAATAATCACCATTATTATGCCATAATTGTTCTTAATATTAATTAGAATCTTGGTTATTAGTTCAATTATTCTTTTATGAGGCATGAGGAGATGTGAAAAAGCAGATCCCCATTTCCATAAAAGGACCTTTTTACAATGTGTACTAAAATAAACCCATCCAAATGTTGAGCTCAGAATTTCACAAGTCCCAGAAACCATTGAACTTAATCATAGCCCAGTTTAAAAATAAAGTTTAAACAAAACCAGTTTAATATTAGCCACAGCCATTCTTGAAGCAGTCATAAAGAAAAGGGATTTTTAACCATTTGAAGTAACCTATGGTTTGTGATATAAAATTCTGAAAAAGCAGAAACAAGGACGAAATAGGGATTCAAATGTTGGAAGCGTACACCAAGAGATTGCAGTTGCAGATGGGATTATAACAGACAACATAAAATAAAATTCTTAAATGGAAAACAAAACAAAGTAGCTGAAACCCATCAAACAAAACATTAAATCGAACCAAATAACGGCATAAAGATCTGAAATTGAGGAACAAAAAAATCATGAAAAATAATATATCACTATTTTTCCCACAACAGGCAAACAAAAAAACATAAATTAAAAATATATCGAGCTTCCAAGAACCAAGGCTCGGGATGATGAAGATTTCAGACAACCCAAGAGCCTCGGAGCACGAAAAAACTCAAATTTTAATTTTGATGACAACTATATTATAATCAGTCCACTTTCAAGAATATATCGGGATGATGAATACTTGTATACAATAGGAAAACGTATACATCACTATCATATGTATAAAGACATTAATTTTTCAGAGTGTGTGTATCTATTTACGCACCTGGAAAAGCTGGGAACATTTTGGATTGAAAGAAAGAGAGGACAGAGATTGAAAGAGTTAGGGAAAGATTGGCGATTTAAACGAATCTCGCCACAAGAGAGAGAATGTGTAGATTTGACAGTCACCCTTTTTTTTTCTTTTTTTTTCTTTAAAAAAAACGATTAAGAGCGCTGTCCTTAAAGACATCATCAAATTGACCCTTTTTCCCACCCCTCTTTTCACATTTAATATATTTCAAATCAAAATTTCAATTTATTGTTTTATATTTTGGTTTGTGATAAAAAAAAATTGAAATAAATTAGTGGTGATTATGTTGTTTATCGTGAATCGTCGTGAAATCGTTGTTTCATTTTACGACGATCGTGAAATTGTCGTTACAATTACACATCTATTTTAATATGAAATTTTATTCGTCCGTTCCGTTACCCATTTTTGCTAACTATGCACCTTAGACCTTATACTGTGGGAAATATCTCTACATTCTCGGGATGTTTATTGTACATGTTACTGTTGGTCCAGTAGATAATACCTTTTTGAGCCACCAATTACTTTATACCCCAATTGTCACTTGTCCTTGATTACCTTTTGGCGGGATGGTCATCAGCTGATTGGCACAAACCATCAGCTCGAGCAGAGAAACAAACTTTAAGGGTTATGTTACCAACCTTCTATGGAATGATGTGCAAATCCTTAGTGGCAACCGGTTATGTTGGGGGTGTTCTTAAGGGCACTACCCTTTGGACACCCCCAACTATTGGATTGACACACCCAAATATTGGGTATACCAATCCAATGACCATCATCAAATAAACCGTAGCATTCATCTATCATATCGGGCATCAATTTTATTTTCTAGGAACTATTCTTCATTTAATTTTATAAAATAGGGTTCTTGTAGTATTTCATAGTTATTGCTCGATTGTTGGGTTATTAATGAGATACGTACACATAAAAAAAAAAAAAAAATTTCAAGTGAGAATGGTGTAGAGTATTTTAATGAATTACATGTCTTTAAAACCAAAGCGCAAGTTTCATGCGCACTTGCTGTATTGAATGTCCAAATCGATGATCTCAATAACGTCCTCAGCTTTTTAACTTTTGCCTCACGCCTTTTTTTATGAGGAAATATATATATAATTCATCACTTGTTAGGGAAGCCAAGTGGTTGAAAATTCATCACAAATCAGGGCTCGAGCCCACCCTAGCCAATCTCAAATCAGGGCAGAGCCATCCTTGGGATAGAGTGGGCTCCAGCCCCATGCAATTTTTCTAACAAAAATTTTTTTAGTGTTAATTTTCGGAAATTTAGTTTTTTAGTCAAACCCTCTAAGCCTAAGATATTTTTGAATCCTGGCTCGTCCCATATCTCAAATGATGTCGAAATATCTTATATACAGATATGAAAATATATATACACATAACTAATCATTCACATGATATCAATAAATATATATTAAATTATCATTTTCACCGGAAAAAAATGAAAATCTAAAAATTGGTAGAATAGATACACACAGTTGTCCTTATTAAAATACGCAACTAGTAAATTCAGTGCAAACAGCTTCAGACTGGGAATTTATGGGCAATAATAGTTTATTAAGTTTCACCTAAGTACAGACAGACGGCCTAATACAGCTACCAAGCCGTCCCCCCAATTTTCCTTTTCTTTTAAATTAATAATGGCAATCGACCCACAAAAATATTAAGAACATGGATCATGTTAAGTATAGGAATCACATGTTAAGTAAGGGTGAATAACTACTGTCTTCTGAATTTGAAAAATCCCTGTATTGTAGTTTTGTTGCATCTCACGTTAAAGTTCTCAGTCAGCTTCCGGGTTTCAAAATATTATAAAAAAAATGTTAAAAAATATCATATTTTTTTTAGGAAAATTAGACAAGAATTAAATGTAAACATATTTACAAAATATAATTCACTAAAAATTTGGAAACTTGACAAAAATAATATTAAAATACTAGTTTTATGGCTTTCTTGCTTCTTGAAAGAATACGACCCATTGATAGATTAGGCGTTGGATATAATAGATGATCCGTGGTATAACATGCCTATCAATCAACAAAATATTGGATGAGCCCACCCCCAATGGTTTCACTCTTTCAGTCGATATGGCGATTAATTTGATGTTGTCCCTAAAAACAATGTCTTATAAACAGATCAAACCTCTGATTTCAAATATTTTAAATCAATGATTGATACACCCCTCATGACACACTCGTACATAAAAAAATCCGAATACAACAGTGTACCTTCCTATACACAATCTTGGACTTTTGTGTAGTGTACCTATTATTTATCAAAAAATAATTTAGCATATAAAATATTATATTAGATTAACCAAAAATAGTACATCAAAGGGCCAGTTTAGTTGATTAACCACGGCTAAACCAACTAAAAACAAACCAGATAAACAGAGATAAAACATAATATAGACACCATTAAAGTGTGCAAAGAGAAAAAGAGTCGACGTGGATGCACAATAACAAACCAGTCAATAGCATAAACCACCAAAGTGGAATCAGGTCCCCTCAAACCACAGAGGTCATAGTGATGTCGAGAGCGGGAACTGCCTTCCATAAATTAAGGAACAAAATCGGATAAGTAGGAGATATAACTGATAGGACACCAAACAAGCAAACTCCTTTATCCAAATCACAAACATAAAAGTATCGACCAAAGACCACAACGGTGTGGCAGACGAAACCGAACCACCAAACATTCTTTAAAATCACAGTCAAGCAGTGCCTCAACACCAAAACCAGCAAAATGGGCTAAAACAACCGCCACGAGATGGTAGAAACATAATCCAATTAGTAAGGCCGCCACTAGTACACCAAAAAACAAACCAACAAGAATTTGATAAAGCATGACTACTACAGACAACGTCAAGACCACCAAACGCCACATACGCAATATTAAGATAACATAGAGAATTATGGAAAAAAAAACGCCAAAAATGGGAAAAGCGCCCGATAATACATTCACAAACAAAATAATGTGCAGGAGGCTTCGAAATCCCGAACATGCCAGCTAAATAGATTGATGGCGAGCGGCGGGGATTGCTGCCAGAAAATGGATAAAGGCACCAACCAACCGAGCCACAGCTCGGGAAGGCCTAGCATAATACCCCACACAAAACCTAAACAGACGAACCCTCCTCCCAAGCCACCGCCGTGGCCAAATCCACCAGCGACGCCACAAACCCCACAGCGCACAACCACCGCCAAAAAGGTAGAAGGCGTCCTCAAACCACCACCAGGACCGAACCCACCACCAAGCCCGCCTCGAATCCCATCGCCTATTCTGCCACAGAGACGAGACCCCTCGCTGAATCCTTCACCCCCAACAAAATCTCCACCTTGCCCAAGCCCACCCCCAGTACTTCCTCCTAGCCACCCACAATGGGCCAAATCTCCGCCAGTGCCACTTCCTAGACTACCACCACCACAGAGCCCTAAACCCACCACCGCTACCACCAAAATCTCCGCCAAGTCCCAGTCCACCACCACCAGAGCCCAAACCACCGCCATCAATCAAACCTCTGCCAGTAACAACACCAGAAACAACACGAACAGAAATCCAAACCATGAACCAAGATCCGACAAGCAAACAGTGAAAGTCACCCATTTGAAAGTAAAGAAAATCCAAGCTCCCCATGGAGAAGAAATTATCCCTTGTTTTACTTAATTACTGATAATGTAGATGAATGTAATTACTTGACGGGGAAGAAGTTGAGAAACCCCTGTTGAGATCCAGGGAACAAACTCTCAAGATGAGGAGAGAGAAGTCGGTGAGCTTCAAGTGAATACTGATGGTATTTTTCTATTAAAAGCACGAGAAATAGCAATACAAATAGACTACTTTTTTTATAATTAGATTATTATTTAAAATAAAATAGGTGAGGGTTTCTGTTGACGACGGGGAAATCTTTTGTTAAATATTTGATTTGGCGAATCCAAATCAATATTATTATTATTATTATTATATGTCCTCCTGAGACACATAGAAGCTTAAACATTAGCAATTAATTTCTATTAAATGACAAATTAATTTTGATATATTATTTTTTTACAATTATATTATTTTCACCCCAAATATTATATTCTTGACATTTCCTGAGTTCTTGCGAGCGCAGATTCCCAAGCTCGCTTGAAAATATGGGACCACTTGTAGACTGACAGATTCTTAATGCTACACTGACGTCATGGCTTCACGTACCTCGAATTTATTATTTTTATTTCCAAATTTAGATATTATTCTTATCCAACTCCAAATATTAATTTCATATTTATTTTGAACATTAACAAAAAAAATAGTTTACTAAAAAAAACAATAATAATGTATTTCTATCTCGACCTCAATACCTGATATAACCACTAAACCTTTAATTCCAACATATTATAATAGACTACATAAATCATAGAAAGAATCAAATCGGATCACACACATGCTAATTTTATCCAAGGTGAATGTCCCTCAGGGGTGGTATCAGAAAATATATAATATATAAAAATATAAGTGTTGCGAGAGCACATTTATACACAAGATACCATGTCTTACAGAAACTTAATACTATTTCGATAGTTAAACAGTCGAACATTCCAGTCGTACACAAGCTTGCTGATCATCCTCAGCCATCACAAGTAAAATCATTCACCTTGTAAGATAATATATGACGAGGAAAATGACCACAAAAGATGCCACGAGTGTGAACATACTCCGGCTTGATTTCTTCTCAAACACCTAACCGCATTGGAACATTCACAAGCAACTATTTAAACTTCTGGAAAAAGGGGGAAGTGATATTGAAAAGGTAGAGGTAAATACCATCTTAAATTTATCCATGGTCCCGGATAGAACTCCCCTTGAGGTATCCATGTCGTTACCCTAAATCAAAAGTTAGAATTAGGAGCGAATTGTCGAGTTAGTAATAGTTGTGGGATCGGCAACAACAATATACACACCATTCTGTCGAGCATACGGTTATGAGAGTCGACTTCCTCGTTGATATCACCTGACAGCTGTTCATGTAATTCACTGTTAATACTGGGAATAAGTATATAATACATAAGCTGATAACTTCAGTACCTACAATTTAACATAAATGGTACATTTAAACAGGTTGAACAAATTCATGACACGCACTCAAATTTCATCAAGCATAACGTAAACACATGAAAGAATGCAAATTCCGACGAGATAATGACTTCATACATTTTAAAACCTATTTATACAAGATAATTCTTGCTGTTGCAATCAAATGATTCAAAGATATCAGTTGCAAAACGATTCCTTTTATTTTATTCTCTATGTTGATAATAAGAATTCAGTTAAATGATTCAAAGCTTTCTATTACAAATGCTTTTTTTTAAAGTTTATTCTCTATGATAATTGAGCTTATATGTGAAGGATGATGAGAGAAAATCCGTGATCGAGAGGATACAAATGTTTTTTTTAAAGTTTATTCTCTTCAATAATTGAGCTTCTATGTGAAGGATGAGAGAAAATCCGTGATCGAGAGGATACAAATGGAAACTGTTAACTCTTACACAAAAAACAACACACTGCAAAAAAGCTTTTGTATGCACTGTCATGCAAGAAAATTCACTTGGGCACAACTACAAGTTTTTGGAAACACAGACACTCGGGATGCCCCAGATGCCAGCAGAAACAATATCACAAACTAGCGGGTATAACTACTCTTATCTATGATAGTTAAAATTCCATGCAAACATATACCCAGTGCCTTCTCATCATCTTATAATTGTAAGAGTAAAAAATTACCTTAACTTCATATACATGAATGCATTATTTCTGAAATCACCAGTTTCCAAAATCTCGAGTGATGACCTTAAAGTAGAAGACATTCAAATCAAATCAACAATTGAAGTACAAGAAAGAATCAACTTACCCTTTTCAGTATAGCAACTCGATCTTGCAGTCCATCAATTGCTCTATCATTCTCTTGCTCATCAATTTCATGAGAGTAAGATGATGAAGCCCTTATGCCTCCTTCCTCAATACCATCAAAAAGAGCAGCTCTGCTATTGCGATCCCTAAACTCAAAACAATATTTTTTGTTTCCAAGTTTTAAAATGAAGATATCACCAAGAAGGTACTTCCTTAAAACTTTAAAGAGATAAAAGTGGATGATAGAGATAAGAAGGTTGAAAAGGAAAACGCAACATTTCCGACAGTTGACCATGAAAATGAAAAGAACATAAATTTCTCACTCTAAAATGATGCCCAAAATCATATTGTCAAGTATACTTTGTTAAGACGTGAATCTGTCGAGTTCAAATTTGAAAATAAAGCATATTTCCACTTCCACGAAAGAAGGATTATCTGGCATCGTTGAGGAGGATTACTGACAAAAGAGAATCAGCAACATGCAACAGATATGGAAATCAAGCAAGCACTGGTATCAAACACTAGGTCTTGATGGATGTTCTACAAGCAATTCTTTAATTTTATAAAGAGGGAAACTCAATTCAGTTATTCAGAAGCTTACATTTCTGCACTTGTTATATCAATATTCAAATATCTAACAGTGTATATACTGTAGACACATATGCAGCAGCTGTATTTATCATATGAACAGCCAACAACATACAGACCGCCATTTACCACAGCCTATCAGTAAGTTAGAGCTGCATGTTCCTAGAGGGAATGACCAGCATACAAACAGGTGCTTTTGTACCTATTTGACTGGTTCAATGTTTGTCGTTTCCTTGCCTGGTTCTGATTGTGGATAAGAAATTGTAGAACTACTATTTTTACCACTGATAAGAATCATTTTACTGAAGGGACTTTAGGCAGCTTAGCAGCACCATCTTATGCAATTTTGCTAATATCTATCCATTGTTTAATCTCAGTCAACCCACATAAAAAGAAACAAATGCATATTCACAGGAGTAAAATAACAGTCATCAAAGCAATTTAAAAACATCGCTAGGAAAGCGTCGCCAATACCAACCTCATTTACAACAGCCAGTTCACTCTTCGTACTCAGAGAAGAAAATACTACTGAAATTGCGGGTATTTTGCTAAACGTATTTTAAATAGGTTATAAGCTATTGCATCTAATACACTGTCTTAGGCGCTTATAAGCCGTAAATCTTATTTCAAAAAATAATCTATTTTGAAATCTGTGCCATTGAATTTTGACAAAAGTATATTTGGCCCCAATAGCCCGATCTCTTCCTTACCCAGTGAGTAGCACGAGATTCGTAGACAGGATTTGACCGTTTTATATTTGGGATAATAAAATCTGTGGGGAAATTTTGGTATTTTAAAATATATACAATAAAAGCTTAAAACGTATGTTGGGGTAAGCTAAAGCTCTTTTAATTTTTTTTGTCAAACCCTTTTTCAATGCCCTTCAGACCAGCTAACCTCAGCCAAAATACCGCTCAGTTCAACAGTTCGGAAGAATCAGATAAGCGAAAGAAAAGACGCAACTCAAGAACAGAAATCTGGAAGAAAAACAACTGAAAGACCTTCTTGAATTCATAATTTCGGAGATTGAAATGTTTGGAGACGAATCTCTCAATGAAGAATCAAAGTGCAGCTCGGAACCGTAACCTGATATACAATTTAAAGGCAGAAGACAAAAATCATTAGTTTAAAAACACAACCCATCCATAATATAGAATATCTGAATTAAATGATTTTTTCAGTGAATAAACTGAATCAAGACACACATAACAAGCTTTAAGTAAGAACTGTAAAAATTCCAACTTACAATTTTGGATCTGAAGAACATAAAGCGACGAGAGTTAGGTTTACCTTAATCAGAAAATTGAGGCAAAGAAATAAAACCTGATTATCGAATGTCGACGGAATAGGAAAATAATAAATTTAATAATAAAATAGGAAGATGAATTTCCCATTTTAATGGGCCTCTTAAAATTATAGTCCAGAAATTTCTTTTGGCCCATTTTCAACTTTTGGAGAATGAGTGGTCTTATGATAGAGGAAATTATATAAATGTATCACTTTCAAAAATATCTTTTAACTACATCTCTTAAAAAATATCTTTCAACTAAATATATCTTTTAGAAAATTTATTTCAAATAAGTCTATTTTATCAAATTCTAATCTAATTGGTCCATTTTCATTACTAATTTACCCTTGTTTTCTTGAATTCCTTGCAGATCATGCACGGATTGGAGGCTGAGATTTGAGCTGAATTCTCACGGTGACATATTCAGATGAAATTTTTGTTGAAATGCTTGTACGAATGGATTTTGAATTCGTTTCCTCTCATATCGTTGAGAAATTCTGCCCAATTTTTATGAATTTTGGTTCACTACACATGGAATTCCCTAGACCCAGAGCTTTTGAAACCGGCATAGACGATGCATGTACTAACATGATAAACATCAGTTGAAAGAAAAATTGAAGCACAAAAAAAGTGAGAGTCAAATATGCTTTCCCGTAGAAAAAAAGGAGAATAAGACAATTTTTTTTAATAGAGTTATCAATGGTGGACTGTGGAGGGTAAATGTATTAAAAAGAAGAAAGAGTTTCGCATTTATAACAACAACAACAACAACAACAGATAGTAGATGCCTAAGTATAACTTCTTGTTTGTCCAGGTTCATTTTTTCATCCTGTTCCCAAGGAATATTTACATTCCGCTGAATTAAGGGACATAATGCAATTCGGCAGCAGTAGAGGAGAAAATCTATCGGTTAGAAGAGAAAAACGAGAGTCCAACTCAACCAACCGAGTTATATAACATGATAGAGTCTGTGTCATAAATGTGGGGGACGATGGAGAAGGAAGGGATGAAGGTGGAGGTGATTGAGTAGGTGGCGGAGGAAGGATGGGGGATGAGGAGGTGATGATGTAATAGATGGAGAAGGTAAATGAGACAAAATGGTATAGGTGAATGAAATAGAGGTTTTAACTGCATCGTTTGTGTCTAGTGATGCATGTAATTTACATGCACTGCTAGACTCATGTGTTGCATATGACTCATGCGGTGCATGTAAATAAAATATACATGCACAACTTGTGTTTAGCGGTGCATATGAATTACATACACAGCTAGACTCATGTTGTGCATGTGTTTCATGTGAGTATGGTGGCGCATGTAAATTGCATGCACTAGATACATTGGTATAGTATAATTGCATACACCAGTATACTTTATATTCAATTAGGTGCACTAATAGATTAAATTAACTTCAAGAATTCAATCATCACAGTTAAGAACTTCAAGAATTCAAACAAATGTTAAAATAATGTACGAATATTTATCGGTGCAAATAAATTACATGCACCACCGAGTCTATCGGTGCATGTAAATTACATACACCGATTGACTCGGGTATTGCATTTAACCAAAAATGTAGTCATGGAACATCTATAAAAACATAGTTATGAAACATCTAAAAGTATTAGAAAATACTTCCATACATCAAGATGTATGTTACACCAACACAAACCTATACATATAAAGCTTTGGACATCCAACCCTTTCAGGTGCGGACTAGTCTGGGATAATATTGTAATTAATTAAAAAAATTAAGGGGGGTGTATTGGTTATAGACTTTTATTAACTTTTAATGACTTTTATGGAGTTTAAAAGTCTAGAGGTATTCAATCCAGACTTTTATATACTCTACGAAAGTCTAATGGTATTCAAGACAGACTTTCGTAGAGTTTTAAAAAGTCAGGTGGTATTCAAACTTGAATTTTTAAAACTCCATAAAAGTCTATAGGTATCCAAAATCTCATAGACTTTTACTGACTTCTGTTGAAATCTTTAGGTACAAACTTTGATGCCCCATGTACATCCCAAAAAAGTTAAAAATTCTCCACCACTCCTAGTAAAGATTTGGAATGACTTTTAATTCCTAATTACCATCATCTCTCTTTACTCTTTGCTATTTTCATTTCCGATACGACCACCTTCCCATTGGCTTTTCCTCCCCTATTTTCTACATGTACCCTTTCTTTAATTCCTAATGTGCGGCTCTTTCTTCAATTATTGTTTTTTTCACATCTTATTTTTTATCCAATATAATACTAATATTTACACAAGTATTTTGATAAAATAGCAAGTTAATGTGCTCAATTTTATATAGATGATAGATTTTTAAAACGATTGTATGGGTCTATATCTATAGACAATTATAATAAATATTTTTCTAAAACAAAAGATATTTATAACGATATAAATTATCATGTTTAATTTAAAAAGTATGTTTTAAGAATTTTTATAGTAGTCAACTATCATAGGATTTGGGAGGTTTCAAAATTTTAGGGTTCTTGGGGCCAAATTTTTGGTCCTCAATTGACGACCTTCCTTCGTTTCTAAGTTGGAAAAAGCATAGGGCTTTTATTACTCATGTCCTGATGGCGAATTAACCAAATTTAATTCGAATATATGTTCGGATTGTAGGAGAAGTTGCTGATCGAAATTTATGTCACAGTTAGGGTTTAGGGCGCGATTTAGGCTCTAAATTGGACGTCTTCCTTCTTTTGTAACTCCGATTTGTTAGAGGGCTTTTATTAGAGATGACAACTGGATCATTAACCCGAATTTAATTTATTTTCGCGTTAAAATCAGGGAGAAATCGAAGGTCTAATTGTTCGGCTGAATTAGGGTAAAATTAGGGTTCTTGGGCATGAAATGCGATCTGTAAATGTCGACTGAAACTCAAAATTAGTTTAGGGCTTTTGTTCTACAAGAAATTTCGTTCACGGTGATGGGTCGCATGTCCAGTTACATGGCCGAAGGCGGCGATTTCTGGCGGTAGAATTTTCGAACTGTTTTGAGGTTAGATCGCGAATTGGTCGGGAAAAACGAAATCCATTGAAGCTGATACTTTGCACGTGAGATCTTCACAAAAAATATTTTAAGTTTATAAAATGTTATTTAATAGAAAACTTTTGTTTTATTATACAAAATTATAGATTACAATTATATATCAACATTAACTGAATCTTCAAAGTCGTCATCTTGAAGATGCAAAAAAGTTGTTCAATATTTGACATGCAAAAGAATTGAATAGGTATTTTTCACATTTTTGACTGTTAAATAAGTAAAATATGTTTACATTAAGTAAAAAAAATTATATGTTGAATAAGTTATTTATGTTCAATTGTTAGTTCAAAGAAATCAACTAAGTTATAAAATCTATAGAGTTCATAAAATTCTTTTGATAATTCCGTGTAATTCAATTATTAGAAATCTATCAATTTCATAAAAGTCCATCATTTAAAAAAGTCATTAAAAGTCGATAAAGTCCATAGAAATCTATTGAAAAAGTCTACGGGACTCTATATAAATCTTTTTATAACTCCATGGAATTCTAGTCAATAGAAATCTATCAACTCCATAAAAGTCAATCATTTAAAAAAGTCATTAAAAGTCAATAAAAGTCTAGATTGAATACACCCCCTAAAATTGTATCTGTACTTCTAAAAAATAGTTAAATAAACTAGATTGAATAATTTGATCAAATTCAATTTCCACACGGCCTCCAACTAAAAATTGAATATATTCTTACAATCGTGCTCATATGTTGTAGCTTGACAAACTTCTGGTAATACAAACTACGCATTCATTATCAGAACTTGTCCTAACATTTTATTAGTTTGGCATATATATCATTGAGTCCATTTCTATCTGATACGAAGCATTATTTTTATTGGATTACATGACTTGATTCGATCAAACAAGGGAAGATATAATTTACTTTAGTTTCTTTTTTAAAAAAAAAACGTCGAGTGGAACTTCTTAGGGTTTTAGTGAAATTCAAGGATCAAATGAAATCCATGATTTTAAATTTCTTAACTTATTGGATGAACAAAGTTTAAGTGCATTTCAAATTCACTATATGTAATATTAAGCAATTCCAATAATAATTGTTAGGGGATTTCAAATACATCAAATATGAGTGTCATGTGAAATATCTTCCACTAATCAAATCAATCAATCTAAAAAACCTAATAGTTACAGTAAGAGTCGTGGTTAGATTGATGTAGTCCAAAATATTCTGGTTTGTCTATGAAATGTAAGTGAGAGATGAAATGGATTAGCACGAAGAACATTGAGATGGGATTTGTAACTCCGTCAATAAGACAATATTGCACCGCTTTGGTGCCAGCGGTTTCAATTGCAATTTGTCTCCCTAGATAGAACGACTTACGATTTGTGAAAGAAGGACTTCAATTCACAAATCCTTCAAACCACAAAGGTTTAAAAGTGCTCAACAAAAGGAATGATGAACAAGATGATTGTGCATAAATTTTGCAAGAATTTTGTTTTAATCTTGTGTTTGATTTTTGAAAATCTTATGTTAATTCATTCAGGAGTTGTTCCTTTTATGCTAGATCAAGTAGTGTCATCAAAAGACACCATTTGGAAGAATCACATAATGAAAAAACACAACCACATGCGAAAGTCCGCAACTCTATGTAGGGCGCGATCGATCGCGCCTTCTTTCTTCATTTTTCTACCTCGAGCGATCGATCGGCCACTGAGCCGTGATCGATCGCCCGAGGCAGAAATTTGTTTTCATTTCTCTGTGGCGATCGATCGCGTCACTCAGAAAATCCAAAATTCGATTTTCTTTGGTTACGTTTTAATATAATTCACACAAAATTTTCAACAATCCCTTACATGAATTAAATTAATGCATGTATGCTGTTTGAGCACCTTTAACGAATTGTTATAGCATCTGGAGAGGTAGCTTGCGGCATTGAACCTTTCGTAGTAGAATTCATTCGGATTTACTTTACTTAATAGTGAACTTACAGTCTTGAACTATTTAGTCGTTGGCGTAACCCAAGACAGTTGAATCTAAACCATAACAACTTTTAACCTTAGTATAGGTTTCTTACGGTTGTGTCCATTTCGGCCATAGACCACGCTTGGTTTCATAAGTGCTTTCCATTCTTTGAAGCGGCCACACTTCACACTTACGTAGGTGATCTCCTAAAAGAGTATCTCGACATACTCCAACATATCCTGATATGTCTTAGGAATCATTAAAGGTATTTTACCTATCCTCGTACCCTTTTTGCAGGCTACACCCCTTATCATAGGAATGGGTTGGAGACTGATCTCCAATGTGTTTATACAATTTCATAATTTAGTTGTCCCTTTTGAACCTAGATCTTAGGGTCTCCAGTCAACAAGATCGGGTATCCACTATGAGATTTTGATTATAAGGTTTTAACCACATTCCCCTCGATAAACTATAAACTTGATCTCTAGGCAAGCTTTTTGTAAGCGGATCCGCAGTATTCTCCTTTGACTTCACGTATTCAATGAAAATAACGTCATTAGAGATCAACTGTTTAATGGTATTATGTCTACGACGTATATGTCTAGACTTGTCATTATACATGCTACTTTGTGCCCTTCCTATAGTCGATTGGCTATCACAATGTATTTTAATTGTAGGCACAGGTTTTTCCCAACAAGGAATTTCTTACAGGAAACTTCTAAGCCATTCAGTTTCTTCTCCCGCTTTATCCAAAGCTATGAATTCAGATTCCACAGTGGATCTAGCAATACAAGTTTGCTTGGTAGATTTCCAAGACACTGCAGCCCCTCCAATGGTAAACACATAACCACTTGTCGACTTGGAGTTTTGCGTGTCTGATATTCAATTTGCATCACTGTATCCTTCCAATACAGTGTATAATGCAATCCATAATTCAGGGTGTATCTTAAATATTTGAGTAACCTCGTCAATGCCTTCCAATGGTCATTCTTTGGACTGCTCGTGAATCTACTTAGTTTGCCAACCGCATATGTAATATCAGGACGTGCACAGTGCATGAGATACATGAGACTGCCAATTATCCTTGAGTATTCTAATTGCATGACAGGGTCTCCTTTATTTTTAACCAAATGTGAATTCGGGTCATAGGGTGTCTTTACAGACGACGTGTCATTTACGATAAATTTCTAGTGTATTTTGTCAACATAATGAGACTGCGATAACACTCGTCCTTCAGATATCTTGGAGATATTGATTCCAAGTATCACAATAGCTTCACCCATCTTTCATTTCAAAATGTTTTATTAACATTCTCGTTAGTTTTGAAACCATTTGACAACATTGTTTTGTCAATTTTTTCATGCCATTGTTTCGTTATGCGTGTTTTTCATAGATACACATTTGTCACACTCGTTAATTTTGAAACCATGACAACATTGTTTTGTCAATTTTTTCATGCCATTGTTTTGGCGCTTGCTTAAGCCCATACAATGACTTAACGAGTCTACACACATTTTTCTCTTGTCCGGGAACCACAAACCCCTCGGGTTGTTTCATATAAATTTCTTCCTCAAGTTCCCCATTGAGGATTGCCGTTTTTACATCCATTTGATGTATCTCTAAATTGTTTAGAGCAGCGATAGCCATGATCACTCTAATGGATGTAATTCTCGTGACTAGAGAACACAATGCCAAAGTAATCAAGGCCTTCTTTTTATCTATATCCCTTTGCCATGAGTCTTGCATTGTACTTATCAATTGAACCATCAGACTCATATTTCTAAGAATCCATTTGCATTCTAATGATTTACTTCCAGCTGGAAGGTCTACCAATTCCCACGTATGGTTGTATTATGGATTCTATCTCGCCATTAATAGCATCTTTCCACATAGGAACATCGGGGCTAGATAATGTGTCACTAACCGATCTTGGTTCATTGTCTAACACATATGTTATAAAGTCAGGACCATAAGCCTTAACCACTTTGGTTCTCTTGCTACACCGTGGCTCTACTTCCTCAATAGAATCACGGTTAGCTTCTTCATACACCCTTTTATTACGGATTGTTTCCTTTGTTTTATTTACAAGGAAACATATCTTCAAAGAATACCACATTCCTTGACTCAATGATTGTACTTTTGTGCACATCATCTATTTTCGATTTGTGAAACAGGAATCGATATGCACTACTATTATGTGCATATCCAATGAAAATTCAATCTATTGTTTTTGGCCCTATTTTTACTTGTTTTGTCTTTGGTACGTCTACTTTAGCCAAGCTCCCCCATACTTTCAAGTATTTGTAGGAAGGCTTGTGACTTTTCCATAACTCATAAGGAGTTTCATCCTTACTTTTGTGTGGTATTTTGTTTAAAATGAAGTTGGCCGACATGATAGCTTTCCCCCAAAACTTTTTGGGTAATCCAGAACTTATCAACATAGCATTCATCATCTCTTTTAGAGTACGATTCTTACGTTCGGCAATATCATTTGATTGTGATGAATAAAGGGTAGTAGTTTGGTGAATAATGTCATACTCAGTGCAAAATTCTTCAAACGATGCTCCATATTCTCCACCTCTATCGCTTAGAACATTCTTTATCTTTTGCTCAGTTGATTTTCAACTCCATTCTTGTAGTGTTTAAATACTATCAATGCCTCGTCTTTGCTTCTTAGCAAATAGACATAAAAATATCTCGTACAATCATCAATGAACGTAATGAAGTACTTTTTCCCACCTCTAGTTTCCACAAACTTTAGATCACATAGATTCTTATGAATTAATTCAAGCGGAATCATAGTTCTTTCAATTGAATGGAATGGTTTTTTCAATTGAATGGAATGGCGGTTTCATTAACTTGGCCTCAACACAAATCTCACATTTATGTTTCAAGTTAACTTTTATTTGAGGCAATAAGTTTAACTTCACTAATTTGTTAAGTGAACCATAATTTACATGACCCAAACGATCATGTCATAAATAACAGGACTCAATCAAATAAGTACAATCATTCACTTTACTGCTTTCAAATTGATGTATAACTGTCATTATATTCATTTTAAACAGGCTTTTTCTCCATAGCCTTTTCCTACAAAAACTCCTTTTTTTGGAGAGTACAATTTTACCAGATTCTAAAACTAGTCTAAAGCCCGCCTTGATTAGTGTCGATCCGGATATCAGGTTCTTTTGGATGTCAGGAATAGGGGTGTCAAAGAACCGAATCGAGCCAAATATGTAGAAAATTTTAAGGCTCGAATTCGGCTCGAAATAGGTATATTCGTGTTCGAGTTAGAACGAAATTCGAATATTATAAATTTTTGGCTCGAGTTCGGCTCGAATTAGAGCCCAAGTTCGAGTTCGGCTTGAAAAAATCGAACATGTTCGTGAGTTATTCGAACTATTGCTCGAAACAAAAACTCGAAAGGCTCGAAATTTATTTATTTAATATATAATTATATTATATTAATAAAATTATTAAAGTTTGCGAGCGGCTCGTGAACTATCGAACAAAATAAATTGGGCTCGAGCTCGGCTCGAAAAAAGTTCGAACATGTTCGAGTTCGACTCGAGTTCGATAATTTCAAATTCGAATCGAATATTATTCGAGCCGGCTCGAAAAGCTCACGAGACGGATCGATTCATTTACACTCATAGTCATGAACATGCAATACATCGATCAGAGTCAACTATTTTCCCGAAGTCATCTTTAGAACATCTTTCCCAATCCAACTATCGGAGATGTAGTGGAGTTTCCCATGTAGAGTTGACGCCCTCTTATTGGAGTGTATGTGGAGAACATGGCTTTGTTCGAACACACATGTCGAGTTGCACCGGAATCGACGAACCATTCCATAGGATTGTCAACCAAATTCGCTTCAAAGATTACCGCGGTTAGCATTAGATCATTCATATTGCTTGTTATCCAATCTGCGGTCACATTAATTTGATCTTTTGCTTTCCCACGATTGTCCTTACTACGACAATCATTTGCCATGTGATTGAGATTTCCACACTTATAGCATTTTCCTTTGAACTTTTTCACCTTGCCATTGTTGGAGGCCGTACCGTCAAACTTACGCTTTGATCCGGTTCTTGGTTTAACAAGGTTAGCCCTTGGCTCCATTTGGAACCTACTTGCCTTACTCTCAGAATTTCTATTGTCCTCCTCGATTCTTCAAGAGTCATTTCTTTTCGTTTGTGCTTTAAAGAATTCTTGAAGTCCTTCCAACTGGGAGGCAATTTTTCAATCATTACACCAACTTGGAATGAATCACTTAGACTCATTCCTTCCGCATGGATGTCATGCATTATCACTTGCAGTTCTTATACTTGCGCTGTCACGGGCTTAGCATCGACCATCTTGAAGTCTAGGAATCGTCCAAAGATGAATTTCCTAATGTCGGCATCCTCGGATCGTTGCTTATTCTCCAATGAATTCCACAGTTCTTTGGCCGTCTTCACAAGACAATACACATTGTATAATGTGTTGTCCAGTCCATTGAGTACGTAGTTCTTACACAAGAAATCACTTTGATTCCATACGTCAACCGCAACCCTCTTTTGGTTGTCGGTTTCTTTCTCCGCAATGGTAGGAACATCCTCATTGAGAAACCTTGCCAACCCAAGGGTTGTCAAGTAAAACAATATTTTTTGTTGCCACCGCTTGAAGTCGTTGCCATTGAATTTCTCCGGCCTTTCACCATGATGAACGGGAGTCGTCGTTGTACTTGATGAAGCCATTTAATGCTTGATATTGTCTTAATATTGTAGTCCAAAGTATTCTGGTTTGTCTATGAAAGGCAGATGAGAGATGAAATGGATTATCACGAGGAACGTCGAGGCGAGATTTGTAATCTCCATCATTAAGACAATATTGCCTCGCCTTGGTGCTAACGGTTTCAATTGCAATTTGTCTCACAAGATACAACGACTTACGATTTGTGAAAGAAGCACTTCATTTCACAAATCCTTTAAACCACAAAGGTTTAAAAGTGCTCAACAAAAGGGAGGATGAACAAGATGATTGTGCAGAATTTTTGCAAGAATTTTGATTTAATCTTGTGTTTGATTTTCAAAAATCTTATGTTAATTGGTTCAGGAGTTGTTATTTTTATACTAGACCAAGTAGTTTCATCAAAATACACCATTTTGAAGCATCCCATCATGAAAAAACGCAACCACACGCCAAAGTCTGCAACTCTCTGTAAGGCGCGATCGATCGCGCTTTCTTTCTTCATTTTTCTGCCTCGAGCGATTGATCGGCCACTGAGGCACTATCGATCGCTCGATGCAGAAATTTGTTTTTCATTCTCTGTCTCGATCGATCGGGCGACACACGCCGATCTATCGTGGCACTCGGAAAATCTAAATTTTGAATACGTTTATTATAATTCACATAGAATTCCAACAATTGATCTGTTCATCCTAATTTTTTACCTTCATGCATTCAAAAAAGTAGAGAAAATTACCGATAGGTACCACCTACAAAGTCATAATTCAACTAAATCTCTGAAAAAATTAGCTTTTCTTTACAATTCATTTTTCAGGAAACTAAATTCACATAGGTCCAAAATTTTACCCTCATTTTTTGTAGCTACGTTTTGTTGACTACAATACCACTGAATTCAAAAAATCTAGGTCAAATTATTCTCTTTCTACCAAAGAAAAGAAAACGACATTTCCTATTTTCATACCCCACAGGCATGGCCACCATCTCTATTATTTGTTCGATGCGTTAATTGGATCCTGGAGCACCGAGAAAAAAATGAAGAAATCGATCTCACAGGAAAGCATCAATGGACTAAACGGATGGTGGCCCCATGGGTATGCTCTGAAGCATCGATGAAGAAGAAATAGATCTGCACAGGCATGCTCGCACCAACAGATTTTCTTTCTGCCCTTTCTAATGCTTAATTTCTTGATACTTTAGAGAATCTGAGTTTGGTTTACTTTTTGTTTATTGAATAAGTCCACTAATCAATTTTTTGTTTGTTTCATGAAGCCTGCCAATGTTTTAGAATGTGTTTTGTTTAGGAAATGATTTTTTAAGCTTTTGTGAAACATCAACTAGTGGGTTATAATTCTTATGATTATAATCGTGGATAAAATATGATTAGCTGTAAGAACATTTCAAGGATAAGCTTTGTTAGAAATTATGCAATTTCTTTCTGCCTTTCTAATCCTTCATTCTTTTTGCTACTTTAGAAAATTTGAATTTGCATTACTTTTTGTTTATTGAATATGTTTACCAATTCAGTGTTTTTTTGTTTCATAAAGCCCATTGCACGCTTTGTGCACCACCACCTTAATATAAAAAAGTGTGTTGAAATCTCTATTTTGTTTGTCGTTTGAGACGTGAGATGTTCGATAAATTGTTTGAATGAAAATTTGAAAGTTTAGAATCAGGGTCCTGCAATTGCTACAAGTGCACATGTGCAATTGACAAGTGCATCGGGTGCACCCTTGCAATTGCTGCAAGCACCGATGCACATATGGCTTTTATTTGTCCTTTCATCATGTGTCTTAAAATCTCTATTTTGTTTGTTGTTTGAGACATGCTGTTCGATTAATTGTTTGAATGAAAATTTGAAAGTTTAGAGTCAAAGGACATGCAATTGCTACAAATGCACCAAGTGCAACGGGTGCACCCTTACAATTGCTACAAGCACTGGTTCTCGTAGGGCTATTATTGTCCTTTCATCATAGAATAATTTTCAATTTCAAAGGCAAAACAACAAAAGGGGTTGCACGTAAAAATGAATATGTAAATTTCTTAAAGGTGTACGTAAAAAATTCAAAGGTGCACCAAAAAAATTGGATGCACCAAAAAATTCAAAATCACAAAACACTACACATTTACCGATGCACGTGCTGCAAGTGCACCACATACACCCGATGCACGTGCTAAAAAAGGCTTAGTATTTGATACTTATAACATAGATTTTAAAAATTAAAGTCCCGAATAATAATGTTATTTCTTCGTAGCTAATTAACATCCAAATCCATTTGCGTTTCCCTATTAGCTTATTTCTTTGTAAATTATATTCAATTGAAGATTGGTATATTATGGATAATGGAAGATAAGAAAATTTTTTTTGCAATATAACATAGATTTTACAAATTAAGCCCCTATCACTGCACATCAAATGGAGAACCCCCCGAACAATGATCTGATTTTGGGTTATCCGTGCACATATAAATGAATATGTAAATTTCTTGAAAGTGCACGTAAAAAATTCAAAGGTGCACGCAAAAATTGGTGTGCACGTAAAAATTCAAAGTCACAAAACACTTCATAGTAATCGGTGCACGTGCTACAGTAATCGCGGTGCACGTGTAATATGTGCATCCAGTGCACGTGCTACAGTAAATGAAGTGCACATGCTGCAGTAAACGCAGTGCACGTATAGCAAGTGCACCCCATGCATCGGTGCACGTGCTAAAGTAACCACTAGGGTTATTATTATCCTTTCATCAGCAAAACAGACCTATGCAAATTGAATTTTTTTGGTGGATTGAATCAGAAAATGTTTTACCTAGTAGTATCGGCGCAAAATTTGCCCAAAAAAGTGATATTAGATTAAACCGTGTCTATATTTTATTTCATTTTATTGATTGATTATTACTATGAAATCTTTCGGTTTTGTCAAGAAATGAGTAGCACCTTTCTCTTGCTTCTTGGTTCTTAATTGTCGTGTCGTCGGCGGTATATTTGCTTGGTAACCTATCAATTGAGTAGAGAATTGAATATTACAATTCTAGAAATTGTCTCACTTTGCAAGAAAGCCCTCCACCAGCTTATTGCCAAGTCTTCGGAAAGCTCCTCATTTGACCTTTCAATTCGCTACACTTGACCAAATCATTAGCAATTTTTAATATATACATAATCAGTCAATTGTTAAAACGACATACTAATTCTCGTACCTTCACTTACCAAGCCAATATTCATGACGTCAATATAATTTAACTTAGTAATTTTATTTTTTTCCTTGCAGATTTTCAATTAAATATTTACCAAAATTTTTAACATTACCAAAAATCTTGATTTACATAAGTGCAAGTAGTTTAATTGTTTTAAAAAATAGTCTAATAGAATATGCATTTTTTCAATATTAATATCAAACTTTTAGACTAATCAAATATTCCCACAAAGTGGTAACATATTTTGAACCCACACTTAAGTAAAACAAAAGTTGAGGACTAGTATCGATTAAAAACCAATGTTTGAATTATTTTTTATTATAAACAATTTTTACGAGATTATATTTGATTAGTCTTAAAATTTTGAGATTAATATTAAAAATACTCATATTTTATGACGTAGTAGTAGAATGAATCGCCAACAAGTTGTGTTGTGTTGTGGGTGGAACAATATGATTTAAGTTCCCGCGTGAAGGGGAAATGGCCCATATTATAACATAATCATTATTTGGAATTATTATGACATCGTTGCTCTAATGGTAATAGACAAAACACCACATCTACTCACTACCTTTAGAAAAAGTCGTATAAAACTTTTTAAGGGACAACTTTTGGGAGCAAATCTTCCCATATAAAGAATTGATGTATCATCTAAAAGTCCAAATTTATAGAAAGATTTGATAATTTATTATTTATCCTCTAACATTTACCTTTACTTGTGAACCGATTTATTCCTTTTTTTAGAAGGCCTATCCAGTAAATATTTAATATGGGTAGAATTGTTGTTTACAATTTATTCTACAACACTATATACATTCATTTCGTACGATGTAGGCCCAGTGCGTCAAGTAGAGTCCATAGATTTCTGTAATTGCATGAGAGCAAGGGGACTACCGAAAAAGACATGGCTAGAAGTGATTTGGAATTAAAATATATTAACGAGTATAATCGCTCTTGAAGATAACTGACGCATGTGTGTGTTAGGATTATTGGGTTTTAATCATTAAAAGCCCAATATTATTATTAATTTTGTTAATGAGAACAAAATTATGGTAAGTTAATTATGAAAGGCAATTAGGCTAAAGAAATCCCACATTGAGTAATTGAGGCACTTATGGTTTGTTTATATTGAGATACAAATCATTAGAGTGTAGTTAAGTAGAAAAGATGGGTGCCCCTCGCGCGCCGTCCGTCCGTCCGCTCGGCTCGGCTCGTCTCGACTCGCCTCGTCGCGCGTGTCGCTGCCGCGAAGGCAGTCCTATCTTTTTACTACTCGGATTTCTGAAATGACTTTTCATATGCCTGACTTTTCATATTCTGCTGATTATTAAGTTTGAGACTTTTCACCTACCTGCAGAATTGATGTCAGATTTAAGTGTGAGACTTAAATCCGAAATGAATATGATGTTAAGTGTTGAGACTTTTCATCTAACCCACTATACATTGTCATTTAAGTTGTGGCCTTTGGTAGGCCTGCTGTTGCAGCTATATAAGCTGCTCCAGCCTCATTCTTTATCTCATCCCGAATTTGCATATCATATCATCTTCTTGAGAGTACTACACACTTCTTAGTATTCGAGTGAGTCTGTCTGGGTTTCTGCTTCAACCCATACAGAGGTGTTTGGGACGTTGTACCTTGGAACTCTCTTGTCGAGGAGGCCAGAAGTTATAGGCGGGCAATTTAGAGTTTACGGGCACACCGTTTACTGTGGCCTCGACCAACAACAAAGTTTCTGCTCAGTTTATTTAAACTGTTTGTTGTAAGTTTTTACTGTTTCGAGCATTTTAGAGTATTTGTGATCTTCTTATGCTTTGTCTATTTGTTTTTAAGAAAACGGAACCAACAATCGTAAACTCTAAATTCATGAATTTTTCAAAGGTTTAAACCTACTGTTTCAAAACTGCTTTGATATTATTTGTGCTCTCCTATTTGTGTTCTGTTTTAGCTAATGGCTGACCAGTTTACCCAACCACCTGCTGTGAATAATGAGATTCCGGTGATCAAAGCTAGCGGTACTGAGGCCGCAATGCCAATTCTGAGAAGTCCAATGCCGTTTTCTCAATTTGAGAAACCGGAAAAGTTTAAGGGTTCCAACTTTAAACGTTGGCAACAGAAGATGATGTTCTTCCTTACCACCTTGAACTTGACCAGGTTTCTGAAGGAGGAGAAACCGGTAGAGGACAAAGAGGATCCTCAATCTGCTGTGATAGTTGAGTCCTGGATGAGTGCCGACTACCTTTGTCGTAACTACATACTGAATTCTCTTGACGATGCACTTATTAATGTGTATTCCCCCAAGGAGACTGCTAAGAATATTTGGGAATCGTTAGAGATAAAGTACAAAGTTGACGACGCGGGCGCAAAGAAATTTGGCGATTCTATGACTATCGAATGGTAGATGGAAATAGCATTGTTGAGCAATGCGAAGAGCTGCAGCTGATATATCATGAACTTGCTGCCGAAGGTATGGGGCTAAATGATGCTCTCCAAGTGGCGATGATGATTGAAAAATTACCGCCATCTTGGAAGGACTTCAAGAGCTACCTAAAGCACAAGCGAAAGATGATGAGTCTAGAGGATCTTATCAGGAGGCTGCGCATCGAGCAAGACAACCGAAAAGTTGACAAGAAATCATTTGGAATGATTTCCAAGGCCAACGTGGTTGAAGTTGGGGACAACTCCCATGGGAATAAGCGCAAACGTACTTTTGAACCCAAGGGAGATACTCAGACAAGGAGGTTCACCGGTGACTGTTATGTGTGTGGTAAGCCTAACCATAAGGCCAAGGACTGCACTCAACGTCAAAACAACTGCACTCAACGTCAAAACAATGACGGTAAGAGGAAGATAACCCCTTACAAAGGCAAAGGCAAGAGGCCTACACATGCCCACATTGCTGAGGACAATCTGAGCTCTGACATGGATGACATGCATCTGAGTGCTGTGGTATCGTAGGTGAATCTTGTTGGAGGGAACTCCAAGGAATGGTGGGTGGACACTGGGGCTACTCGCCACATTTGCGCCAACAAATGGATGTTTAAGACCTATCAATCGGTGTATGATGAGCACTGCTACATGGGAAATTCAGCAGTCTCAAAAGTTGAAGGCAAAGGGACGGTTGTGCTAAAAATGACTTCCGGAAAAGAGTTGACTCTTACCGAAGTGCTCCACGTGCCAGAGATCCGAAAGAATCTCATCTCCGGAGCAGTGCTGAACAAGAAAGGCTTCCGGCTTGTGTTTGAGTCCGACAAAGTCATTCTGTCAAAGGGTGTTATGTTTGTGGGCAAAGGCTACTTGGCCAATAACCTCTTCAAGATGAGTGTAATGACTTTAGCTCCTAAGGCTAAGTCTAGTGTAGATGTTGAGGTTGATGTTAATGCAGCAAATGAGGCTAGCACAAACAAAAATAATGTAATGATTGTTGCCAATGTGGCTAATAAAACTTTAAAGTTTGATTATTCTTGCGAGTCTTTACATTTGTGGCATGGTAGATTAGGACATGTGAATTATAAGTCCTTACAAAGGCTAATGTCTCTTAATCTATTGCCTAAATTTAACATCAATCATAAACACAAGTGTGAGACTTGTGTAGAGGCCAAATTAACCAAGTCATCATTCCATTCAATTGAGCGAAGCACCGAACCGTTAAACTTGATTCATAAGGATGTATGCGATCTAAAGTATGTACAATCTATAGGCGGTAAAAATTACTTCATAACATTTATCGATGATTGTACAAGATATTGTTATGTCTACTTAATGAGAAGTAAAGACGAAGCAATTGATATGTTCATTCACTATAAGAATGAAGTTGAGAATCAACTTGATAAAAAGATTAAAATTCTTCGAAGTGATCGAGGCGGTGAATATGAGTCACCATTTGCACAAATATGTGCTGAGAGTGGCATTATTCATCAAACCACTGCGCCTTATTCTCCCGAGCAAAATGGTATTGCTGAAAGGAAGAATAGAACGCTTAAGGAAATGATGAATGCAATGTTTATAAGTTCCGACTTACCTAGGAATTTGTGGGGAGAAGCTCTGCTTTCCGCCAACTATGTGCTAAACAGAGTATCACATAAAAAGTTGGATAAAACGCCTTATGAATTGTGGAAAGGTCGTGCACCTAGTTACAAGTTTTTAAGGGTTTGGGGCTGTCTAGCAAAGGTACCAATTCCTCCTCCTAAACGGACTAGGATAGGATCTAAGACAGTAGATTGTGTATTTATCGGATACGCGCAAGATAGTAGTGCCTATCGTTTTCTGGTGCATAAATCAGATAATGCAGAAATGCATGTAAATACTATCATTGAAGCTAGGGATGCTTCGTTCTTTGAGGAAATCTTTCCCCACAAAACTCCGACAATGCCTGAAACCAATGTTGAGAGAAATGTGGGGGATAGAGAATCTCAAGAGAATGTAGAATCGCCTAGACGAAGCAAAAGAGCGAGAAAAGAGAAATCTTTTGGCTCGGATTTTCTAACATATCTGTTGGAAAAAGATCCGACTACTTTCAAAGAATCAATGTCTTCACAAGACTCTGATCTTTGGAAAGAAGCGGTGAACAGTGAGATAGAATCTATCTTACATAATCATACCTAGGGTTGTTGTATAACTGTATTCAAGAGTCCTCGGTTGTGAGGGTATCTACATTGTTGGATAAGCTAGATAGCACAGTTCGAACACAGGCTAATATAATCAATAAGAGAAACACGGTTAGTAGTACAGCAACAAATACTTGGGAACTAGTGGATCTTCCTGCAGGTTGTAAACCACTAGGCCACAAGTGGATCTTCAAGAGGAAGATGAAAGCTGATGGTACTGTAGATAAGTACAAGGCTAGACTTGTAGTAAAAGGCTACAGACAAACTGAAGGTGTTGATTATTTCGACACATACGCTCCTGTATCCCAGAAAACGTCTATAAGGTTAATAATTGCATTTGCTGCATTATATAACTTAGAGATCCATCAAATGGATGTTAAAACGGCTTTTCTAAATGGAGAGTTAGAAGAGGAGGTTTACATGGAACAACCTGAAGGGTTTGTAGTTCCAGGTAAAGAAACGAATGTGTGTAAACTTGTGAAATCCTTGTATGGATTGAAACAAACACCTAAACAATGGCACGAAAAATTTGATAGCGTCATGCTTTCAAATGGGTTTAAAACAAACCAATGCGATAAGTGTGTCTACGTGAAAGGAGACAATACAAACTATGTAATAGTATGTCTATACGTAGATGACATGATAATTGTTGGTAATAACGATAACATCAAAATTACCAAGAAAATGTTGTCACGAAATTTTGAGATGAAAGACCTAGGTCTTGCAGATGTGATTCTTGGAATGAAGATCACCAAACATGCAGATGGATATTTTCTCTCCCAGGGTCATTATGTCGAGAAGATACTTGACAAGTTTGACAAGGGAAATAATACCATCGCTAGAACACATATGGAAGTGGTGTCAAATCTTTGCAAGAATCGCGGAGAAGGTGTGCAACAACTTGAGTACTCTAGAGTCATAGGCAGTCTAATGTACCTCATGGATTGCACTAGACCTGATATAGCTAATTCTGTCAATACATTGAGCAGATATACGAGTAATCCCAGTTATGAGCACTGGAAGGCAGTAGTTCGAGTTCTTAGATATCTAAGATATACTTCTAACTACGGACTACATTATACGAGATACCCATCAGTAATTGAAGGGTATTCAGATGCGAATTGGATATCGGACTCCAAAAATATAAAATCTACGAGTGGATATATATTTATAATTGGCGGTGCTGCTATTTCATGGAAATCATGCAAACAGACATGCATTGCTAGATCAACTATGGAATCTGAGTTCATAGCTTTAGATCTTGCGGCAGAAGAAGCTGATTGGCTTCGGAGTTTCTTGGAGGATATTCCAATGTGGTCAAAACCAATGCCACCCATTAGTTTGCACTGTGATAGTCAGTCAGCTATGGGAAGAGCACATAACAATGTGTATAATGGGAAATCACGACACATTCGTCGGAGACATAAATCCCTGAGAAATTTACTAAAAACCGGTGTCATTTCTTTAGATTATGTGAAGTCTAAAGAAAACATTGCTGACCCATTTACGAAAGGTCTGACAAGAGACCGAGTAGAGGTTTCATCGAGGGGAATGGGGTTGAAGCCCATGAAATTGATTTCCAACCATGATGGCAACCCAACCTGAATTGTAAAATCCAATTTGCAGGTTCAATGGGAAAACCGAATTGTGGGGGGGATCGAACAAAGCACTCGGAAAATTGAGTTCCTTACCTATTCCTGTGATGAAAGAGTGATAGACCTGTACTTTGGGAAGGCTGAGCTCATGCTCTTAATAATTCTTCTATCTCGAGATGATAAAGTGGGGTATTACAGGATACTCTTTAGGAGAAATCACCTATGTCGAATGTGAAGGGGCTGCTTCTATGAGATGACCTGAGGGCTAAATCTCTAGAGCATTCGATGAAACATCCAAGGCAGTCCAGGGCCAAAATAGACAACAACGAAAGAACCAATAATAGTGTGGAGATGAAGCTGTGTGAGTATTGTTGTCTTGTTATACATAAAACGTCGAACAGTTCAAGGCATCGCGTCCACTGGTTGACAAGTATATCCGATAATACTTTACTAAGGAAGGTTCAAGGTTAATCACCACCTATCCCGATGCAGTGGATTCTCAAAGTACTCTCAAATCTTCATCTAGGTGCATTGTGTAATTTTTTCGCCATATCGCATTCATGTGGGGGATTGTTAGGATTATTGGGTTTTAATCATTAAAAGCCCAATATTATTATTAATTTTGTTAATGAGAACAAAATTATGGTAAGTTAATTATGAAAGGCAATTAGGCTAAAGAAATCCCACATTGAGTAATTGAGGCACTTATGGTTTGTTTATATTGAGATACAAATCATTAGAATGTAGTTAAGTAGAAAAGATGGGTGCCCCTCGCGCGCCGTCCGTCCATCCGCTCGGCTCGGCTCGTCTCGAATCGACTCGCCTCGCAACGCCACGCCACGCCTCGCCTCGCCTCGCCTCGTCGCGTCGCGTCGCGCGTGTCGCTGCCGCGAAGGCAGTCCTATCTTTTTACTACTCGGATTTCTGAAATGACTTTTCATATGCCTGACTTTTCATATTCTGCTGATTATTAAGTTTGAGACTTTTCACCTACCTGCAGAATTGATGTCAGATTTAAGTGTGAGACTTAAATCCGAAATGAATATGATGTTAAGTGTTGAGACTTTTCATCTAACCCACTATGCATTGTCATTTAAGTTGTGGCCTTTGGTAGGCCTGCTGTTGCAGCTATATAAGCTGCTCCAGCCTCATTCTTTATCTCATCCCGAATTTGCATATCATACCATCTTCTTGAGAGTACTACACACTTCTTAGTGTTCGAGTGAGTCTGTCTGGGTTTCTGCTTCAACCCATACAGAGGTGTTTGGGACGTTGTACCTTGAAACTCTCTTGTCCAGGAGGCCAGAAGTTGTAGGTGGGCAATTTAGAGTTTACGGGCACACGGTTTACTGTGGCCTCGACCAACAACAAAGTTTCTGCTCAGTTTATTTAAACTGTTTGTTGTAAGTTTTTACTGTTTCGAGCATTTTAGAGTATTTGTGATCTTCTTATGCTTTGTCTATTTGTTTTTAAGAAAACGGAACCAACAATGTGTAACCCGACTTAATTTCTTATATGATTTATATAGCATATCACAATCTATTAATATTAAAGACTTAGTAATAGTTGTTCTTGGTCATTTTATATATTTGAACCATATTTAAGTATTTTAAAACATATAAAATGATGAAGTACGTATAATATTTGTGATAGAGAAGATGTAACAAACATTAAGAAAGTCAACTTGGGGCAGCTGTGTCATTTGCATTAAACTAATCAATACTTTTTCTTTATTATTTAATTTATATCACCATTTGCATCTATTTAGTAACTTTTTATATAAATATTGTCGTGGAAGGAAGAGCACTCACATAGTATCCAAACTATACGGAACATATTGATTATTATTATGTTAGCATTAGGGGCGCTTAACGGTCCGGGTCAATCCGGACCCGACCCGAAACCGAACCGGTTAGGCCGGTTAAAAATCGAAATCGGGTTAACCGGTTCCAAATCGGTTCGGAACTGGTAAGATACCTATCCGGATCGGTTCTACCGTTCCGAAACCGGTATCTTACTGGTTCCGGGTCGGTCCAACCCGGAGCCGGATTCGATCTGGTTCCTTAACGGATCGGACCGATTTCGGGATTATCGGATCCAGAACTGGTCGGTTCTGGACTGGATCAATCTGTTAACCACCCCTAGTTGGCATGCTGTGTGCAAAGTTCAAATTAGTATTATATAACAGGAGTTGAAACCTTTTATCTCCTTTGTCTTCCATTTCATTTCACCATTTAAACCTTTCAAAAATTCTTTTCTTTTCTTTTTTCTTTCGTTTTTGTTTTTAGCATTTTACACACGCACACACACACGAAGACATATACTTGACATCTTGATCCAACTTCCAGACTACTGCACGGTATTTTTTTCTGATTGATGGCCGTCAAGAAAAAGATGAAGTGGCAAGAATATTTCCCAAGTTGTTTCAAGCAGAAGAGCCCGAACCCGGATCAGAAGAAACCGATATCGAAACAATCTTCATTTCATAGGATCTCAATATCGGACTTGAGTGGATCCACCCTTCCGGAGGATCTCTCTACATCTTTGGCGGGCTCCAATATTCATGCATTTACCCTACAAGAGCTGAAGGTGATCACACACAACTTTTCATCAAGTAATTTTCTTGGTGAAGGTGGGTTTGGGCCGGTGCACAAGGGATTCATTGATGACAAATTGAGGCCCGGTTTGGAGGCTCAGCCCGTGGCAGTCAAGCTCCTGGATTTAGATGGCGCACAAGGCCATAGAGAGTGGCTGGTAAGCACGTAATCGAAGGACGCAAAAGCGAAACCAAATATACTGATAAATGATTTTCTTTATATGCGATGAACAGATGGAAGTGGTATTTCTTGGTCAACTGAGACATGAACATTTGGTGAAGTTGATTGGTTATTGCTGTGAAGAAGAACACAGGCTTCTGGTATATGAATACATGGCTCGAGGAAGCCTGGAAGACCAACTCTTTACAAGTAAGTGCGGTTATCCATTTTTGTAAAGTTTCATTTCTGATCATTTATTACAATAAAATGAAATTTTCATGCAATAATAGGATTATAAAATCAAGTACTTCAAAATTTACATCGCATTTTCTTTTATTTAATGAGAGCTAGTGCGTGCCGACCACTACCCAAACATTTTGACCCACCTTGCTTACATAGTTTTTTTTGTTTTGTTTTATCTAAAGTTAAGATCTTAATTGAATCATAAAAGTGTTTAGAAAAAAAGATAATGGCTGTGTTTCTTGGTTTATAATTTGAATCTATGTATAGTTTATATATACGCAGGATTTTCAGTTACACTTCCATGGTCAGCAAGATTAACAATTGCTCTTGGAGCCGCAAAGGGACTTGCCTTTCTCCATGAAGCTAAAAAGCCCATCATTTACCGTGATTTTAAAGCTTCGAACATTTTGCTAGACTCCGTAAGTCAGTTTTCTGCATTATATTTTTATATTAGTTCCTATATAATAAAAAATTATAATGCTCGTATCAATTAAATGTTCCAAAATCTGTTCCAGGACTACACTGCAAAGCTCTCAGATTTCGGGCTTGCAACCGATGGTCCAGAAGGCGATAACTCGCACGTTTCCACCCGTGTAATGGGCACACAAGGTTACGCTGCACCGGAATACATCATGACTGGTAATGTGATATCATTGTCTCACATGGCTAAAAATGAAAGTTTAAAATGGTTATGAGGTTAACCATTTTCATATAGATGACAGATAGTTGCTATAAGTGCTCATTGTGCAATAAGTGCTCATTGTGCAAGCGCGCTTGCACACGCAAGTAGTTACATTTATGTACTCGTTTTGTAGCATAGACGGATAATAAGTTGTTATAATATTTTGTGTAGGTCATTTGACAGCAGCTAGTGATGTATACAGTTTTGGAGTCGTGTTGTTGGAGCTTCTCACGGGTCGAAAATCCATAGATAAAAGCCGTCCTTACAGAGAACAGATACTTGCGGAATGGGCAAGGCCGATGCTTAAAAATCCCCGAAAACTAAGCGGCATAATGGATCCTAGGCTTGAAGGGCAGTACTCCGAAATTGGAGCACAAAAGGCCACGGCATTAGCTTACGAATGCTTAAGACATCGGCCTAAACTTAGGCCCACAATGAGTGAAGTGATCAAAGTTTTGGAGCCATCGAAGGATCTTGATGACATTCAAATGGGCACGTTTGTGTTTGCAGTTTCACCGGACAGCTATTCGTATAATTATTCGAACGAGAGCGATTCAGAGGTCGAGAAGAAAAGGGAAAACGGTCAATATCACCGTAAGCACGAACTACACCAAGAACAAAAGAAAAGGATCAGTTCTCCTAAATCTCCAAGAAAGTAAAATGTCACGCGCTGGACATGACTTTGCACAATTCTATCTTCTACCAATTATTCTTCGATCATACCGTCCTTTCGAATTATCTCAAAATCTGGTGGGATTCTGCCAAAAAACTGGGTGTTGTGAAATTCAAATATTTAATATGTATACCAAGACAGGGAAGAATAATTGCCTATAGAGATTCAAGGAAGTTTTAGGCCTAGTTTGAGCACACGCATTTTTTTGTTTTGATAAATAAAAAGAATATGTATTCATTTATTTATTTATATGTTTTTACCAACTGCAATTGAAATGAAGAGTTCAAAAACAGAAAAGAGATTCCGCAAAGATTGTTGGGAATTTGACCCTCCAAATTTACCTATATGATCTGCACTTTTTTATGTGGAAAGCAAGTCAAATGAGAAATAATAGCACAAAGATTTAAAGTGAAAAACTCCCAAATCAAGAGAAAAACCACCAGGATCAGAGAAGAAAATACACTATGTGAAAAATTATTTCAACCACATAATTTCTCTTCTCATCCCAAACACACCCACAAAGCTTTCCCACTAGCCACACTTTATAACTCACACCACTCCCCTTACAAGAAAGACATCTAGTAAAAACTTTTCTGATGTGGAAGCTCAGTCACAGCTGCAACCACAGAGCATACTAAGAATTTTAATAAATTCCAAAACAAGAGAGGAATTTATCTAAGGCCAAAAGTTGCTAGACAAGTTATTGACTGGTGTACTTAAAACAGAAGCACCAAGGCTTCTTTTATAGTAAAATATTAGGCCAATTTCTTTGCCCCAACCGATGTGGGATAAAGAAAAAGCTCAACTCAACAATCTCCACCTTGTGGCTTTGTCGTCCCACAACACTCCACATCGATGAAAATCTTCATAGCTTCCAATACCAACACTGCAAAGACAGTCATAATTCTCAATGCAGAGAATTACCATGCTCCACCATAAAAATATACTCACTCAGAACAAACCATTCCAAGCATTTTAATTCGGCTCATGTCGAAAAATAATCCTGCTGAAAAATTATGGTGCAACTCTCATGGTTTGGCTCTCAGTAGAAGTTAATCAGTCATCGACATATATTTCCACCACACACCCTGCATCAATGCCAAACAAATGCCCGTGTGCAAAACTGTGGACCCGCTAACATTTATACATCCTTTATCATGGCAACTTGGGAAAGCAGCATGTCATAAGGATGTACAAGTCCTTTTTCATATGACATCAAAAGATGAGACAATGTTAGTTTCATTATCAGCATCTCCACTTGCTGATACGGAGCAATTTGCCGAAACCCGCTCCAGCTCTTGGACAATTTTTCTTGATGTGACCAGGTTGTCCACATCCCAACATTGTTTCTTCACGGAGTTCTTCTTCTTCCAATTATGAGACACCACTGCAAAACTTTCATGTGAACCGTTACTCCTGTCAAGTCTCATATCTTCAGAAAGAAACTTACTAGTAACCTCTGAGAAAATGATTTTCTCCTTTCTATGAATCAATATCGGCTTCATGTGCTCATACGAACATGGAAGAGACCGGATGAGTCTCAACGCCTGATCCTCATCATCAATTTTAACTCCAATAGATTCCAGCTCTGAAACAATGCCATTGAGAACACTTAAATGATCTGAAATAATAGTACCCTCATTCATTCTCAATGTATGAAACTGCTCTTTCAGATACATCAGATTTGAGACGCTCTTTGTCTTATACAACTCTTCTAGTTTTCCCAGAGTTCCTTCGTCGTCGACATTCCATGCACATTTGCAAGAACATTTTTAGCTAGACATAAACGGATTGCACTTGCTGCTCTCAAATCTAGATCCTCACAATATTCACTGCTCATTCCAGCTTTGCTTGTTGCACTAGCAATTTCACCAGTCGAACTAGTATCACTACTGCTTTCAGGGAATACTCTGTCCTTTAATACATTGTGAAAACCAGATTGAATCAACACATCTCTGACTTGCACTTGCCACAAGCCAAAGTTAATTTTCCCATCAAATTTCTCCCATCAAATCTGACTGCATTCGAAACTCTGCTTCCCGACATTTTCTTGTGATACTTCGATGAATTTTACTGCAGACATGAACAGTACACACTAAGTAAGCTCCCAGGAAAGAGAGAATCTTGATCTTTCCTAGACATAACTTCAAGATTCCCAGGAAAATTGGTGGGGTCACACTGGTCCCACTTAAATACCGATTTCCCTAGATATAACCTCATTAGTCGATACATATTCACCTACCACACCAAAGTTCACCGCCGCAAAAGGACCCAGCTCTGATACAACTTGTTGAGAATTTGACCATCTTAATTCACCCATAGGATCTGCACATTTTATGTGAAAAGCAAGTAAAATGAGAAATAATAACAACAATGATTTAACGTGAAAAACTCCCAAATCAGGAGAAAACCACCAAGACCAGAGAAGAAAATACACTATATGAAAAATTATTACAACCACATATTTATCTCTCACCCCAAACACACCAACAAAGCTTTCCCACTAGCCACACTTTATAACTCACACCCCTCCCTTTACAAGAAAGACATCTAGTAAAAACTTTTCTGATGTGGAAGCTCAGTCACAGCTGCAACCATAGAGCATACTAAGAATTTTACTAGATTCTAAAACAAGAGAGAAATTTATCTAATCTAAAGACAAAAGTTGCTAGACAATCCATTGACTAGTGCACTTAAAACAGAAGCACCAAGGCTCCTTTTATAGTAAAATATTAGGCCAATTTCTTTGCCCCAATCGATGTGGGATAAAGAAAAAGCCCAACTCAACAAAGATAAAAATATTTATCTTCTAATAATAAATATGTTTATTGACGTGGTTGTTGCAAAAATGAGTGAACGAGCCGAATCGCTTGTTTTTAATGGTAGTTGTTTGACTTAGTGAACTCATAATGGGCGAACAATTCCCAAAGATTGATTTATGGGAAATACTTGTATGCATCCGATTTAGACTCACTTATACAACAACTCAATACTAAAACACAACATTTTTTTAAGTAAAAAAATACATAAATTAACATATGTATTGAGTTGGTCTATAAATAGGACCCAAACTAAATCCAAACAGCTATTTTCCGTGATTCATTGGTAAATGAATAAAATTTTATTGGACTTTGGTAAAGGATAAACAATTAATAACTATTAGGGGCATATGATATTTTGCAGAGTGTTACGTACGCGTTGCGCGATGGTTATTTATATTAGAATTAATTAAATGTATCCCGAATCGTTTGAATAAGTGTAACTATAATATAAAATTTGGATTATAGGTTCCATGGAGTTGATGGATCAATACATGTATTGTGATGTGATCCGTTATTTTACGTGTTCGGTATAACTAAGTGCTTACGGAAAATAAATGAACGACACCATAATTTTTACGTGGAAAACCTTCAAGATGAAGGAAAAAACCACTGAACCTTATCATATATGAATTCTTTACTATAAAAAAATGGATATGGTACAGGACTTTAACACGAAATAGACTCTTAAACAGTGATATTAGAAAAATACAAGGAAAGATCGAGAAGACTCAATATGCTCTCTTCGGAGTTTTTTATTGCTTCAAAAGTCCAACCTTTACAACGAGACCATAAGCGTGTATTTATAGGGCTGATCCCGGTGGTTAGCTCACTGAAAATCCGGAACACGATCTCCTCTGGTCGTTGCGTTATTGGGGCAAATCGTGTCTGAGAAATCCGCATTCCATTAGTGCTCGTTTATTTACACCGGTTGTTTGTTGGTTATGTCCTGGTCTTCCGCTAATTTTTTACCAGTATGCGAGCAGAGTTTAATATTGTTTGGATATCTTGTGCTCGGGGTTACGTCCTCAGAATACTTCTATTCGGCATTTGCGGGGATTTACCCGAGAAAGCTTATATGTCATATGACATCACCTCACCCCCTGAAGTAAAGCAAGACGAGAATATTGAAGTCTTGTTTTATCATCTTCGGGTAAAATCTTGATTTGACCTACTAGGGGGTTTTTTTCCCGCCCAAAATTTTCAAAATGTTGCGCGACGTTTCATTTTTAAAGGCTCATCTGTGACCGTCCATTCAACTTATTTTGAATGGCACGGATTAAAGAACTGTTCACCTGGTCCCCTCTATATACTATGTCATTCCTTTTCATTTGTTTCACTTTGCTTCATTCTGCTTCCGAGCTAGCATCAGACGATCGAGCAACTGATCTCCGGGCTTTTCGAGCACTTACTTACCAAGCATGGCTTCTTCTTTGGATGATTCTTCCCTGAGGGAAATTGATATGTACAACACACACACTGAGGAAAGATCTACTACTATTCCTCCTCTGCCATCGTCTTCCGCGGATAGCGAGGAAACCCTAAGTTCTTCAGATTCCTCAGCTACTTGTAAGGAGGAAGAGTTAGCTACTACAGAAGAATACTTCGTGACATCCAAAGTCCCCTGGTTCGAGATTTTTGAATCCAGGATCCAGACAAGCCAACATCTATCCAGTATTCGTACCAAGTGGGAGATTTCCGAGGAGACTTCTATTATTGCTCCCCCTGCAGGGTCTCGCCCCCATCTGCTCCCCAAAGGGGTATTTTCCTTTTTATCTAGACCAACTCCGAGGGGGACTTCATTTTCCTGTCCCCTCGTTCTTCAGCCCCCTTCTTCTGCCATTTCTCCTGCCTCAACTCTTGTACATAACATGTCCTCGAGGAACTTTGATTTCCTCTTACTTGTCCAACTTCCTCACCTACTGAAAATTTCATTGTCAATTGATAAGTGGACGTCACTGCCTGAAATACGGCTAGGGCTGGTCGATCCAATATTATATTGTATGATGAATGATCATCTACTATGAGAAGTTGATCATCTTGGTCTTTGTCCTCGGTTCTTCACCCAATGTAACTGGTAAAGAAACTTGCCCTACTGGACTTACAATCTCTCTAGTGAATCCATGAAGAGAAGTGTTTGTAAGGAATCCGACGAGCAAAACACAGCGGAATAAAATAAAACTTCGTATTCCAGCCATGGACCTATACGAAGTAACCATATCTGGTTATTAGAGTTATACATTTGTAGCATGTTTGATGCAGAAGAATGTCCACGATTTCCACGAGTCGTATAGCAAAACTTCAAAGTTTTGCTTCTACGATATCCACACGATCGAATCGATAATGTTGAAGTTATCAAGTTGCTAGACTCGATAATTCAACCAAGATCCAAGAGAGGGGCGAGAGTGACGGCTCCCTTTAGGTTAAAGACTTTTAATCAGAATTAATGTCTAACGTATGAAACCTAAACGTGCATATGTGTACACACACACACACACACACACACACACACACACACATATATATATATATATATATATATAAACAACCCATTAGTTTGTGATTGGGACTTTTCCTAATTAATTTAATTCATCCAATGAATTTAACTCCCTTTATCGATTTAATCTTTTATGCCACTCGTTAGGATCTTGCAACGTTGGCTTTGAGCAATGAGCGGTATCTAGTAACACATCAAAGCTACCCAAATTACAAGAATATCATTGACTCGACATTACCTATGGCATGTGATAATATTCACTACGTAACTTAATCCATTTATCCTAGGTGTTTAGATTAAACACGAGTCATGGATAAGTCATACTCGTATAGTTCAATATTTTATTTCTTGATCCCCGAGTAGACTAGAATAAACGAATAAGCTCGATATCATATATTGACTCATTTGAGCATGGCCATGCATTTTAGTCTCACTTGATCAAGGGCCCAAACACTTCTCCTGTTATATAGGATGGACAAATCCTATCTTGATCACTCAACATCCCTCTACATAATTTGTAGTATATCCAATGCTTGTCTTTATAGTTTACTCCGTTACAGGTAACAAAGTACAATATCAAGATCCACAACTCCTTATGTTGGGATCTCTGGTGATTTAAAGTCGTAAGGATTACATACACTATTATCACTATGAGAATTGCTTATGACATTCATATAACAATCCATGTAGCATTCTCATGGTCGGTCTGTCTAGTACATAGTTCTCTAACATGTACACATGTGTTGATTCGATTTCTCATATCCATGAACAAATTCATCAATCAATACATACTAGTCTCAATGCATTTTGTTATCCTAATTTATGATAATACTTGACTAGAGATAATCTTTTATTATAATACAATATTATTCTAAGGACATTAATATATATTAATTCATATTACACAGATATTGGAATAATATATAATGATGAATTGCAATTAACGAAAATCATATTACAATATATGCCAAATCAATCATCTAATGAATTGTCTTAGAGCATATCCCAACAGTGTTCACCCTATGTATGGTTATGTTTTCCAATTTCACCCGGGTCAATGTACTTAGGAGAAGTACATCGGCCGAACTTCCTGTATCCACAAAGATTCTCTGCACTTTATAATTAGTTATTGTGGCAGAGATAACTAATCCATCATCATGAGGGAAATTCTTGCAAAGCTTCAGGCCTGAAAGTAATGGTTGCCCCTTCCGGGGTGTTATTCGGAGCAATTGACATCACTTGCAGCTTCCGAGCATAACTTTTTCTTGCCCGATTAGAGTCTCCATCTGATATTCTCATAGAAATAATATGTATAGTTCCTTGGTTAGGAACATTATTTGGGGTCACCTCCCCCACAGCTTGATTGGTATCCTCATCTTGCCTCTCTTCTCTGATTGCCCAAGGTACTGGCCTAAGGGCCCCCCTCCCCAGATTAGCATTATTCTGAGGAGGTGGGTTATTGCCAACTGGTCCACCATGGGGTTCTTGCCTTCCCCCAAGTCTGTCGGCTCTTCTTCCTCGAAAATATCCTCCTCGGAATTGTCTACCTCGGGAATATCCACCTCGACCTCTCTTTGGCCCCTTTTGATTCATGGAAACTTTTTGAGGAGGTCTCATCGGGAGGTATTGCTCGAAACTCCTTTTTGGCTGTTCCGATTGTTTATCCCTCCAATTTGGCTCATTTCCCATTTTCATCTCTTTTCTCTGTTTCATTTTCTAGGATTCTTCTAAGTTGATATATTTATTCTTCCCAGCAACTCGTCATAATCAGAAGGTGATTTTTAGCTAAAGATCTGAACAGATCTCCTTCTCGTAGCCCTTGAGTAAAGGCGCTGATGAGTATCTCTGAGGTAACATGGAGGACATTGAGGCATGCTTGATTAAATCTTTGGAGGAAGTCCCGAAGAGACTCTTTTTCTATTTGCTTGAGTCCGAACAGACTGAGGGTTGTTCTCTTGCAACTTCTACTGCTCGCGAATTTATGAAAGAACAACGAGCTGAATTTTGGGAATGAATCTAGTATCCCCGTTGGTAGTTAATTAAACCAAGACTGAGCAGCCACAACTAAGGTAGTCAGAAAAACTCGACATTTCACTCCATTTGTGAGTTGAGAAGGAGCGAAGCATTCTAAAGTTCGGAATTTGATGGTACGGAATCATCCACAACTTGAGGAGCAAATGGTGTGCTCCTCCGTACTGGATATATACGCCCTTCCATCTTGTTACGCATCTGCTGTAATTCATCTTTCAGATCTTCCATCTGAGGGTGCAAAGTTCTATCACTTTCTTTGCCCATCCGACTTGAAAGATCCTTAACCTCCTTCGCTTCCTCTCTAGGCCCTTTCGGAGAAGCTAAATCTTCGTTTTCTTCAGTGGTTCTCTCTTGCTGGGGTGGGGTCATAAATTGCTTCATGACTTCCCCCATTATTTTTTCAATTACCTCAGTTAATTGCTCCATAGGCACTCCCCCCATAGGAAATGCCTGAGGAACGTTGCGAGATGACTCCACATCATCTTCTTCTCCTTCACTCACCGTGGAAGAATATGAAGGGGAATTTGGTATATACCCCCTTGAACCTCTGCAGCCTTTACTTCTAACCATACTTCTTTCCTTTGATCTATGCGAAAAATCTTTTTTCTTCAACGTCTTAGCTCAAAAACGGCGCCAATGATGTGATCCGTTATTTTACGTGTTCGTTAGAACTAAGTGCTTACGGAAAATAAATGAACGGCACCACAATTTTTACGTGGAAACCTCAAGAATGAAGGAAAAACCATGGGACCTTGTCCAATATGAATTTTTTACTATAAAAATGGATCTGGTACATGACTTTGACACGAAATACAAATAATAGACTCTTAAACAATGGAGAAGTCAAACGAGGCAAACCAAGATTGGTGATCAACTATAAAGGGATCAACGAAATCTTGGAGTTCGATGGATATTTTATCCAAGCAGAGAGCATTTGGTAAATAGCATCAAGATGCCAAAGTGTTTTCTAAGTTCGATTGCAAGTCTGGATTCTACCAGATTAAGATGGAAGAAGCTAGCAGAAAGTTCACAGCATTCTCCACACCGCAAGGACACTATATCTGGAATGTTATGCCAATGAGATTGGCAAATGCTCACAAGACATATCAAAGGAAGATGGATAATCTTTTCAAGAATTACTTCAGCTTCATGTTCGTGTATATTGACGACATCCTCATTGCGTCAAGAAACCTGAAAGAACATCTTAAACATTTGGAAATCTTTTTAGATATTTGTTACAAGGAATGATTAGTGCTCTCCTAAAGGTAGGCAATAATTACCACAAGACAGATCGAGTTCCTTTGAATTGAGATCGACGAATCTGAAATCATCTTGCAGAATCATATTTTTGAGAAAGTGCAAGGATATCCAGATGACCTCAAGGATTTAAAACAACTTCAGAGTTTTCTAGGAGTTGTTAATTTTCCTGGGATGTTCATCAATAACTTAGCAGGCCACAGGAATGTGTTCAGTCAACTACTAAAAAAGATGTTAAGTTCGAGTGGAATGAAGATCACAGACAAGTTGTCAAACAGCTTAAAGAAGTTTGCAGGCAACTACCAAAGCTTGCAATTTCAAACGACGAGGATGAACTGGTATTATATACAGATGTCAGCGATCATTGGTGGGTTGTAGTTCTTATGAAGGCCTGCAGATATTGCAGCGGTTTATTTGAAAGCTACGAAGTTATCAGATGGCACATCAACGAGAAGCCCACATTCAGTTCTAGCTATTTCTGCACCTTCTGATCGACCTGAACAACATATACGGATCCCCTCCACCCCTTTTTTATTACTAACGGAATATTCTTCACTATTTTAGTAAAAATGGAACTAAATGATCTTGTTTTGGTCCTCAGTTTAAAAGAGATGTCTTGAGCAATTGGAGAAGCACTTTGATAAACAAATTTGATCTTGATCGATTCAATTAAGGTATTAGTGATTGTTCTATTAGACAACAAAGATCGTATTTTTTTCATTTCGTTCAAATAAGAACTGTACCCTTATGGAATTCTTCTGTTTCTCAGTATGATCTTTCAAAAAATGGCCATTATTTTTACTTGCAAAGAAGTTTATCTTGAAAATAGATAATACGAGTGTTAAGTCTTTTCTTAAAAATAAAATTGAATCAAAACTATAAAATGCTAGACTTTTAAGATGGCAAGCTGGATGTCAATATTATGATTATGATATTGTCATTATGAAATCTGATAAAAATTTTCTTGCAAATTTCTTAACACGATATGGAGGGACACATTGCTGATGATACCCTCAAGAGACTGAGGCATCTTAGGGAAAACCTGGAGATCCTTGATCGAGATTTTGGGACTCTTTGTCTCAATGCAAAGGTCGCAGGACGACTTCAATGATTAGATCATGAACTTGTTACTGATCACATACGAGCATGTTTTTTAGACCAAGAACGTTTGTTGAAGTCTTGAAAGGGCCCATCCTCTAGGCTGCATCTTCAATGGTGCAAAAAAGAGTGTTTAGAGAACGATGCTCATATAACCCGGAGGCAAGGGATTCACATACCCTATCACGAGTGTTGCGGATGATGCATTCCTTGATGATGTACAAGCTGTAGCAAATGTTGAGGGTCATATGTCATCACAATCTGAACCTTCAAGTCAACCCAGCACCTATGGGGTAAAAGAGGGAGAGTTGAACCTTAGGCCTATGAATGGCAATTCTAGGGTTCGAACTAATGATGATTTAGTTTCTTCTCCTATGCAGGATTACCAACGCAATTGGGAGAAACTGATAACCAGACGGGGTATCAACCCAGATAAAACTATTGTTGATATCTCCGAAAAATATTCGAGGGTTTGGAAGAAACCAGACAGCCATCCAAACGAAGTTCAGGAATGGCATAATTTTGGAGCTCTTGCTTTCGGAAATCTCAAAATTATCCAAATTAATCAAAAAAGTTGTTCACGAGACATGGGCCAATAACCCACATTGGCCAGAGGAGATATTTTGGAGTTGTATTTTTTCAGTGTTGCTCCAGAACCAGCAAAGAAGGGCTTCATTGAAGCTTTTCATTTTATCAAGCTCAGACGACCAGACGGGGACGCCTTAAAAAATATAAAAACGGCGCTACCAGAGGACGTACCAGTTTTGGCTTGGACTATCATAGAAGATGAAGTTTCAACCAGAGGTGCATGGGGTCTTTGGGTTTGTCTAATGGAAATGGACATAGTCAAATACACATTTAAGTTCTTTCATAATTCAGCCAACGGTACTTTCATGCTGAATTCCACTACAGTAATTTCAACGAGATTTGCCGGAGAACTCTTCGAAACAAAGAGGAGAATTCTTTGGGAAAACAAGATTCCGATGGGAAAAGAAACTTACCATAAATTCTGCAACATGGCACACATTGGCCTATGGATAGATCAAGTTTGTCAAGCATGCCCGGAGTAGAAAGAACAATAGTTCGGGAAAGGATTCCGATCCAAACCCGACAGATCAGAGGCATGAAAATACAAAAGACCTGCTGACAAGAGAGCCCATTATCCTAAAGCTCGGGGATCATAAAAACCAATAATGTAAAGATTCCCCGACAAAGGAAAATGTGTGTACCATTAAAAGATAGTGCAGTAACTGTTCAACGCACTCGGACAAAAATAATGGACCACTCACGAGAAAAGTTGGCACACTCAAACAAAGATGTAAGACCACATGAAAGTTAAGGTACACTCACGGGCGCACTCAACAATTATCAAGATTTGGAATCCGAAGTTGAAGTCCGGATTCATGCCTATATAAAGGCACTCATTCAGGAAGTTAAGGACATCGAAAATTCTCCATAGTTTTATGAGAATAAAAATTGTAGTCTCCAAGCTTTGTAATCTTTCAACTTTCATAACTTGGTAATAATTTCTTTCTTTTGTAATCGTGTTCTGTATTTCAATTTATGTGTTCTTGAGTCAAGCCTCATCTATATGAGAGGCTAAACAAGTCTGTCTCATCCCAAAAGGAGACTTTTTAATGTAATAGATATTATAAGTATTTTCAGAATAAAATAAAGGTTGTTGTCCATCTATCTCCCATATTTCTTTAAATTTTTCTTATATCTTGATTATACCTTACGCCCTAAGGTAGGAAACAAACTAGGGATATGCTGTGCAGTTTCTGAATGAGTCGGATAACTTGCAGACTAACCTCGCATGAGGGGCTGAGGTTGGATATTGAGGAGCCATTCATAAAATAGTTTGGGGTCAGTAATTTTATGACTAGTGGCTTTGCAACCCACCTTACCGGGTGCCGTTATGGTCAAATGGTATATTTTAGTTTGTTAAAATTTTATTGTAATACGGAAGCATGATGTGCCAGCTATTTATTTTTTAACATAATCTTCAAATCGGATTTTGAATTATAATAACGTTATATGAATTGATAGTCATTTGCAAAAGTATGCTCTTGTGTTCATCCCGAGATGACAGAAACTAAAGGATCACATGTTCATAAAATGCTACCGTTTGGTGAATATTAGGATAAAGAAGATATGAATAGTTTATAGAAGCATATTTGTTCTTTAAACATTTTTCTTAGGGTTAATAATGCAATTTTATTAAAGGTTGGTTGGACCGCGTGGATCACTTGGACCACATGTGGTTAATATTGTCATTTCAACCAAGAATGAACCTAGATAAACTAATGCTTTATTGCTAGACTAGGATGAATTATTGTTCACGAATTGGTACCGCAGTTCAGATAAAATTGGCTTCAATTGAGACTTCCGGCTAGTGCAATGTGTCCATTTTGGAGAAGACTTGAGTTCGAGTCGAGTATGTGGCCCAAAAATTTGTTTAAAACATCCCCCTCCCCCTCAAAAATAAAAAATTAAAAAGAATTGGCCTCAATTAATATAAGCTTGAGATGTATAGAGTTTTCAATTCAATATTCACTGAATCTGTAGTGGTTGTGGCTAGGCACAATACATTTAATAATTTGTGTAATATAAATATGTAAATTCCCTATAAACGAAAAACAACTTGTAAAATGTTATGTGAAAATATATATTATATTATAGATGAAGGCTTAGGGAGGATACTTTTTAGACACAAAGAATTGACACACTTTTAGCCTTCCTCCGCTTTAAAAATAACAATAAAGTGGTTACATGATCAAGATAGTAGAGTCGCGTATACTAAGGTAGGGTCATAATTATCTTCTCTATCTCAATTCTCACATCTAATTTTTTAAAAAAATCGATATTTTAAATTGTAAATTTTTTTGGTAGATTTAAAGATTCATTTGATATGATATGTTGGTGATTTTAGGTTTCTTATGATTGCAGATAAATACACTTTTTTAACTGAGGGAAAGTAAATAAATGTGATACTCCCAAAAATAGTGATGATCTCTAAGTATCAATAAGAGGTTGAATTACCTCTATTTATCTTCTTCCAGGAACCAAATAACCAAGATAGATCTAAAATAGACCTGTTGGATCATAAAAAAATGTTAGAAGGGCGCCGGAAGATTTTTTCGACGGATCCTCTCCGACGCTCAAGGTCAAGTGATGGGAGATATGAGAAAAATCTGTAATGGAATAGCTGATGTATGTTAGTGCGTATAGGGAAAAATGCATACCTGAAATCTTATATTGGTTTACTATTTATAGGGTTTACCTCGCTGATATGCAACTCGGAGCAGTAAGGTCAAGATCCATATGATTCCTGGGATTTCGGAACATGTTTGCCAACTGATAAGACCATTACTCATTCCCACTCCCTGAAATCTTGGGATTGGTCAACATATTCTTAGAGGTGGGGATGTCTGAGACTCTCCAGGTTGATGAGCACCATCGTCGGTTAGTCAGACGAGAGTTTGAAATACGGGGTCTTCTGGCCTTGAAGATATGACCATCCCGAAGACAACATGGTGATTAGGTCGGGAGATCGGTATATTGGTCTTTTTGAATCAATGTTGAGTGAGTTGTACTCTGATCCCCACAGGTCGGGAGATCGGACACATAACTGGCGATGAGATGATCACTTTGACCCTCTTAGGTCGGGAGGTCGGTCAAATATAATAAGATGAAGTAATAGGCAGGGTATCAAAATGCATTCGTGACTAGAAAATTGAGAAACTCCTTGAATTTTAATCAAGCAACCAAATATTTATACCAATATTTCCTTACCACAACGAAGTAAGTATTCTAATATTTCATCACTTGTCTGTGTTAGAAAAAAGATAATAAAAGCCTGATCCCTATTTTGGCCTAGACATTTGAATTTAATAGAGAGGCAAGATTTGACGTTATTTCTTTTGATTTGCCTGATTTAAATAGCATAATTAGTCGACAATTTTGACATATATTGTCCCACATGCACATGCAGAATACCAATAAAAAAATTTAAAAAAAATCTTGTGGATTATGTGCTTCGTTTAATTTTCTTGGGCCTTTTTTTTTTTTTTTGCAAAAAAAAAAACCCAAACATCACATCACATTACGTTACTAATTTGTTTCTCAAACCTAACAGTTTCTCCTTTTTACATATCATAACACATTTTAAGAGTACTTTATATATATATTATTTCTACATAAATGCCATGTATATATTCCAAAACTATTTTCGAAAATATTTTTTCAGAAAATAAAATAAATCCAAACATATCCCTTTTAAATCCATTAGCAGTTAATAAAAAAATATTTTAATTTTTTTTTACAAATATTTAGCATATTAATTGAATCTCAGCTTCTCATTTACCATTCCAGTTACACATATGCCCTAATTATGGTTTCTTCTTCTACTTTTAATTGGAAAAATATAATTTCGTTATTAACGCTAAGAAGGCAATGGCAAGAACAATCGCTTTACTTTATTTTATTTTAGGTATATTTTTAGCAATTGATGTTTCAGTGTTCATTCGTGAATGCTGCACCATGGATTTTATGCTCTAATTATATTCTATATTGTGCACAAGATAGTAATGGATTTTCTTCTTATATTTAACATACAAAAAAAAAAAATTGAAATTTTATATAATTTCATTTGAAATGGTGAATATTCTACAAATCTCCAAGATGAATGGACTACGTTAAGTAGGCACATTGATCATGGCTAAAGACATGCTAGTGCTCCTAATTCCTTTGTCATTTGCATATTTATATTGTGCTTGAAAATAGAAAACAGATTGCATCCTAAATGTGTCTTTGTTTTGGACGGCCGATGGTTTTGAATTTTTAAGTTGCATCATTACTACCGGCTATCACTTTTGGTAAACATGAAATCATTAATAATTGGTATGAGGGTCAAATTTAGGTTCTTATTATTGTAAGGAAATTTAATCCAAACTTAATGTGTACGTTATTGTACTATTGAATAAATTTAAGTTACAAAAATACCACATGTAGCTAATAGCAAAGCAACAAGTTTTTGTAATATGGGGCGCCACATGTTAACTTCTTGAAGAGAAAATATAATTTTATGTAATTATGAACATATGTTCTAAGGTGTAGGGATCTTCAGTTCAATAATGTCGTCGTTATGGGAATCAGGTCACCATTTGCTATCAACCATGGGTCTTCAGCTACGGGTTTCGTTTGGCTTTCATGATTTCGTTCCCCATTTTCTTGAAAAATGTTGTGAGTATGGACATGTTGCAATGCTAAAAATGAAAGGTTGTTGAACTACGCTGGTCATGTTCACGTGCATGGGCATGGATGGGGTTGAGATGGAGGACCCCCTCAAATAATTAAGCCACGTATTAAAGATATGTTCGAGAAGATAATGCAAAATGGGAACAATGAGGGTAGGTGGATTCAGGAATTGGGTCTACGGGGACTGAATTACAACATGTGGAGTGTTTGCTTACCTAAAGTTGTATTGGATGGTTTCGTTTGGTAGGATTCTGCTAAAGTTTAGAACACTTGAATGAATTAAGGGGATTTCTTTTTTTACATCTTTATTTATTTATAGCTTTCATTTTAAGAAATTGTTGCATTATTTTTTTTATTTTTAATATATTAAAAATAAGCAAGAAAGTGGGACTTTGTGTAACATACTTTTCACTCTTCTTTTCAGGACATGATTAGGTAATAATAATGTGTAGAGGAAATTTCTGTGCTAACATGGTATAATTCAACCGAGATAAAGGAAATGATTTAGGTTGTAAAGTTGGATAATTGCATTAATTTTGCAAGCCCAATTCCTAAAATCGAACATACTTGAAACACGGGAGATTATGCACTATGCCTATCGCAGTTGCCCATTCAAATTTTTTTTTCCTATTATTATACATATAATATTACATTTTGGCCCCGGTAAACCATTTTTTGACCCCATCTTTTATATCATTAACTTTTGGCCTCATCGATAAAAATTCTATCTTTTATATCATTAACTTTTGACACCATCGATAAAAAATCCTAGATTTTTGTCCCTCATTTGATACTTGATTCGTCCCTTCTTGAAACGTGTCAAGTGCAGGTATCAGATCAGGTTACGAAATATTAATCAATTTCAAATTATTGTTTTCATAAAGTTTAGATAAATGCATAAGAACCATGAGAATAGCAACCAATAATCCACTAAACCTGAACCGCCATCGAAATTTCTTGATAATCAAAGAAAAGATGACACATATATATTTAGATAATAAGGGAGGAGGCATTATTTTGGAACTGGAACTAAATTTCCCACTACCCCCACCAATATCTTTCCCATATATAAAACTTAAGAAGCTCACTTTCCTCATAGCCAAGGGATTTGAGCAGAATACATTATATTTCTCCAAATATACTTTAAATTACACCCACCGTACTCAAATTCTTGAAAGAGTACCTGTAGTTCTTGTCAACAAATGAAGGTATTTGTTATGCTAATTTGTTTTTTGGTGTGTCGGTCTTGTATTTCATGGATTTAATATGGTTATGATTATTGGTGTTTTAGATCTTCGGTTTGCTGAGAAACAAAGGGAGCTGTCGCCAACCAAATCAAGAATCGCAGAGGAAACGTAAGTTTTTGTTCTCACGTCAACTTTGAACAAGAAAAAATGTTAGGTGATCTTCAAATCAATGCGTTGCATGCAAGAAAATTTCAAAACCAGGCTTCAATACCATTGCAAATTGAAAAATGTGGATTTAAGCTATTCCAATGTCTCGTTGATACAGATCATATGATGCATCAACAATGCAGAGAAGAATTCAATGATTGGCCAAATGTTTTACTTGCTATTGGGACTTTTGGAAATAACAAACTTAAAGATTCAGACCAGTCTAATATTCAAGGGAGCTTATACAGAAGTCCAGATCACCTGGAAAATATTACAGCAGAAGATTTCGCAGAAACCGATAAAGAGCTGAGAATAATACTCAATCAACATATTTCCACTGATTCTAGTTTTTCTGGAGAGTTGGAAAAGCATTATGTATCGCTCGAGAAATTCTTGGAAAGCTTACCAAAAGCTGACAAGATTGTCAACAAGACGACAAATAGCGTGCCAGAAAAGAAAGATTCTCGCCTCCATCAAAACTCGAACTTAGATCATGGCAGGGAAGGAAACAATATTAGGTTGGATAACAAAAGAAATGGTATTGGTAAAAGGTCATTGACTTTTCTTCTTAAGAAGGCATTCCTATGTAGAGGTGGATCTGTGCTGACTCCCGGTTTGAGAGATCCAGTTACAGGGCTTGGATTGGCTAATTCAAGAACGGATAAGGTACATTCTAAAACTAAATGATAAGCCAATGTCACAGAAAACCAAAAACACATTCTAGCATCATAATCTTGCACTATTTTCTTCGAGATTTTAAGTGTCTACTCTGTTTGAAGTACAAAAAATAGGTCAATCTTTTTCCGATCTATGAACAGATTTTAAGGACCATCCTGAATAGAAAGGTCTACCCTCAAAGGTCTAGCCCAAAGGCAAATCCGAAGAAATACTTGGATATGCATGAGCAAGATAGTGATGGCGAAGAGCCAAAAGAGGCCACCGATGGAAGCAAATGGGTTAAAACAGATAGAGAATGTAAGAATACTGCATATTTTTGCGAAGAACATTGCGAAAAACACATGCGATATTTTTTTTTGCAACATGAACTATAAATTATCACATTTTCAGTGCTTTCATATCTTGTCCTAAGTTGATTCCACGGTCTCTATGGATTGCAGTTATTATTCTGGAGATGTAATCTGTGTTGTCTCCTACAATAAGGAACATTCGGGATAACATCCGGAAATGCAATTTGTGTTGTCTCCACCAATAAGGAACATTCGGGATACCAAGATGCTTTCAACATTTTCTATTTATTCTACAGTCCTAGTCCAAGCTAAAATGGTGAATTGTATTTTATTCTCATGAACAATGACATTGAGGTGTTTCACATTGGAATAAGATGCAATTCACACCGTACTTGAATATAAAATTCAAGTTATCAATGGGCTGGAGGAAAATACTAGTGTTCTCTTCTATCGTTCAAGAATAAATGTCGGAAGACACGAGCCAGCATATATATGATCAGAATTTTTGTCACAGTTTCAGAGTTGCATGTATAGTCCTCTTAGGAGACGCACGTATTTTCTGTCATGGTTTGTTAAAAGCAAAAGAATGTGTCAATTTACCATCGTCGGCTTATTCTTTAATCTGCATTTCTTCAAAGTTCACAAAAAAGTGAAATACTTGAACTCCCTGCTCTTCTAAATTGCAATATTGTTTCGAAAACACAAAGTTTTCTGAATTGATTTTCAACAGTAAGCATGAGTTAGAAATATAAAATATTCAAGGATTTCTTGCATCTTATCATTGTCAGTGCCAGCATACTGTGATTTGCGTACAATTAGCTCCACTAGCAAGCTTTCTCACCGAGAGAAAATAGAAGCCAACACAAGAGGTTCAACTTAACAAATATAATTTCACAAAGAACTCGCAGTATTCATCTGAGCATGTTTTCACCACATTAGTACCCAACGAAATACCATTCATCTTCCAAGTCTCTAAAGCATATGAAGATTCATTAGTCATTCCAAGTTGCAATTATACACGTAAATATTAACCACATAACTAACTTCATTGTTCTTAATCCATTCTTGTAATGCAACATATAGCTGTTTTTGCACATGAAAGGTTTATCCAATCTCCTCTTGCATTTGTTCACAAGTCTAACAAACACAAACAGGCCAAGAAAATCCTATGGCCTGTGTAGTAGAGTTTACAATCTTGATTCCTAGTCGAATAAATTTCGATTTTTTTCATCGAACGGATAGTTGAATTTTTCTGATCAAATGGCTAATTCATTGTTAGATTAAGTAATACGAGATTTAAAACTAGCAAAGAAAAATAAGTTCGGCTTCATCAATAAATTTAACCAACTTGATCAAGACATGGTAACCAATCCACCGCATCGCATCATGTTGTATAGAATCGTAAAATAACTGCAAGTTATCTAATTCTTTTGTTTTCAAAAAAACATAGCAATTTACAAATCTAATGAAAAGATTTATACTTGCAAGACAAAAGATACAATTAATATCAAGCATTCAAGGCATTGGACAAGGGTTTAGATTATACGAGTACACTCTTATGCATAAGTCATATTCGGGTTTCACAAAGAAGAATTTGATAAACTTACATATAAAGCATGCAGAGGGTGAACATACAAAATAACAGAGTGTTTAGTCAGGGAAGGTGAGCAAAGAAATGATGGACTCGTACTTCGGAAAACGTGAAATGAGTTCTGAGCGATTTGCCAGCTCAAAATCATCAAATTGGAAGGCAGGTGCACATGTGCATCCTACAAGAGAAAAGTGCTTCTCTGGATCCCTTGGCGATAGCTTGACTGCTACCATGTTGGAGGAAATGTCAGCATCAATGTCCTTGGTTGGAAATGAACCAAACCAGACATTTGGAGGCACTGAATACTGCACAAATTGATTCTCCGAAAGAACATCAGGTCCAAGGCATGTTAATTTTGTACTCCCGTCAGTTTCATTCAATTCAAATACCTGGAGTGAAATTGGCTTCATACAAAGACACGAAGAAAATAGCATGTCCAGAGAAACATGATACTTGAATGCTAAGATATGCACAAAGAGATCAATTTGAGGAAAAACTACGAAGGATCGTTCAAGAGACATGACAACACTCGTTAATTTTAGTTTCTCGAAGTGTTTTTTCTACTTATATCCATTAAAGAAGAAATGTTGTTGAATATCTGACGCATAGTAATCAAAAAATATCAAAAGCAGATTCTCTACTAAAACGATATGAAAGAAGATAACCGTTAAAGATTCTCCCATGTAAAAATGCCAGGTTTCTGCACATGGAATGCGATGGAGGTGAGAAACGCTTCCAGAAGGCACCAAGAAGTATATGCATGTGCTAACGGGTCGGTCTACCTTATCTGCATGTGAAATATAATCGAGACAGAGTAAGAACTGGGGCACAAAGATAAATCCAGTTGTAACATGATACTATAAAATTTTGGAGTTCGAATTAGGTGACTAAAAAGTTATCACACACTCAGGAAAAAAGCAGTATATGTATAGAGTATGTCGTTTGCCAACACATTCTGAATAATAAAAAGATTATAGCGGATTAATTAAGCTAAGAACAGCACAAAAGAATAATATGAATGCATTTAATGCACTGCAAACCGGATACAGATAGGTACAGAAAAAATCACAAGATTTATCAGCGGACAAAATTCTAGAATTTTAATCTTGAGCAAAATAAGGATAGCTGTAGCAAAAGGGTGCATTTCATCAAACACCATTTCAGCCTGTATCAGAAGCATAAATTTTTCTGTTTTATAAAAAACGTAATATTTAAACAGAGGTTTCATGACCTCTCACGGAACAACTGAAACGCAGACAAAGTGTTAACAACTGCACGGGTAAGAACAAAAATAAAACAGCGGATAATTGTTCTCGACGAGAGCATAAAATTCTAGGAAATTATCAAGATTTAAAAAAATAACTTTGAGCACAGACTAAATAGGGGGGAAAACTTACATTGAGAGGGAAGATGAGATTTTGAGAGAATGATGGACGAGTCTCTGAAAGTTTCCGAGTAAAATCCACCTTCAGGATGAGGCTTCAGATTCAACTTTGCCACGATCTCTGATGTAGTCGCTGTTGTTGAATTCATATTTTTGCTATTTTTTTCCGTCACTTTCGTCGGAATTGATGGCCCTGTATTTCGGGCAGTGACGGACAGATTCGAGTCAGGTAACTGTGTGGTTGGTGGATTATATACAAATAGCGTCATTGCACACGCATTACCGACAACAATTTTAGAATATATTTTGTGTTGAATTTATGCATTTTCACTTTTCAGATATTAGATTATGCAGTTTTATCAGTCTGGGAATAACTTTTTGAAAAATGGAAATTTCAATGAGAAAAAAGTTGATATTTATTTTAAAATAGAAAAGAAACCAACTAAAGTGGTTTAAAAATGGTGAAGTTACGTACAAACTAGAGCGGAGCTAAGATTATGATTTATGGGTTAAAATGTTTTTTTTTTAAATAGTAAGGTAGAATATAAATTATTTTTTAAAAAAAGTCGCCCCAAGAAAAAACACAAAAATAAAAAATTGGGGATGGTGCCGCAAACCTGCACCCCCTACCTCCGCCAAATGCTTAAGAATATATCGAAATCCTCAATTTTATTGATATTTTAAAAAAGAGTAATTTGATGTGTTGATGAATAGAAGTAAAAGACATGGTACTAATTTCAGCCTTGAAGCCAGATCTGAAGTTGAACGCTACCATTTTCAAACAAAAAAACACAAATTTCTTGCAATATATTATTGAATAAATTATGTCCACTGCTTCTCAGTTCAATGCTTCTCAGTTCAACCCATTCGATTACTCTGAATGTTTTGATAATTTTATATTTTGTTGCCCATGGCAAAATATTGCGTTCAGTTTTGTAATTTCTTGTTGGCATACCAGGAAATACCAAATTAGTCTCTATACCAACTTAATATACCGTATATAGACCCATATACCACTTTTTTAGAGCTTAACTTTATGGACAAGGGCATGTATTCTATTTTGTGAGATTTGGTGGTTGGACATGCATAAATATTCCAGAAACTGATTGCTTCACTTCTTCATGTATACCCTAAATGTGTCGCTTAGGTTTTTTAGATGACACCCTTAACGACACATGTGCCTTGGGAGCGCCCTGCGACACATGTGCGTTCTTTGTAAGAAACATAAAATAAAAGATCACATGTTAGTTGATGTCGCCCTAAGGGCACGCACCGTCCGGTATCAAACAAACCTGTGGCGTACAATAGCATTTTCAGTTATGTCCCGGCCCCATCCAAAAAAGGAGGGAAAAAAAGGAACGAGAAACATGCACCAACTTGGAGACAACTTAGAATATAGATGACATGATAACTTCAACTCGGAAACTCTAAATCCAAAAGTAAAATTCTTGTTTCACCCTGGTAAGTACTCAAAACTGAAACACTCCCTTAACAAATCCTTGCATGGAGGTGCCCATTCCAGCTCCCACAGCTTCAGCCAGATACTTGGCCTGCAAATTCGCAAGTCTCTAAAAGCTTTGGGATGGAATTTTCATATCATGGAAATTCAGTAACAGATCATTTCATACCGCGTATTTATTAAAAACTTATGTACATTACAAAAGTGACAATAAATAACAGGAAACTTTTCAAGTGACCAAAGAAGTAAAGAAAAGGAGACAATATGGTTACCTCTTGAACACTGTTTTTCAGATCAAATACATCTTTAATTCGTCCATCCAAGAATGCCCATGTATTCTGAAAATCTAAATAGATAGCATGACAATTGAATAAGCCTTTGCATACAAAACAGAGAGGAACAACACTACTTAAATTATATTATCTGCCAACCAAGCTGTACCAATGGAGCTATGCCGATTGTGCATTAACATGTTTGAGCCTACATGGTATGCTTCTTGACAGTTTGATCTTTATACAGGACAGATTAAACGAAATTGCATCTCAACAAGAAAAGAGAATTGCATTGACAAAGAAAAAGGTATAATGAACCACATTGTGCAAAAAGAAGGCTTTGATCAAGCGCCTAGAATGTTCATGGCAAGTACTAAATCAAATCATACTGCTGACCTGGGGAAGTATCAGTAAGCATGTATAATTCAGTTGCGGAGTATATCCCACCAAGGACCGTGCGCTTCACATACCAATCAATGTCAACAGCCTTGTCACCAGCAGCATGCCAAATTTCATCAACAATCATTGCTCGCTGCTTGAAGCTCGCAGATATATTCAAGGGTTGTGCCTACAAGTCATCTTATAAAGGATTTACTTGGACGACCATCTCGATGAAAGCCTAAGATGGGAGGGACAACAAGATTCACCTGTATGCTAAGTGCTCGCGGCCATTTTGAAATAAAGGGAGCCTGCATCTCTAATCGAATTCTAACGAGCTTTGAAACACGTTGACTGGGAATTAAGCTTTCCAATTCAGTGTTTGTGTCAACTATGTCAGTTAGCCTTTGCAGACAATCATCCATGAAAAACTGAAGCAAATAAATGAAAGAGCACCGGTCAAAGTGTATATATATAAGTCTATCCATAGGACATGTATGTCTCCATGGCCAAAGAACTATAAGCATTCAATAGGTAGAAATCTAACAAACCCAAGAGGAACACCAAAAAGACAGATCCAGTATCCTGGTAACAAATTCGTTCCATTTTGTGTTGTTCTAACACCCACAGTTAAACATAAGTATAAAGGGTAAATATTGTATACCTCTACCAGAGAAGCTTCTTTCCGAGGAAAAGAACCAACAATAGAAGGGGAAACACCAACATCTCTTGCTCCCGCAATCATGGCCGCATCAGTCCATCCTAATCTTATCTGCTAATTTCGCAAATCACTATTACAATTTTCAGAAAGTAGTTTCACTTACGCTATCACTTCAATTCTCCTAAGAAGAAAAAGGATTACTTTAATCCATTAGGTACCTCAGCATCAATTTAAAGTCTCGGGAAACAGGTTAAAAACATTAAGCTTTGTTAGGTTGCATTGATATGAAATCAGAGATGGGATTGAATGTGATTCTATTCATAATTAGCGTGGCCATTTTCACATCCTACAAAACATACAGTCATAAAATCAAGCAATGAAAAAAGAACTGAAGGAAAAGGAATGGACCACGTGGCTGAGGGAGGCATGAAGAACACGAGCCTGCTCTTCCTGCCAGTGAGCTTTAGGGCGCGCGGGTTTCCTCGCACCACTCCCCCGCCCGCTATCTTGTCCGTTCGACGTCGATGATGAATTGAAAGACTCGAAGGGGTTAGGGTTTTGATTGGGAACGGTTTCCGATCCGGCTGCAGTAGAAAACAGCGTTGGCTTTGTGAGTATAGCTGTTAACGGAACACGATGGACTGAATTTTGAAAGCGGTTGATCCGCTGGCCTAACGACGGCAGCAGCCGTTTGGCCACCGCGAATCGATTCATATGAGGCGATATGCGGTAGATAATCAAGCAGAAATTATGGTTAACCACGTAGAAGTATCGTAGGAAGCCACTTGTCAACTACGATCGCCACTCCATTACAAGTTCGGTTATACTGCCCCAACCTCCTGTTTTATAGAGAAGCCATTTCAAGCCATTAAGCGTGGAATTTAAATGAGAGCTGCTAGTGCCCAATCATTTTGAAAATAGGTAGATTACTATTATAATTTGAAAATAAATATTTATTATATTATAGTTTTAAAAATAAGTAGATTATCCTCTTGTGATTTGAAAATAGATATTTTGCCCTGTAATTTTGAATATATGCACTTTACCCCTTTCTGGTTCGTAAATATGTATAAAATACCATTTTTTGCAAACCACAAGAGGGTAAAATGCCTATATTTAAACCATGGAGGTAATCTGACTATTTTCAAAACCACAATAGAGTAAAATATATATTTTTAAACTAAATGGATAATCTGTTTATTTTCAAAACCACATGAATAATCCGCCACTAACTTCTTAAATAACAATTAAGAAGAAAACTAGGAAAAATCTTTAGTTATCTTTTTATAAAAAATATTCTGATTATTAGGGTATCAAGGAACATAAAGCTAATAATATTTTTAAATATTACTATATATATACCTATATATAAAGTGTGAGTGTCTTAGATTAATTATATTTGGCCTTTCATGTCATACAATTTTTTTTTCCTCAAAATAACTCTTTCACATTACATTACTATTTTTAAATAAAACATAACATAATAAGTTATAATGTCAAACATTAATTTTAAATAAAATAGTCCAACTTTATTTTCAAAAAAAAATTATTATTAAAATTTATTTTATGTACACGCATAGCGTGCCAAAAATAGCTAGTTTATATTATGGTGTAAACGAACCGAATTGAGCTGAATATACAGAAAATTTTAAGGTTCGAATTCGGCTCGAAATAGATATATTCGAGTTCGAGTTCGAATAGTTTTAAAAATTTGGCTCGAGTTCGAGTTCGGCTCGAAAATATTCGAACATATTCGCGAGCTATTCAAATTATTACTCGAAAATAAATACCCGAAATGTTCGAAATATATTTATTTAATATATAATTATATTATATTAATAAAATATTAAAGTTCGCGAGCGGCTCGCGAACTATCGAACAAAGTAATTTGCGTTCGAGTTCGGCTCGGAAAAAAGTTCGAACATGTTCGAGTTCGACTCGAATTCGATAATTTCGAATTCAAATCTCGAACCGGGTCGAAAAGTTTGTGAACATGTTCGATTTATTTACACCTCTAGTTTATATAGAAGAAATACTTTTAATATTAAAGTTAATACTTAGAAAACGGCACACAAGTTGAACTCCCCAAAGTGTTTACATTGATCAATAAAAAAACAATACCAAGTGACAATATTCCAAAATGGATGTCCATTCTATTTTCTGTGCTTTCTTAAAAAAATCAACAAATATGGGGTTCAACCACCAATCCTATAGATTACTTTCCTAATCTAGAAAAATCAATAACATTTCTACCAAAAAACTACATTTACCATCGATGACTTAGGGACATTCTATCAGTTAATTATCGTTGGATCGTGTATTGCAGACATTCCACGGTGTGTTTGATTCTTCCTGGTGACACCACCAATGTGGAGACAAAGCCTCAAACTTGTACCTCTTCTATATTCCTTAAAGCTTCCCTCATTTCGATCCTCTTACTATGATCATTTTCTGTGCATGCTGCTGCAATGTACATCATCTTCTCCATCTGATCAAACGAATTTGATGCGTTTCCAATCTCCGGGTCGATCAATTCCCTGATTCTGTTATCTGAAATGGCTTGATTCACCCATTGCACCACATCAGTGCCACCCTTAGGATTGTATTGAGAAGGGAATTTCCCTGTCATTATTTCAAGAATCACGATTCCTAGACAGTAAACATCGCTTTTTGGGGATATTTGCTGATACAGTACAGCCTCGGGGGACTTGTAGGCGACAAGGGCTTGCACAGATTGAGTGTTGCTGATTAAAGAATGCATCCCGTAATCTGTTAGCAGCGGCTCGTAGCTTGATGACAGAAGTATATTGCTGGACTTAAGATTTCCGTGTGGTAGGTCCTGGTTTGCGAATTCCTCGTGAAGGAATCCTAGCCCCTCAGCTATTCCTTTAATGATTCTCAGTCGAGTTGGCCAACTCAGCTCATCGCTGCTACGGTTGCCTGAAATAACGACACTCGAATGTTAAAGGCTTAAAGCATTTTTAGCTCAGAAAACGAGAAGGGTCGTGGAAAATTTGTTGTGGAAAGATGAGAACAATACAAGAAATGGTAGGATAATATATTCAAATTATTTATGCTGATTATTATCATGATTCATTTAAAATATGGAAATATTTTTTCCTCGATTTCTGCTACAAAAGGTAGCAGCATAAATTTCAGGGAGATCTATTATCAAGATTCGAGAATAAGTCATATATTAAAACGCATTACCATGCAACAGAAACATCAAGCTGCCTTTGGGAACAAACTCAGACACTATAAGCTTCTCTTCTTTCCTGTAATGATACGCCAATGGTGGTAAAATATTGCGGTGCCTCAGACTTCCAACCCTTCTAATCTCCGTGTCAAACTCATCTTTACTGATATTGTTCATTTCTCTCAATCGTTTCACCACAACAGACAATCCGTTCGCCATTACGGCTTTGTATGCTGACCCCATGCCACCATTTCCAAGAACCTCTGCCGAAGCCTTCATCAAATCAGACAATCCGAATATCCCTTTCTCTTCATTAATCACCACGAGATCGCTTGCAGATTTCCCACTATGTGAGTGTATTCTGGAGGAACGGCCACTAGAGGTATCGGTGTTTCTTCCTTTCCTGCTAGAGCTCAGGCTCCTCATATTGCTGCTCGGTGTGTGGATCTGAACTTCTTCATCAAGATTCTCTTTTCCAAGAACCCTGAAATTGTTGTCCTTTTTCCGGGCTCTGAAAATGACGGTCACCAACAAAAAAGCAGCCAGTATGCCTATGATGATCCATTTTGCACTTGAGCTCGATTCTTTGGATTCACTAGTGGCCATTGAATCTTCAACTTTACATTGCTTCGAAACAATAGAGCCACAGAGGTCGGGATTTCCTTCAAAGGCCGTGGCTTTAAATCTTGACATGCTTTGAGGGATCTCCCCTTGTAGTTTGTTGTAGGACAGATCAATTATCTGCAAGGATTTTTGTGCTAATTCAGGGACAGGCCCTGAAAACTCGTTGTTTTCTAGCATTAGAGCTATGAGAGACTCCAGTTTTCCTAAAGAACCAGGGATTTTACCAGAGAACTTGTTCCGTGCAAGCTCGACTTTCTTGAGATTTCCCATTTTAATAAAGAAATCTGAAGCTATCTCCCCGGAAAACTGATTCCCCGACAAGAAAATCGCTTTCAATTTATTCAGACGATTGAATTCGGGCATTGGACCTGAAAAACTGTTGTTCTCCAAACTGATAGCACGAAGCTCTTGAAGATTCGCCAAAGAGTCAATATCAATTTTCCCAGCATCACCAGAAAGACCAAGATTCATAAGAAGCAAACCTGATACACTCGTATAACCAGCTTCGCTACAATCTACGCCAACCCATTGTTTCTTATTGTCACACGGATTGGTCCCTTTGATCCAGGTTGAATCCAGGGCCGAAGAATTCGTCAACTTCTTTTTAAATTCGATTAGGTAGTCATCATCATCTATAGCAAAAGAAACAGAGAAAACGAGGAACGAAATGAGGAGGCGAACAGCGGCCATTTCAGTGGGAAGATATCGGGAAAACGCTGTAGGCACCTCCGTGCTTGATGACACGGCTGATGTTGTTTGAAGAGACTGCAAAATTTTGAACCCTGAATTTTGGGAGGGTCTTTGATTTGTGTGGCTTTGTTTGGTTTGAACTTGGAATAGTAGTGTATCATGATTCTGTGATGCGACTTACTGATGGTTTCAGTTGAAGATGATCGGTGATGGGAAATTTTGGTAAGTTTTATATTAGAAAAATGCTCAGAAATTTTCAGGTGGAGAGAGAGGTGAATCTTGTGTTGACATGTTCAATGGAGAAGAGAGTTTTCCGGTTTGTCGTCCATCCAAATGCAAAAAAAAATATCATGTAAAATTAAGTGTAAATTTATCCAGAGTATATGATTTCTTACGAGAATACATGGCTTATATTTAGTTTTTTTTTTCAAGCATGGTGAGGGGTTTTCTTTTAAATGTTTTTTTTTTTGGAATATATGTTCCAAGACTCAATCTTGAATCCATACCCAAAGTGGGTTGCGAGTACAAACAAGCAAGGCCTCTGGAGTCAAATTTAGTTTGATTTTAAATAGGAATGGCAACGGGGCGGGTATGGGACGGGTTTGGCCAATCCCAAAACCCGTCCCACTACACATAAAACCCGGACCCGCCCCGTCCCGTTTAGACCTGCGAACCCTGCGGGTTTACCTGCCCAGCCCCGGTTCCAGTTTTTTTTTTTTTTAAAAAAAAAAAAAATTAGCCAGAAATCAATTTTAAAACACAAAAGTTGAGTTTTGTGATTAAATTTCATGTTTTCTCTAGTAAATATTTATAATAAGCATTGTAAAACTATCTTTAAGCTACTAAATATTTATTAATTTGCTCTTATTTCCTTCAGAATGTAGAATTTTGATATAAAATTAAATAATGACACTTTATTGTTCAATCAAATAAGTAAAATGTATAACCAAAATATCAAAAATTTTTAAAAAAAACTAAAAATGTATAGTGGTGCAGGTCTGGTGCGGGTTCGGCCAATCCCAGGACCCGCCCCGCCCCGCTTCCAAACCCAGTTGAAGTTGGTCCAGATCCGCCCCGACAGGGTGGATTCAATGCGAGTCCGGGTCTGGACCTGTCACATTACCATCCCTAATTTTAAACAACTCTCTTTGTATAAATAAAGAACGTTGTGAGTTTTATATACAAACGTTTCGATCCACCCCTCCCCTAGCCGCTTGGATGTATCCGTATCCAATATTAAGTTTTATTAAAATATTAATGTAATATTAATATAATTACTAGTGTTCACCAGTTGTTGCAAATTTATACATATATAAATACTAGTTGATGTTATGCCAGCCTGTCAGGTTCCACAGTATTGGGCGTAGTAAAAAACTTATACACTGTAGTGCGTTGTTGTTGAACAATGGAGAATTTGGGAGCTTCTAATACAGAAACCTTTAGGTGGTGGTTTAGCTCAAATTTGCTTAGGATCATCTCTTCTCTGTGCTTAGTTGGATTGACTTTTTTCAAGATCAATATTTGACAGACTAGGGCTAAAATATCAGTTTCATCCGGATTTCTGGATTATAAGACACTTGAAGGTTTATTACAAGCTTAAAAAATCATCTTGCAAGGATTCAGGACGAATCCAGGATTTTAAAATACCTTGGCTGATCGCATACTAAACAAATATGATAAAATAATTATTTAAAAAAGCACGTGAAAAAATATTAACGAACAAAACTATTTAATATTCAATACCTTAAAAAAGTAACACCGAGAGAAGATGGTTATGGTATGATATGGCCTTGCTGCCTAAACCATTCGAGGTCTTTGCAATGCATTCTGATCTCTCTAGACATGTGTTCCGGAAGATGATAGACTTTCAATGGATACGAGCATATTGACACACAAACAAGTTTAATGATGAACCTTACTTTGTCATGAGATGCTATAACTATGGACAGAAGACAAAATGCCAACACATTTTTTGAAAAGTCCCGCACATATAATAATGGCTCATACATTCCCAAGAACATAAACCATAAACAATATAGTCACTGTTTGGAATGAGACAATAACACAACAAATAGAAGCAACCGATAGGCTTTACCTGAGGAACTACAACTAAATCTGGGGTAAGTTTAACCCAACAAATGAAAAAACAAGAATATGATAAATGAGCCTAATTTTATGTAAACTCCGTCAAATTATTAATGATTCTTTTCATCGATTTATCTAATTCTACTAAAAAATAATCAGTAAAAGAAACATGAACCATAAATAATGCACAAACATATTATATGCTTATTTAGGAATATTTGGGCGTTTCCACTGAGAAAGCATAATTGAACATTAATCTCATACTCAGATTAAATCATAAAAGAGTAATATAGAATTTACTGTACAAGAACCAGCCTTCCAGTTTTTGCCCTTTTGGCATCGTCAACACCCACCCTTGGTAGTCGGCGGAAGCGAGCTCCGGCCTCGTCGGTAGCCGAAACCTCCTCAAAAATACATAATATATACACAGGAAAACACATTAGAACTATCTCTTAAACAGAAAGTTGAAAAATTTTAAGTGCAAAAAAATAAATTTGAGATCAACCTTTGTCAGGTAAAGGTTTTGGTGGTCATGATCTTCTTTTTTGGCCTTCTGCATTGCCTTATCATCAGTTGTTTTCTTGTCTAAAGTCATCAGGACAGTTAGCTTTCTATCTTTTAAGAAGATATCCAGATCAGATGCAGCATTGGCTGCCGAAAACTGAAAGAAGTCAATAAACCAAGTAAAAAACTGTAAAATTTCCTTCAGATATAGCCTTGTCCTTACTTGGTGACTCAATGAACTAATGGTACAAAGAAAAGACGGATTAATTGAATGTACTTGTAAAACTTGCAGAGGAATAACAACCTCAAAACATAGATGATGTGTTGTCACCTGACAAGATATCTTCTACGGTTGGATTGGTCTCATTGGTGCTTAAACTTAATTGCATCAGTCCTTGCATGGCCAAAATTAGTTGGCATCAATCAATCTGCCACTATCAAGCATGAGGAGATTATTTCAGTTCATTAATTAAATATAAATTAATTATGGAGGAGCTCATTATATTGAGTCTCAATCGATCTATTTCTATAGTTTAAGGGCCTTACCCATACAAATGAAGGTTTTTGAATTGGGAAATCATATAAAAATGGCCATCGATTCTAGTACTAACACTCACTGATGACAAATTCCTTAGTCTTGTGTGGATATTGGTACAAATAATGTGCAGCTAAATACAAAACAGATTCCACAACAATATATTAGTCGACGTAGAATATATGGTATTAACATGGTAAATCTTAATTTCTAATTTTTTATACAATACATATGGAGAAGTTGTTACAGTGAAACTCCAGAACTGCCCTTGATCATCTCAAAGAACTGGTAGGGTCTCTACTGACAGCTAATGGGAATTACATCAATCATTACTTGAGGCGTTAGAATTCTTTATATAAGTGTAAAATTGTGATGATAATGAGGAATCTTCACAAGTATTACTGTTGCATGTGAAAGAAATTTCGGCCAAAAAGTATTGATGATCAGACAGCTCCAAGCATGGAACTTATCACATAAACTAAAATATAAGCAATTGATGAATCATTGACACAGATAATTGGCAGTTTACAGGGTACAATAAGTAATTAAGTAATGTCAAGAAAATGTGAGCTATGTTGGTTGGTCCAAGTGGACAAATGTGATTGTCCGAAATAGCCACAAATCAACAGGATAGCAACAAGAATCTGAAAAAGGGGATGAGAGTGAGATTGAATTTGAGTAGGTAAAGATATGAAACCCCACGAAAATGCTAAACACAAACCACCAACAGCAAACAAAAATAGCCAAGATAAGATATAGTGTTCATTAAAGGTAAAATAATATACCAAAAACCACCATAAGCTAAGCTTTGCTGACCTCTCAACATCACTTGGCAGTCTAGTTCTCGAATTTCCGTAAATAATCCCAAACAACAAACAAAGAAAGTACTTTTCTGAAACGATCACAATCTATGGAGTAAAAAAAATTGACAAATCATACATTGCATCTTTGTCAAATACATTACAAAATGTGAGTGGATGGCGGGAGTGATAAGATAAGCACCCACCGTGTTAATCCTGTGAAGTCAACAAAAATTCAAACTATTAAACTTATTTAATGAATGAATGATATAACTAAATAACAAAAAGGAAAATGAAATAACCCAAAAACGAGTAACCAAGCGAGCAGAAAATGAGACACCCCCAAAATACGTAATCCAACCGACGAACAGCAACTGAGTACGAAGACTCTATAAAACAAACAAAAAAATTTAGAAAACGGGACTCCCCTGAAAAAGCACAAACTAACATACAAACCAAAGAAGCAGCTTGAAACCACATATGAAAAGAAAATCCTACCTAAAAACAAAAGCCGCGGACCTCGGATCAAGAGACGAAGAAAAAAAGCTTGTCTTTGTTGACGTAGAAGAGTTTCAGCCAAGCTACTTAACGGATAGGTTCGGTCGGTCCGGAACCGGCCGGTTACGGATCCGATAATCCCGGAACCGATCCGATCCGTTAAGGAACCGGATTGGATCCGGTTCGATCCAACCGGTTCCGGGTTGGACCGGTACCAACCCAGAACCGATTTTTTTTTTAAAAAAAAGGGTAAAAAACGAGGATAAACTTTATCTAAATAAAAAAAAATTATTTTTTTTAGAAAAACGGATACGGTTCCGGTTCCAGTTCAACCCGGAATCGGTAAAATACCGGATCAGGAACGGTAGATACGGTCTGGTCCGGTATCTTACCGGTTCGGAATCGGTTAGTCCGGTTTCGATTCCGAACCAGACTAACCGGTCCGATTTTGTACCAGATCTGAATTAATCGGCCTGTTAAGCACCCTAGTTTCAGCGGATGAAATGGATGAAAACCTAACTGAATGCAGACTAAAAAAGGATTCAGGTGGGCCAAGAATAAACATGGCCTTTCCCTTAAACAAAGGCTCAAGGGAGGAAAAAACCAAAAAAGAGAACTATTCGTTACTAATCAAAACTTTTTGAAAACAATCACAACTTACTGTTGAACTCCTTCCTCACTTATTATTATTGTGTAAAATGTAAAATATATACTTAGTTTTTTGTTGGCACCGCACAAAGCGCGGTATCAGATATCAGTATATTGATCAATTTTTTCCTAATTTATAGAAATAACATTTCAAATAATTGTTTTTAACAAACCTTTAAAAAACGATCATCCTTTTGTAATTGAATTGAAAAAATAACCGAAAGACTGACTTTAATTTTTTTTTTTATAAAAAATGATGCCCATCTTATTATAAACTGAAAACATAACATTTGAAGTTGCTAAATATTAGAGTAGCTAAATACTTTTAGGATGTAGGTACAAAAATATATATATCAACCGATTAAGATACATATTTTTTCAGGTCAATTCAGGTCAAATTCACGCATCAACGAAATTTTTTGAACCAACCGGGTCGGTCAGTTCAGGCCAAGCCCACACATAAATAAAAATTTATTTAACCAAAAAAAATTGAAAAAAAAAAGTTATTCTAAAAAAAAATTTAACTTTTTTGTGAATATTACGTTACTATTTACTACTATTCATTACGATACTAATAAATAGTAATTTTTGCTTTCTTATATATATACTAGTTTTTTTGGGCACCGCACAGGTACCAGCATGTTGGTCAATTTTTTCCTGATTTGATCGAAAAATATCACAATTCAAATGACCGATTTTAACAAAAAAAATTTAAAAAACGACTATGCTATGGTAATGGAATGCGAAAGAAATAACTTTTTTCCTGATTTGATCGAAAAATATAACAATTCAAATGACCGATTTTAACAATTTTTTTTTAAAAAAATAACTATGCTATGTGAATTGAATGGGAAAAAAAATAACCAAATACCTACTCTATCTTTTAAAAAAAAAATGATGTTCATTTTACTATATAAACTATAAAAAAAACATTTGAAGTTGCGTGCATAAATCGATTAAGATATATTTTTTTCTAATCGGTTCAGGCCAAACACAAGCATCAACAATATTTAAAAAAAAAATTTATTAAAAAAAATTTGAAAAAAAAAAAAAAAAATTAATGAATAGTACTTTACTATTCATTACAACAGTAAAATTCATGAAAAATAAACTCAGTTTACTGTTCACTTTCTTTGCCACATTATATTGTTCTAATTCTAATTTTTTGGGTATCAAAATTCTTTATGAAAAAACTATTTAAAAATGACATATTCATGACAATTTGTGTTTGAGTAGATGAACTACTGACCTCAATTATGTTATGTACTTGATTCGATCCAGTGTTCGTCTTTGAATGAAAATAATTTTAATTGACACATATAATAATTTAATTTATAAATACCTCAAGTGATCACTTTTTTTAAAAGCATAGACCAACGTAAAACAAAAGCACTAATTATTTGAATAAGGTGATGTCATCTCTTCCGCGGTAGTGGAGCTAATGGGTCGGATACCGCGGAGCTAATGGGTCGGATAGTCCAATATTTCCTGGGTCCGTAAGTTTATCACTTGTTCTTTTTTTAACAGAATAATATTATATTAAACCACAAACAATTACAAGGATAATCAAACGCTGGCCTCAAAGAAATAATAATATAATCAGAAAATAGCAGCATAAACATTTGCCTAGGAAGAACACGCTAGAAGTTACAGTCAAGAGTCAGCAAAGCTACACCAATTCGCCACAAACCATTCACCACTTGGAGAGAGATAAAGTTCGAGAAATTAGGTATATCATGTTTAGATTGATGAATTTCATTTGAGGATATAGATTTGATTTGAGAATTAATTTGAAATTTGAACTTGAAATGACATCTATCTTATGTGCATTTCAAATATATCACTATCATTATTACATTTACATAAATTGAAATACACTTAATTTAAATTCATCCAAACACTTAAATCGGTATGAAATAACTGATTTGAAATTTATAGCTTCAACTCCTTCAATACAAATGCACCCAAAAGTTTAATTAATTAATATAAATAATAAGACAAATATATTTTAGTAATAGAATTTTTCAAAGCGTACAATCCACTGAATTTTTTAAACGTGCATAATTTAATTGGGAAATCTTATAAACTTGGGCTAGGTTTTTTCGTGGAAAGAGTCCACAGACCATTAAGTGACGCAAGAACCAATGCAAAAACTATGCTTTTATTTTTGGGTAAAAAACGTAAAACGCCAATGTGTTATATTAAATATATATAAACTGCACTGTGTTAATAAAATATGCCAAAAAAATATGTTTCTTTAAACTCGACATGAATTTATCTTGTGTTATAGTAAATATGCACAAAACTCCCATATGTTAACAAAATAGGGAAAAATTCAATATGTTTTCTTAAAAAAATGCAAAAAAAAAAACCCTGTTTTTTATTGAAAATTTGCACGAAACCACACCATGTTAAATAAAATAGTCAAAAAACCCTCTATTTTTGTAAGTTCTACACAAAACATTCTCGGTTGTCTAATATGCTCTCAAATTTTTCTGCATCTACATTATTTTATTCTTTTCTGTAATGATTTGTTCTTTTAAGTTTAAAACAAAAAATGTTAAGAATTTTAAAATGAATACATTTTGTGGTGTAATTTACAATAGATTATGAACAAAATGTATTCACCTTAAAATTCTGAATATTTTTCGTTTTAAAACTAAAAGAACAAATCATTACAGAAAAGAAGAAATAACATAAATGCAGAAAAAATGGAGAGCATATTAGATAATCAATGGGGTGTTGTGCAGGATTTATGAAAACATAGTGGTTTTTTTTTTGCTTTTTGTTTTGTTTAAGACATGAGATTTCGTTCAAGGTTTAAAAAAAGAGAGCTTTTTTGTCTTTTTTATAACACATGGGGGTTTAATACCGAGTTTAAGAAAACATTTGTTTTTTGCATGTTTTGTTAACACATGAGAGTTTCGTGCATATTTATTATAACACGGGGAATTCATGCCAAGTTTAAAAAAACACAATGTTTTTTTTTTGCCTATGTGGTTAATATATGGAAGTTTCGTGCATATTTACTAACACATGGGGTTTTTAACATTTTACCCGATATTTTTGAACAACTTATTATTCAATTGATATATCAACTACTAAGTTAGAATTGAAACTAAAATAAAATTAAGATTTAAGTTACTGATAATTTTTCAATAGATACATAAACAATTATTAATTACTAAAAAATGTTATATTCATGAACTAACTAATCAGATAAATCGGCTAATTTATTTTTTTATTATAAAAAAAGAAAAAAATTCATAAATTATAGTTGTTTGAAAAACTTTAACATTCTATTATAATTTGCACTCTAAGAGTGCAAATTATAACACTATTCTAAAGTTGCACTCTTGGAGTGCAACTTTAGAATAGTATTATTTGAATTATAAATTAAAAATAATTTTAAATTCTTGATTATTAAAAATAAATTTTTTTTATTGGTATTATATTTTACATAAAAATTTTAAACCACATAAATAGTTGAAATATGAATAAATGATCTGAAATAGCACACATAAAAATAAATAGATTATTCTTTACATTGAACTCTAAATATTTCCTCCGGTCCCACAACCACGTCTATGTCTCAGTCGTTGTGGTCTTCTAGATGGCTCAACTACATCTACATTCCGCGTTTGTGATTGAGAGGGTCTAGTCCTAGCGCTGGACTCACCAATATCATATTGTGGCGTCAAGTCGGAGAATGTAACAGGTGAGATATCAAAATGTGGACGTGGCTGTGTAGAATCGGGTACACGAAGCAGAAGATCCGTAAATGAGATTCCACTGTATGCTTGAGTTGGATCTGATATATATGGAGTGTATGGTGATGGCTCCTCCACGTGGGCAGGTTGTGTGCCGTAGAAGTCAGAAGATGTGGCATCATAATGGAATGAAGAACGGTGTGATGTTGATGTCCCCCCTGCATCATATGTATCAGTAGTAAATGGAGGGATATCATCATGAGCATCTACCTGAGTATCAGAGGTACTTGACCGTCTTCTCCTCCGGTTGCCCCCTCTAGTGGTATCTCGCTGCCGTGCAGGCATACCATATCTATTTTGTTGTGTCCGAGCAAGTTGACGTACTTCATCCACAATAGCTAAGCTCTGATCTAATACACGTCTGACCCCGGGTGAAATCCCTTCATCCTCACTCAAACTTGAGCAACTAAGTCTTAGTTGCTCCATATGCACATCCTTACAAAAAATATGGTTAATAGGTAGCATAATTCAGAAGAAATTAAATCATTTTAAATAAAAAAAGGAAATATATGCATACCACTTGCTGCCATGCAGCAGCATCTGCTGCACGGTATCCTGTCTCAACATTGTTGGTGGGTGGAGATATAATATGACGTGTAATTGTGCCGTACCACGTCATGTAATCATCACTGAAAGTATAGGAGCCGGTGGCCTGAGGGGCATCCACAATATTATATCGTCTGGCCATCCACAAATCTATGTATGCACTATGGAACCATGTCCAATTCGTTGCAACACGACCTCTGCGATCGAGCTTATGCAACTCCACCTGTCTAGCATCTATTGGTGGTGGAATAGTTTGGAACAAACCAAACTGTCGCAAAACTCGCTCTGGACGATGCATCTCCACAATGGCATAATTTATGAGTGGACATTGTGCCATCCAATGTCCACTCATAAATTATGCCATTGTGGAGATGCATCGTCCAGAGCGAGTTTTGTGGATGGCCAGATGATATAGATTTGTGGATGGCCAGACGATATAATATTGTGGATGCCCCTCAGGCCACCGGCTCCTATACTTTCAGTGATGATTACATGACGTGGTACGGCACAATTACACGTCATATTATATCTCCACCCACCAACAATGTTGAGACAGGATACCGTGCAGCAGATGCTGCTGCATGGCAGCAAGTGGTATGCATATATTTCCTTTTTTTATTTAAAATGATTTAATTTCTTTTGAATTATGCTACCTATTAACCATATTTTTTGTAAGGATGTGCATATGGAGCAACTAAGACTTAGTTGCTCAAGTTTGAGTGAGGATGAAGGGATTTCACCCGGGGTCAGACGTGTATTAGATCAGAGCTTAGCTATTGTGGATGAAGTGCGTCAACTTGCTCGGACACAACAAAATAGATATGGTATGCCTGCACGGCAGCGAGATACCACTAGAGGGGGCAACCGGAGGAGAAGACGGTCAAGTACCTCTGATACTCAGGTAGATGCTCATGATGATATCCCTCCATTTACTACTGATACATATGATGCAGGGGGGACATCAACATCACACCGTTCTTCATTCCATTATGATGCCACATCTTCTGACTACTACGGCACACAACCTGCCCACGTGGAGGAGCCATCACCATACACTCCATATATATCAGATCCAACTCAAGCATACAGTGGAATCTCATTTACGGATCTTCTGCTTCGTGTACCCGATTCTACACAGCCACGTCCACATTTTGATATCTCACCTGTTACATTCTCCGACTTGACGCCACAATATGATATTGGTGAGTCCAGCGCTAGGACTAGACCCTCTCAATCACAAACGCGGAATGTAGATGTAGTTGAGCCATCTAGAAGACCACAACGACTGAGACATAGACGTGGTTGTGGGACCGGAGGAAATATTTAGAGTTCAATGTAAAGAATAATCTATTTATTTTTATGTGTGCTATTTCAGATCATTTATTTATATTTCAACTATTTATGTGGTTTAAAATTTTTATGTAAAATATAATACCAATAAAAAAAAATTATTTTTAATAATCAAGAATTTAAAATTATTTTTAATTTATAATTCAAATAATACTATTCTAAAGTTGCACTCCAAGAGTGCAACTTTAGAATAGTGTTATAATTTGCACTCTTGGAGTGCAAATTATAATAGAATGTTAAATTTTTTCAAACAACTATAATTTATGAATTTTTTTCTTTTTTTATAATAAAAAATAAATTAGCCCCAGATAAATCCATGCACAGACTTTAATTTGACGACTTTATAAGCAAATAGCCAAACAACATTTTTCTATATAAAATACTAAACGCATAAAATTTCCTTACCAACAATCTATCTAATATTTCTTTTCCAAAACTGTCACCCGTAGTAAATTAATAATTAATTCATTTAATGGATTATATAAATTAATTAATAATCTGATAACGTATTTAATCTTAAATGAAGGACATCTTTTTTAAGAAACAAAATTAGGAAGTGCTTCGAGTAATTAAGGTTAGTTCGTGGAATCATTTTTTAAGAAGAAAAAAAATTGTTTCGGAGAGTTTTCATATTTAAAAATAGAGTTAAACAATCGTTTTACCATATATATAGAAAGATATGGGGAGGGAAATCATTAAACTCTAGGCAAAATAGAGTAAATAATTCTGAAAATATTAATTTGATACTTTAATATACTTTTGGATTCTAGAAAAATAAGGGGTATTTGCAAGCCGATACCATTTGGTGGGTGACAATTCAATATAGTCTAACGAAAAAAAAACAGCATTTTATTTAAGTCTATTTCCTGTTAAAATGATATTAATAACCCTTGCGCGGTCACTGTAGCACGAAATCACTGTAGCACATGCACAAAAAGTACTGTAACACATGCACAAAAAATATTGTAGCACGTGCATCGCAAAATTCTGAATATTTTTTTTGTGCCAAAAAACGTTCACCACATGCTGAAATTATGCATCAAATCAATTTTAGTGCATCCAATGTCAAAAATCGTGCACAATCATATTAGATAATCGTGCACCTAACATGTTAAAAAGTCGTTAAAAATTTGCGCACAAATTGTAGTTTATCCTTAACTGTTGATGTTCGTAAAAAAATGAGACAACACGTGTTTTAAGTGATCATTTAGAAAGAAAAAAAAAAGTCAAACTAAATACAACCCAATTTTTTTCCTTTTAATAATAAAAACTGCACGTATTCCTCGTGCGTAAAATTTAATTCACCACTATTTATATAGTCTCTATTTACAACATACCATCCATTGTCCCAAATCAATTCAAAGTTCATATTGATTCGAAGAAAAAATATCTTGAAGATCAGTCACCCTTTTGTCTTTGTTTTGCCACCGGAATGGGCTCGCCGGAAATCTTGGACTCCGGAAAGAGGTATAATTTCTCACAAACATGTAGCTTGTTGAGCCAGTACTTGAAAGAGAATGGTAGTTTTGGAGAACTCGGTCTTGTGTTGTCCACGAATTTGGAGCACAAAGGTACAGTTTCCTTTTCTGTTGGAGCTTCTAGATTTCTTGTTATTTGTATTGGATTTGTTTGTTACTTTATTTTCAGGGAAAAAGATGTACTGATCTCTCTTTTTTCCTAATCTGTGAAACAGGGATTCCAACAAAAACGATGGATTTGTTGTCGATGATTGAGAAATCAGGTCAGAATTCGCATGCTCCAAAACCTGATTCGTATCCCTTCCATGGCGGCAGGACAGAAACCCTAAAGAAATCTGAGCTCAGGTAAACTCTATATTATTGCTATTCTGTCCTACTCCTCCGACGGAAACCGATCAAGGGTAATTGTCGTCTTACAAAAGCTTTGTTCAAATTGTTACAGTGGTATGAAATCGGGGGCTGAAAGTGCCCAAATGACCATATTCTACGCGGGTCAGGTGATTGTGTTTGACGATTTACCGCCGGAAAAGGCCAACCAAATCATGATGTTAGCTAGCACGGCCGCCCTATCACCGCCGAACGCAACTCGAAGGCCGGTGGAACCCGTCGCCAGGTTCCCCAAGGTTCCTCCAACTTTTGAATCACAGGAACGAGATCCCCGCATAACTCGCCAACTTCTGTGTTCTGGTATACTCGTTTTCCTAATCTCCATCACAATTTTTTTTTTTTTAAAAAAAACATAACTTGCTGAACTAAGATTGTAACTAGTTGACTGATCAGTTTTGTATTGTTGCAGATTTACCAATTAAGAGGAAAAATTCTCTGGGCAGATTCTTGGAGAAGAGAAAAGATAGGTTGGTATTTTCCCAGAAGTATTTTCACTTCAAATTCTTTGTTTAGCTGTATTTAATTTTGAAATTGCGATATTAAAATACAGAACTGTAGCAACTGAACCTTACAAAGCAAGAAAACCGACGGCTCCATCTAAAAGGGAAGCATGGCTGGAATTGGCTCCTCAGTTTTCTTCACCAAACATTCAGCGCCATTGAAATTTTTCGTCTTTCATTTTAGAAACTATTGTAAACTTGTTTTTTTGAAGGTAATTTTTGTAATTAATGTTGCTGTTATTTATTTTAATTAAATAGTTAGTATTGTAATTTTTAAAGTGGTGTTTATATATATAAAAAAAACAACCTGACATTGGTTTTAGTAAAAAATTAATTTACTCCAAATGTTTTTATTAAAGTATGGAGAACAAACGGGAGACGAAAAAGACTAGATAAGAGATATTTCCACAATGAGTGCGACATCTTCGGCAAGTAGAGACTTTCCTCGAAGATGACGATACAAAAACGCGTTTTTTATTATATTTTAATACAAGTGTGTGAGAAAAAAAGAAGAATGGTCGGTCCCATATGATACAGCCTAAGTTGTCGATTGCATAGTCTTCTATATATATATATATTAATGCGATCTGTTATTTTATATATTTAATAAAATTAAGTGTTTATGAAAAATAAAGGAAAGCTACCAAAATTTTTACGTGAAACTCTCGAATTGTAAAACCAGTGGACCTAGTCCAGTATAATTTGTAATATCACAATCTTAATTTGTTATAGGACTTTTGACACAATCTATGACTTACAGAATTATTACACAAGAATATCTGAAAAATAATATAGACGACCGAACAGAATAAGGATGATCTCTTCGGAGACTTTTATGCCTCAAAAGTCCAACCCCCTAAATGATACTTCCGATGGGTATTTATAGGCTCGATTCTTGAATTTACTTGGAGGGAAAGTTTAGAAACCCATCTCCTTTGATCGTGGCGGTAATGTAGCGAGTATATCCGAAAAATCCACCCCCACTAATGCACATTTACCCTCGTCGGTTAATTTGTTTGTTATCGTCGGGTCTTCCGCTATTCTTTGACCAAAATTTCGAAGAGGGTTTAACAGCTGTTCGGCTACCATGTGCTCGATATTCATCATGTTTGGTGCCACTCTGTTCAGTACATGACGATTCGGTTATTGAGGAGATTTTATCCGAGAAGACCAATATGTCTGTCATATGACATCATATATATATATATATTTAAAACTGTATTGTATGTTTTTTTTTTTGTTTTATAAAATACCCAATATACAATCTATTGATAAATTTCATAATTTTTATAATGTAAATATATTTCTAAAACTTTAGATCATTAAATTAGACAATAAATACTAAAATTAATTTTATGTAAAATATTTACGAAGAAATTCATAAAAACTTTTAATTTTCAAGTTGACTGTGATTGGTGACTGGAATTGTATTGTTGTTAATTGTTTTTTAAGAAAGGGAAATTAAGAGGCAGTTGCTGTGAGCATACATACTGTTGGACTTAAAAGTGATAAAAAAACGCTCATGATTCCCTTCCTATTGTCACGTTGTTCACATCTTCGTCTTCTGCCTAACACTATTAAATTAATTATTTGACTATTAATTTTACATATTACTTGGCATGACATTATGCATTGAACGTTGATTTTTCTAGCTGTTTTTGGTCAAATACTTATTTTTATATCCAATTATATAATTTATATAGCATAAAATGTTATCTTTTCTAACATAATTCATCTGATTTGTTAATTGTACATAAATTTTTTTATTCATCGTGATACAGACTTTGACAGAATAGTGGAAATGTTCGACCTACCTTTACCGGTGATTTAATCATTTACCCCTTCAAATTATTCTATTTTTTTATGTTAAGTTTACCGAATAGTTGAGCAGGAGATACATTTTCATATAAAATACTTTTTTTGAGCCTTATTTATATACCAATTCAAAATAAAAAATACGTAAACTAACATATCAACTATTTCAGAACAATCATATTAAATTGATCCATAGGTAGAACTCACACCGAGTTCATACCCGCATTTTCCGTTTAGAAGTTAAATCAGGGACATATTTGGTTACATTTTGTATATTTTAAAACTAAGACATAATTTGTTATATTAAATGTAATAAAGTCAAAATTTTGCAAGTAATATAAAATAAAATGATAAAATAATCCTTATATTTAAAATGCGAAAACAAATTCTACACAAAAATTGAAAATGATAGTAGAGTGGCTACTTCAATTTTCCACAGTAAATGTATTCTGGATCTCAATTTTCATGATGGGCCGATTCTTTATAATAATAATTTTGTAAATTTTGTTGGTTGTCATTTATTTCCCAAAATACGAGGTATCGAGTTCGAGTCCTCCTCTGTCCCTAAAAAAAATAGCGATTATAATGATATTTTGTAAATTTTGTTGGTTGTGAGGTGAAGCAAGTACTTTATCCACGTGAGTTGGTATATAGATTAGGTTTATATTTTCAAACATACAAGCTTACTGGCCCAATATGTTTGGTTTGGATTGTTTTTTTGGCTGTAAAAAGCTAGATGGATCTTCGAACCCCCACCGAACAAAAGTGAATTATTTAAATTAAAGAGGAGCTAATGAGTTTTATTCCAATTTTAATAATTTGATCTTTCAAAATATAATTTTGTGATGGATGAACAATTATAATTTAAATTTTACTTTGATTAAAATGATCCAAAACATAATACATCTGGATTCAGTGCCAATATGATAAAAGCCCCTTCTCACAAAATATTTTTACGTATATACTTTTAAGTTGGCAGCAAAATATGTTTAAAACATTGTGTATTTAATGTTATTAGCCATAAACCTCATTAGAGATTTTTAAAAAAAGTAGCATATAAGACTATTTTGACTCTTTTAGAATATAAGACATGTGTGGTCCTCTAGTAATAGATAAGTTAAGCATTGTTCTGAGCTCCATTGGCGTGTTAGGGAGTGTTTCGGATTGCTTCTTAAAAATATTTATCTGTTTTTATATCAAAAAATAGATTTTTTGTATTTGACTTTCTTACTTCTACAATTATTGTTCTAAAAAAGTAGGTAAAAACAGAAGCAATTCATTGGATGTTTTTAGCTGTTTTAACTTATATGATGACAATTTATAATTAACTAAAATTCATTAAGATGTGTTTTTTAATAGCAAATACTCAATATTTTTGTTTAAAAATCAACTTTGCTAAACTTTAGAAAACTAACATATAAGCTCTTTGAATAAGCAATCCAAAATACACACCTCGTTCTGACATGTTTTGGTAAGGTTAGTTTTGTTTTATGTGAATTATAATTGTTAGCTGAGATGAATAAGTCAGTATTTGTCATTACCAGGATCAATCAACTGTGAGATAAGTAATAGATTCTGTTGGGTTTTGAGAAACCATATAATATTGTTTTTGATGTTAACAAAACTTGTTATTGTGTTGCTAACATATTTCATCAACTGTGCAGTTCATATATGATATTTTACAGCTTGATGAATTTTTGAGAAAAGACTTGAAGATATTAGGCTAAAATGATAATTCAACATCCAGTAAACCATGAGCGCTGCTGACTAAATCAATCATATCTCATTATATAAGTCTTTGAAGCTCAAAAACAGCTGATTGAAGATCAATCCAAGCATTCCAAAGTAAAAGCAACTTGGGATTCAAATAGAGAACTTCAAAGACAACATCTGCTAAATGAAAAATACTCCACAGACCTTTTGGCACCTCTTTCAAGCTTATATCATATCTGCTTCATTTGTGCATTTGTATTCACTTTATTGTGAGCTAAAATAGAATAGTGAACATCATTGTAACAGTTGGTGATTTATCACAACTGAGTGAGGTCTTTCCATATGAGACATTAAAGAACATGCTTTGTGTGATATGTGTGGACTAGGAGTTTATGATCTGTGTGATATTAGCCTAAGTGGGTTGTAGATGTTGTAAACCAAATCTTCTAGTGTATCATTTCATTCGATGGAAATCAGAGACGTAGAAGGATTACACCACATTCGAACATTCATAAACAAATTCTTCTGTTTATTGCATTTAGTCAACTTATTGTTTTGCTTAGAATTATTGAAGCATTTGATGTGCTTGATAAAACACATAAGTGTAGCTCAATAAGTGTTTCATAAAATACTCCAATCAAACTGTTTTTACATATTTACTTGCGTAACTTTAAAATGATTTGCAAATGGTTAATTGGTTATAGAGTGGTTATGTCGAGTATCATCCGCTCGATTTTGTGACCGAACTCGATATATCTCTCGGTACAATTATTTCAAGAGCACGAGCTATTGAAGCTCGAGTTGGTTTAACTCAAATGTGGATTGGCCAACCACTCCCCGAATCGATCCTCACAAATTCGAAAGCCACAATTTGTAGTAACATATATTCTCAGTTTAAGCTCTATTGCATTGTAGTTTAGCTAAAGATTACTTGTTTTGTTTGGGATTATGATTCTTGCAAATTTATTATGTATGCATTAATAATAAAAAGTACGTATAAAACTTGTCGAAATTTGGGAAAAGTGGAGGAGAGAAATTTATTTTGAATCATTGCTTTGACTTTAAAACAAATCCATGAGAAGCTCTATCACCAGGAAGGGACTTACAGTGGCCAATTCATGTCTTTGATTAAAATTTAATTTAATTTGTTCAAATTATAGATTAACGGAATATTAAATGGAATTTCTATTTCTTATCTTAGAAATATAATCTAACGTCCATTGAAATCTCGAGTCTACTGACGTTCTCTTTTTCATATTTATTTCAAATTTAAGAATGATTAATTTAGGAATTTTATTATTCCCCATGCATTCAAAAGTGAAAGCACCTCCGCATCACATGATGCGTATGGATGAGTATGTCAAAAAATTTGAATACAGTTGCAGGTTAATGCACCTTTTATATATATATATATATATATATATATATATATATATATATATATATATATATATATATATAAAATGAAGCTAAACATACTTTTACATCATATTTAACAAAGTTACATTAATATTATATTATTTACAAATTTACAATATGAAGTTATTAACAAATTTGACGTTTACAGCTTTACAATTCTTAAAAAATATTAAAATTAAATCTTATTGTAGGATCTAATGTGTGTACCTTTGTTAAAAATTATAGTAAATGATAAAATGTAATTCAAATATTTTGTTCGATCATTCTTTTAGTAGGAACAATTACTGTTCTATGTATAACAGAATTTGAATACCAACCCAAAGCGACAGGAAACCACAAAAAGTCATTTTTATACCAACCTAAAGCGGTAGGAAACCACAAAAATTCACCTGAACTCAAAATTGAAGGATTTTTTTACAATAATAGTAAAAAGATTTAAGAGAATAAGAAGGTTTAACACGTGACTTAATAAACCTTAAAACAATGTACGTACATTCAATTTGTCAGATCACGACCAAACACGAATATATTGAAAGAGATAAAGATAACGTGAGTTAGAGTATGTCTAAGTTTCAAAAAGCTAATAATAACTAAATAGGCACGTTCGTAAAGATCAAAGAAGGTAATGATTAGACAATACCGGGAATATTCAAAATTTAACCCATATTTGCTCGTAAAGAATGTAAATTTTCGAACTGCATCAAAAAAATTGAATAAATGAGTCGGTGGTCGCACAAAAATTGCTCCATCAACTCACTAAAAATAAATGAGAGAATAAATAAATATTTGGAGGAAAATTTCCAGCAACAAAAATATCCCGAAATTTCTAAAATATAATATAATTTTGGTTGTGTGGCTTTAAAAATTCCACAAAAATGAACTCTGCGAAGATATTTCTTCCGTATTGTCTGGCCAACAATCAACGTTGGGCAAAGGTGCCATAAAAATATCATCAGGGAAATCTTCATATCCCGGAAATACCCCGAAATCATGGACGTTATTCTCGTTACCCACAGCTAAAAATTGGTCCAAAAATGCATTGTCCAGGGGTATATTTGCAAATTCATTAACCGGCTGAGATGTCCCATATGACACCGAAGGGCATGGGGATTCTGCATGCGAAGAAGGTAGTAACTCCGAAGACGACAACGAGTCCGACTGCGCGTCCGAATTTTCGATCCGGCATGCGGCGCGTGGGCCAGAGTCCACTGAATGGGCGTATCTGGCCGCCGCCTCCTGGATATCTCCCGGTGACATGGACATGCCGTTGATAATCTCCGGCGGGTTCTCCGGGAAGTTGAACTTAGCTTTCCTGCCGCGGAGGCAGAAGAGAGCAGCGTCGAAGGCACGAGCCGCCTTCTCCGCTGTGTCGTAGGAACCTAACCAGATCCTCTCCCTGCTGTTGGGCAACCTGATCTCCGACACATACTTACCCCACTTCCGCTTCCTCACACCCTTATACTTGCACGACGAAGAAGAAGCAGAAGCAGAAGCTTCACTCTCTCTCACAAAAGTAGAACTTGTGGATTTTACCATAATAAGTAAATAAGCACAAATTTAACAAAAGTAATAAATTAACTGATATCCGTGGTGTTTATTGATGGGTTTTGGGTGCTGGAATGGTTGTGAGTTGGGGTGAAACGGCGGCCCGCGTATAAATATATGTAGACAGCGGGTGAGTAGTGATGAGTAATAAAGAAGTGGTGGGGTCAAAATAAAGACGCCGTGTTGATTGAGATTTGAAAAAGAAGAGAAACGTGGGAGAAATATTTGATAATACACTGAATTATTATTTATTAATAACGAAGGGATGGATGTTTGGCTTGTTTATTCTAGGAGCTACGCGGTGTGTCTGTTTCTGCGGATAATAGCACGTGGAAGAATTCGTGTTCCTCGTGCTCCAATTCAGATGGATCCACGAAGCACTCATTGCTTCCTTGTAACTTTGGTAATCATACTGCCGAATCCATTTTTACTTTTGATATTATTTTGTATATATATATATAAATCTGCTTATTTGATGCTGACCATGACCCTCATGGTCAATCCATTTCTCCATGGAATATTCTAATGTGATAGGAAATTGATGGTTGGATTGTTCCCCCCACACACGACACTAAACATGGGCCAGCATAACAAAGAAGTATATAACTCTGTGACCATCCTATATAATTGACCAACCTCTAGTTAGCTAACTGTGTGACCATACTGGGCAGACACGAAGTAGGAGAAATTGTTTAATTTGACAGCATGTTTTTCAAACAAAAGCAGCTTGAATAATCATCATCGTATGAATTAAACCTGGGACTACGAGTGAGGTTGTTTTCACCGCGTCTGCCTCAAATTCTTCCATTCAAAAGATGGAATTAGTTTGAAGTGTCTGCGCTGCCACTGCCAGTGAGCCCGAGTCATTTTTAAAACCTTATTTCAACTAAAATTGCTTCTTTTGTCAACCCAAAACATATTAGTTTAATCCATTCCCATTACTCTTTCAAGTATATTATAAAAATATATATATTTAACTTCTCAAAAAAAATATTAAATTGTATGTATATTCATCGAGATCAATTGAGTTTGTTCATCTAACGGAAGATTTACAGATTAAAGGTGAAGGGAGCCGGGACTAAATAATAAATTTGCTTGCATTCTCTCAAATTCAATAGGTAACATTAAGAACAAAGGGAGTAAATATTTTTTTTTTGGAATATATAGATCGAAAGGTCAACTGCATCACGGGAAGTTGTTCATATAGTTTACCTTATATATATATATATATATATATATATATATATATGACAATACAATAAGTGTGGAAGGTGTTCTGGTTTGAGTCTCATTTTAATGAAATATCCTGTAGCAATGAGTAGTAATTTCCCAACTTGTCTTCATTTGTCCTTTTTCCTGGGCTTTTTCACTTGTTTTTGATTGGGCTTCATTCATTTGCTTGGATCGATGATGAGCTTTATTGTCTTAGGGTTATTGTGAGGCTGGGCAAGCCTTAGACCGTTGGTGCCTTTTCATGCCTTAGGGTTATTGTCAAAATGCTTCCACCTCTGTTTCTTCTTCATTTTGTGATGATGTAAACAAGCTTTGGACCGATGGTGCATTTCATTGTCAACACGCCATGACCTCCGTGTCTCCTCCTCTGCCAGGATGATTCGACCGGTCGTACGTTCGCATTTATTGTTTGCTCTGTGGTTGGTGGTAGGTTGTTGGGTTTCTCTTACGCTATCGTCTTAGAGCAGTTGAGGTTTCTACTTTTTGGCATGATTGTTTGATTTCTCTCTGTTCAAATCTTCTGATAGCCAATGAAGGGAACTCGAAGCTTGCAGATTTTTGGTCTAGCTCGGTCATTTTCCAAGTAATCAGAATGCTAATCTTACAAATCATGTCATTACACTATGGTATAGGTAAGCTTTGTGGATGCCTGCCTCCATGTAGTATCCAAACTTGATCACTATTGCTGTGTTCTGTGATTTTCTTGTGTCAAGAATGAAAACGTGTGGCGGAACAACTGATTTATTTAGCTTTGGAGTACACGATGTACCATCCCCTCTAGGAGATTTCGGTTCGTTGCAACATATTCAAAGAGAGCTTCCATTAGATCAACATCAAATCTACATTCACATGACAAAAAGTTAAGTGTTCAGCTAGAATCATTACTTGAAAGATCCTTTGTCAATATTGTCCCACACCATTGAATCCTTGAATCGTTACTTGAACGATCCTTTGTCAATACACCATTGAATGCTTAACATCTGAATTCACCTTATCCCGATGTAATGGCTCAAGTTTCACCTGCCCGCTACCATTGCTAGAAGTCCCTTCTCCCTCCGAGGAGGAGCGTTTCCCTATCATCCCTTCATTTCCGGCAAGGATGAAGCTGAAGAGCCACAGCTAAGCGCCGGAGGCAGTGGTGGATCAGGCCCTTTATTTGATGGGATTGGTTCTCGTAGCTTTGATCGACATGCTTTGGATTTACTTCATTGGATGCTTACTCTCGACCCATCTCAGGTATAATCCGTTATTTTTTTTTAAAATTTTGTACATTCTTCATTTTGTCTTGATATCTCTCTTGTACTTCAAGAGATATGGCTAATGTTTTTTTCCCTACTGCTTCAACTATATATGCAAAGAATATCAGCTAAGAATGCTCTTGATGTTGAGTATTTCTAGACCGGTGAATGGGATTTGTTCTTTGATTAGATTAATGGTGATATGTGGTACTCGAATAAATCGAAATGATTGAGATTCTGGCTAATTTTCTTCTTCTTTTTTCTTTACTGATGCAGTAAATGTCTGCTTGTGAAGAAAAAGAGGTGCTGGGTTGTGAAACATTTGAAGCAAGATGTGTACGAGCTGCTTAGAAATGGTCATTATCAAATGCTCAGAAATGGCCATTATTAAAGTTTCCTACGATTTTTTATTTCATAAAATTCGAGTTTCTTGTCACCTTAAAATATATGGTATGTCTTCATGTTTCTTGAGATGAAGGTAGATGTTACTGATTATGTTTATCTATATTTTTGACATTTATATCGAATACCATATGTTAAGTTCGTGGCTGTAATGAGTATATGTTGGTATATTCTGTTCAATTTCAAGTTTGAGGCTAACTATTTATTTTTGCCAAAATAAATATTTTCAGGTTGAGCAGCTGATCAGAATATGGTTGAATTGTATGGTCTTGTGGGCAGTTTCTGTGAATTCGTAATAATGAATCTTGGATACATCTGAAAACGTAAGTATCGATTCAGCTTGTATTACCTTTTTGTGTTTTAGTTTCAGAATTATAGTTCCATAGTGGATCTCAGCAGATCTGTCATTACCTCTTTATCTTAGAATCTTCTTATAAAATAAAATTCATGGGAAATTTGCATCATGAGATGTCCCATTTTACTAAAAAGGATTGCAGTTGGGTTGTGATGAGCGTCATTTTTACATTTATATTTGCATATATTTCTTGCCATTTTTATAGTGATTTTTGGACAATTTAACGCTTTTGGTTGTGTTTTGATATATTTTCAAGAATCCAGTAAAAGTGCAAGAAACACTTGAAAAACCCCATTTTATGGACTGGAGAGATAAAATTGAAGAGATCAATCGCCCTAAATGAAGCGATCGATCGCTACAGAGTCCTGCACGAAAAACAATTACCTTTTTAAAGAGATTTGCTAATTTTGGTCTCAGATTTTATGGGCTTGGAATTTTGGTTATAAAAGGGAGTTTTTACATCAATTTGAGGGTTCTTTTAACTCTGAATAACACCCTACCCTTGGGAGAAGGCAGCATCTACAAGAGAGATTTAAAACAACGCAGCTAGAGACGGGAACATTGGATTGACGCACGGATTCAACATCGAGTGTTTACATCAATTTGAGGGTTCTTTTAGTTTTATTTTCGATTTTACAATGTTTATAATGTTTTTAGATGTTATAAAACATTATTTTTCCTTTAATATGCTAGGCTAAGTTTATTATCGAGACAAGGGGAACTTGTGGATGAACTCACAGTTTTAATTCTAGTTTTTGATTGAGTTTTTGTTATCTTTGTGTTTGTGTTATGCTTTTAAGGATTTTAAGGCTTTTAAGGGATTATCTACCCTTTGAATGATGTTAGTTTGCCATTGAGATCGAGAGATGATATTGTAATATGGAACAAATAACACATACCGTGGATTCCAGACCGAGATCGAGATATGGCGTCAAATACACGAGTGATAGCTATAGATATCTAGTAATCGAAGGCTAAGGGTTTTATAGAGCGTATGCAACATTGAATTGTTAAATAAGTGAACAAGAGTTACTTACTGCAAATCGGTGTTAGGTTTGATATAGTTCGAGAGAGTGTATTAGATATAACCAAAAAACTTGTCACCTTGGATGCATTAATTGTAATTAGAACTAGTAAATGAATTGTGGGGGATTACTCAAGTGAACCGAAGTCTCGATATTTATCTCTACTGCTTACTATCTTATTCCTTTGTGGTGTGGTTAATTCCTAGAGTTGAGTAAATTAGTTAATTTCTTACAACAATTTCGTAGGTTAAATATATGACGCTAATTAAATTTGGTAATTACTACTAGTCCATGTGGATATGGACATCCTTACTTTTATATCATTATACTAAAACTTGACACCTTACACTTGCGGTATATAATCATTACACTGGAATTAATTGTTTAAAATAAAAGCGATCAAGTTTTTGACGCTGTTATCGGGACTAGTTTAAGTAATATCATAAGAGATTAGTTGAGTGTAATTTAGCCAATTTTTCATTATTATTTCTGTTTTCGATTTTTTTTCCTACTACTACTGTGTTTGGTTGATTTTTACGGGTTGTTGTTTCTTAGTGCATGCTAAGGAGTAGCAAGCCTACACTTGAGCCTTTTGATCCGGAAATTGAGAGGACTTTTCTTAGAAGACTACGAGAAGTTCGACCAATGGCGGATAACAATCAAGAAAGGGACGAGGAGGCACCTATTAGAAGATCACTCGTGGATTATGCTCATCCCTCGTTCCATGGATCGTTGTCTAGCATCACTAGACCAAGCGTACATGCGAAAAACTTTGAAATCAAGCATGCTATCATTCAAATGATCCAGCACTCAATGCAGTTTGGGGGAGTAGTGGCAGATGATCCCAGTGCTCATATCTCCAACTTTTTGGAGATTTGTGACACCTTCAAGCATAATGGCGTCACTGACGACGCCATCAGGTTAAGACCGTTTCCTTTCTCCTTAAATAATAAAGCTAAATCTTGGTTGCATTCTTTGCCTACATGATCAATTACCACTTGGGATGGGATGGTGCAAGTTTTCTTGTCAAAATACTTTCCACCATCAACGGCTGCTAAGATGAGAACTGCTATCACTACATTTGCGCAAAATGATCATGAAACACTGAATGAAGCATGTGAGCGTTTCAAGGACTTACTGAGGATATGCCCACATCATGGCGTTCCCATCTGGCTGCAGGTACAAACTTTCTATAACGGTCTATTTTTTTATAATCGTTCTATGATTGATGCAGCATCAGGGGGTACTGTGATGAGAAAGACACCCCCGAGGATGCTTATACACTGTTGGAGGATATGGCTGCTAATAGCTATCAATGGCAGTCCGAGAGAAACGTGTCGAAGAAGCAGGCTGGAGTTCATCAAGTGAGCGACAATACTGCTTTGGCTGTCCAAATTGAGGCATTGAACAAGAGGCTAGACATCATGAGCATGACAGTGATGAAAGCTCAAGTGCTTACTTGTGACCTATGCGGAGGCAATCATCCAAGCATTGAATGCCAAACAGGTAACCCATTCGTTCAGACTAATGAAGCTGTGATTTATGTAGAAAACCGGCCACAAAACAACCCCTACCCAAATTCATACAATACGGGTTGAGGTATCAACAGCAACCACCACCAGGTTTTCCACCACAGCCGAGCATGGAGGAGTTATTGACCAAGTTTATATCCTCAACTGAGACAAGGATGAATAATCAAGATTCATCTATGAAAAACTTGAAGATTCAAGTAGGGTAATTGGCATCTTGGATGGGAGATCACAAGGAACTCTACCGAGTGACACGGGGAAGTGGAAAGGAACTTGGCGACGAGAAGGAGACTGAAAAGATTGAAATTAAGCAAGAGGAGAATGAGCAACCACGCAACAAGGGTAAGTCCACTGGAGCCACCACACTGATCACACCACAAGAGAAGGTACACATTCCTCTCTCATTTCGTGCAGCAGTTAACAGGGCGAAGGTTGATTCAAACTTTGCCAAATTTTTAGACATGCTTAAGAATTTGCATACATACCATTTTTTGATGCGTTACGAGAAATGCCAAATTATGCTAAATTCTTAAAGAAGATGTTATCTAAGCAGCGGAAATTGGGAGAGCATGAGACTGTCTTTTTGATTGAGGAATGTAGTGCTATTGTGCAAAAGAAAACGGCCGCCAAGTTAAAAGATCCAGGGAGTTTCTCTATTCCTTGCACTATTGGGCCTATTTCTTCCATTAAATCAGTATGTGATTTGGGTGCTAATGTTAACTTAATGCCTTTGTCTGTTTTTAGGCAACTCGGACTGGGAGAGCCGAAGCCCACGAGGGTGGTGTTTCAAATGGCGGACAAGTCTATCACCTACCCACTAGGAATCGTCGAGGATGTGCCAGTCAAGATAGATCAGTTCACTTTCCCGGTGGATTTTCTAGTATTGGATATGAAGGAGGATGTGAGCATGCCATTGATTCTGGGACGCCCATTCCTAGCAACTGAAAGAGTCGTCATTGATGTTGAAGAATGAAAGTTGATCCTCCGTGTAGAAGAGGATCGGGTTACATTCAATATGTTTAAATCTTCAACACACGCACACAACGAGCATGATTTTTTCCAAAGTTAACATGATTGACACTTTGCTTGTTGATGTGGTGCAAGTTACTGATAAGTTGAAGGTGAAGACTGAACTAGAGACTGAAGAAAGCAAGAGCCATGACATGGTGAAGTCAAAGATCTTCTCAAGATGTCATAAACTGGAGGATCTCATGTTCATAAAATGATACTGTTTAAAAATAATAGGATGAAGAAGATAATGAATAGTATACAGAGGTATATTTGTCTTAAAATAAGTTTCAAGGAGTAAGGATGCAATTAAATTAAAATTTGGTTGGACCGCATGGAACTCTTGGACCACATGGGGTTATAGATCTCATTTCAACCAAGATTGGACTTAGATGAACTAATAGTTTATTGCTATACAATAAATTATTATTCACTAAAGTACCGACATGAAATTTTCCCATAATAATAATTATGACTGACAAATTTCAGATGAAATTTTTGATTGTTATTACATCTTGTATTAAAGTTAATAAAACTTGAAGGTTTAATCAATTAAATTAATTTTTAATATAAATAACGTATATCGTTAACGAACCCCTGTGATTTTCTAAATAGACAGATTACACATATGTGGTTTGAAAATAGACAGTTTACTCCATGTAAAAATATACACATGTGGTTTGAAAAAATGTCGTTTACACCCGTGGTTTGTGAAAATAGGTTTATCCCCTGTAATTTGTGAGTAGGCGTAAACACCCCTCTATATAAGCTATATTTTGCAAACTGCATTTGGTAAATACTTATTTTGAAAATCACAGGGGTAGGCTGTCTATTAGGAATAGCACATGATAAAAAAGTTTATTTACAAAACACATGGAGTAAAATACTTATTATCTATATCATAGGGGTAAATTTTCACTAGCTCTGATTAAATGGTTATAAAGTTTATCCAACAAAATGAAAGTGAGCCCTGGGTACAGCCCAAAAATCAAACAAGCCTTGGTGATGCTCAGCAAGCACTCACTCACAGCTTCAGCCATAATTCTCTTGAGGGGAACATAATTATATGTAATTGTAAAGAACAAGATATATATATTTATGTATATGTAAACACTCACTTATAGCTTCAGCCATAATTCTAGAGCCCTCTCATCTTATCTCGAGGGGAAAATAATTATATGTAATTGTAAAGAACAAGATATATAAATATATGTATATATAAACACTCACTTATAGCTTCAGTCATAATTCTAGAACCCTCTTTATCTTATCTTGAGGGAAAATAATTATATGTAATCTTAAAGAATAAGATATATAAATATATGTATATGTATGTATATATTCAGATGTATGTTGGTGTGTGATGTGTATAGAAGTGGGAGCATATCTTCGGCCTTCAACTATGAACGCCTTTAACTATGAACTTCTAGGGTTTTGTTAGCCTAATTTCCAACAATTCTTCCCTTTTGAAGGCCGAAGGAAGAAGACATTGTTGGTATTCTTGAACGGATGATATAAAAGATTTAAAGCCTCAGAATGATAGAGTTCTCATAAAGGTTATCTGCCCTGTCGATTTTTGCTATGTTTCTTCAACATAAATTTATTTATGCTGCCTTTTCTCGTAAAGTGGCGTGAAAATTGAATGAAAATAAACCATCAATTTGTTCTGGGACAGGGACCTTTTTTTTACTTGTCAAATTAGTGAAATTTGCAAATTATTAATAATCCCCTGGACATCAACTCGGTGACATGTATATGGTGCTGAACGTGTGCCATATCTTTTGTTCTTTCATAGGTTGCTCTGGCTGAATAGAAAACTGCAGGTGTTTTGTACCTAACAGATGCAGGCAAGGAAAAACCTTCAATTGGCACGGTAGGTTATCTTCTTGCAAAATAATGTGGGAAAGTCTATGGTACATACTCTCTTCCCCATTTGTCCAAAATCTTGGATTGGCATCTGCTATGTGCAGTGTTCTCTTTGCCATCCTGGCTGTCAATACTTATTTTCTTGAATTACAGATTGTTGCAGTGGGGCCTGGTTCCCTTGATGATGAAGGCAATAGGAAGCCTTTGTCAATTGCCCCTGGAAACACAGTTCTGTACTCCAAATATGCCGGTAATGATTTGCAGGGTAGTGATGGTTCCGACTACATAGCAGGGTAGTGATGGTTTCGACTACATAGCACTACGAGCTTCGGATGTAATGGCTGTCCTTTCATAATTGGCCAATAACCTTCTCTTGTGATCTTAAATTTCCGGTAAAAACTATAGATGAGAAAACCGATGTTGTGAATGTCAGTTTTTTAACTTTTTTTGTAGCTCAATTGTCTGGAATTCCGAAGCATGTTTTGATTATATCATCGACTCCTAAGCTATAACTCATACCTAAATTTCCGGTTCGGAAAAGTACGAATTCTTCTATTATCACTTCATTTGATTGGGAATGGTTGTAAATGCATTTGCGTGTGAGAAATTCAAAGTTCTTGCTTCTGCCAAGTGTGACGCACTTGCGTTGTTCAGAAGTGTGAAAATTGCATGGAGGCCTTAAAGAATTTTGAGGGTAGCATTCTCATTGTGAGAGAAGTTGAATAAGACTAAATTTTTTTTATTTGAAAGTGTGATTCTTTCCTCAAATCTAAGTAATTATCATGCAATTAAATTACCGTTTTTAACTTCGCGGCGGAAACTTAAATTTTGTTATGACGCGAGCCCAAAAATTCTCCAATTCAAAGATTGTACTTGATATTATTTGATATAATATCATTATAGAATGTCATAAAATTATTCATAATCAAGGCACCACAAGTCACATAATTTTACATATAGAAAAATGATATCAAACTTCAACCAACAATTATCCCGAAGTATAACCATAACACTGAATCCAGTCCAGCCTCCCATAAATGCATCACGTCCTAACCTGATTACCAACCACACACAAAAAGGTAACCGCCCCCGAGGGGGTGAGTAATAACCCAGTATGAAAAGATCAAGATAAATGCAACATGCACTGTAATGAATAATATGTGGATGCAATGCATGATCAAGGTAAATCCACATGCACGGGTAATCGGAATAACGGTAGCTGCACAATCAGTAAATGCAGCGGAACAGCTCGAGCAACAGGTAAGGCTCGGCTACACTGCCATAGCGACCACTCCTCCGCCAGTCTACTACCGTGTGCCGGTCACCTCGCTAGGGATTACGGACATACTGCGCCTATCGGCCTGCAACATCTCTCGGGCTAGTCGCAGTTCCATACCATCCCAAACAAACACCTCGAATCCACACACAATATCAAAAGGTCATCAATGATATCGAGGCTCAATATGCAATGTAATGTTGTGTCAAGCATCGATGCTACATATATACAAAAAAAATAGTGTGTAAAATAGATTTTATTTTTCTTCGCATCGATGTTTATGCAATACCACAAATAATCCACGTAGATAAACAAATGTCATATAAACCACGTTCAATGCATATCAAACACCACGGGTACCTGTTGTATGTTATCCGGTCGTAACATACCTTTTGAATCGATTATCCAACAAGAGGACGGAATGATGTAGCACAAAATGTGATTATACTTCAATATTAACATATAACCATTATTAATACATAATCACTTCATAAATTCAACTTAAAGATTTAAGCATGATATCTTAAAATCTATTTTGAATTTCAAAACTTATCCCAGTAGTAATTCAAAAATATGGACATAATATATATATATATATATATATATATATTGAGTTAATTCCTCAACTTTTCTAGTTTTAATGCATGCGGTGCTTGCATCAATTTTATTTAAAACTTTAACAATCCTACTAAAATTTAGCTTTGTGAATATATACACATATATCTTAATCTCAAGGATAAGTGACTAGCAGAATTTGAATATATAATTCAATCCATGTACAATGATCATATATAAAGTTATCATACTTTATGTCCTTAGAAATGATTCAACAGTCAATTATCATTTAATCTTTGGATTGATACATAGAAAGCATATTTGAGTCATCCTATTATCCATTTCTAAGCTCGACATAAATCAAGAAACCATATTCATCATTTGTAATCAAACTCAACAGTGACATGAACTTGATCTTCATATTATGTCTTAATTCCTAATACCAAACACCACATGATTTCGATACTCACATTCTTATTTTTCGATTTTAACAATAAAAATTTAATATTAATGTCCAAACTGATTCATCGTATTATCATACTCCATCAGTCCATCATATAAACATGATCATTTTTCACTAAAACAAATCTTCAAGGTAACATGAAACTCTCGAACATGTCAAATATCTCAAACTAAATATTAAGACTCATGATTTTAAAACTTCATTATAACGTCATGAAGGAAAATGAAATTTCATTTGCATGCCTAGCATATAGTTTTAAGCCCTATCAATTCTCATGCTCAAAATAACAACAAAAAAATTAGAACATAGAATCTCCATAAAACAAGGATCAAGTCGATGTTTAAATAGGATCATAAATATATGACTAAGTTATCGGTACATACCTCAAAACCGTACGTGAAATTTAGATGAAGAGTTTGAGATATTTTTTTTTTTATGCTTCAATAGCTTCTTCCTCCTCCATACATATAGAATGGCTTAATGGGGTTGGGGGGACCAAATTATTGCCTAAGAAAACATTGGGGTTCAAGGAATTATATCCTTGTCTCCAATCATGTAAAATTTTATAATATCTATATATATATATATACACACACACGACATTATAGGGAAAAGGAACAAAAATCTTGGGTTATCATGACTAGTAGACATTCCAATCTTTAAAACATGACAATTATATTTCATATCTTATTTATTTATTTATATATATAAGCGTAGGGACGTTTCTTTTGCAGATTCACATATAGTGTATGGTTAGGATTTACACTACGTATAATTATATTGTACATGTACATATAAATATTCTTTATTCATTGACCATTGTTATTATTTTATCTTACCAAATATATATCCATATATATATCATAAATTGATATCTATTGAACCAATTTATTTTAATTGGTATAATTTATGATTATTTTCAGGGTCTTACACTATATTTATAGGAGACGAGTACGAGGACTAAAATGTTTTTAAAATTTAGCAAGAGGCTGAACTATGCAAAAGTTGAATTCAACTTGCTATTAATTTAGTCTCGCACACCCAAAGTAGCATATAAGATATAATTGAACGATGGCTGATACATAGCGTCAGGAACACTTGTTAAGGCTGCCTTTACCTATGCTTCCTTCAGAATAACTATTACATTCGCAAGACTTTGCACACGCTTCGACTCTTGACAATGTTTTGCCACATGGACCAACAGTTAAAGTCAACATAGCTTACATAAGCCCTGAGCCTCTCCCGGCGTCTAGATTTGAGAAATCAAGATTTTGTGATGACCCTTCTCTTCCTTGAATTTACTCTCTGTTTCTCGTCCCTTTTCCTCTTCTTTATTTGCTTTTGAATTGATTTGTTAACTAATGAAGGCTGTTCCTTCAATGCAAAGCTTTTAGCCACGTGTCCTAAGTGAAGTTTCTTCACCATAAAAATCTTTTTTAGCTCACCACGATGGGCGGTATAAGCACGCGCCCACGAACAGAAAGCATCCTGGGCTAACTTCTTCATCCTTGGCTGGTAAAAAAACATCGACCTTATCATCAAATCTTTTCATCCCAAAATATGAAATATGCAAAGAGTTTACAGATCTTGAGAATCAATGAGACAAATTAATAAGCATCCACTTCTATCTTTCATAACACTAGCCAAACTGAAGCAAGTGAAATGTTGTCTTTGCCTGTTATGGAAGGAGGAAATTTTATCTGTGGGGGTGGCTAGCTGAGAAAATTAGGTTTATAGCAGTGGCCATCTACCAAAACTTGGGACTCATGATAACAAGGTTTCTTGAGATATCTTGATCCCCAGAGTACATCAACCAGGCATACAGATTGATTCACGGCAGGAGGATAAGGAAAGTTTGGTCGGCCGAAGCAGACCTTAAAAATGCATTACACACAAGTCATAAATATCGTATTAAAAGAACAAATCAAAATGCATGTAAAGGTGAGCAAATGTAAAGGCCAAGTCTCCAAGTTAGATGCCCCATATACAGACTGTCAAATGAAAATTGCATACCTCTGAAGAAATATAGGATTCTAACGCAATCTGCAAGGTCAGCAGCCACGGGTGCATGTCTATTGAAACAAACTTTTTGACCTGGTGCTTAAGATTGTATAAAGGGAAGCTACCCAGCAGTTTGAGAAGGGAATGCTCCGTTAGCATTACCCCGTGCTTCTCCAGGTCCTTCAGGTAATCTATTTCAACTGGTTGTAAAAAAAGCAGTGAATCACCCTTCTCCCCCAACCTGGCAGTCCTTCCAACCCTGTAACGGGGAGTGAAATATCATGTCAATTAAATGCTTGACCCTTTCAACACTCAAACAAAGTAGATAATAGCAAGACACACCGAGAGTGCCAGCAAACATAGCTATTTGACCATACAGACAGCTAATATGCATGGGTCCGAGGTCCCAACCTAGGGGAAAATTCTTCAAATTATGTCTGCAAATCAAGTTTACTCCTGAAAGAACTGCAGTCTCTAAAAGTATCAAAATGTACATAGCACCGGTAGATATGCAACATCACAAATCCCCATTCTTTCTGTGTGGACCAAAGACATATTTATCTCAACAGGTAGATACAAAGATTGGCACGATTTAATCAAAAGAATTCAGAAAAATAATATCACTCGAATTTTTAGAGATGGGATGTGTCGATACTTCATTTACTTTCAGAAAATGCAAATTGAATCTCAAAACATTTCAGAAAAAATAATATCACTCAAATTTTAGAGATATGGGATGTGTGGATACTTCATTTACTTTCAAAATTGCAAATTGAATCTCAGACCTAGAGTTTTGGACTCAGCCATGGAAGGATAAGGAAGGCAACCAGCAACGTACGCTGGACAAAAACAAATAATGGCTCGGATGCACTGGAAAAAATTAAATTTAATCGTCACCTTCAAACTCTATCAGCGTGAAATGGAGAACAAATCTATCTGGCTATAAAAATGTGAAACGAGTAGGTTGGCCCACTTTTCTTGGTTAAGAAAGAGAGTAGAAGGAGCAAGACAGGAGAAATCAAGACAGCACACTACAGTTAGCTGAGCAGTAATGGAGATCATCTAAAGATAGTCCAAGAGTAGAAAAATACTCCTCCCTCCACTTTATTTTTTTATTATCTTCGTCCAATTATCCTCAAATATAGAAGTATAGTGTATAAGAAATAAAAAAAATCTTTTTTTCTTTTAAAAACAATTTGATTGAAAATATCCATAAAGTTTCCAACACCATTTTTAGATCATGTACGGAAGCTTCCAGATGAATGAGAACCCATCAATCTTTAAGGCACTAGAAAAGATAAGATTTCAAGTGTTGATTGAGACTAGGATCCTCCAATAGATTTATTACCAAAAAAAAGGTGTGACATACCGGTGGACATACTCAGTTGCCTCTCCTGGAGAGTCATACTGGATTATGCATCTGACTTTAGGAAAATCCAAGCCTCTAGCAGAAACATCTGTTGACAAGAGAAGAGCTGACTTTTCGGTTTTGAATATCTGGAATGTTGCTTTACGGTCCTCGTGTTTCATATTCCCATGTAAACGCATAATTTTGCATCTCAAAAACATTTGTCTGGCTTCTGCTTGTGACTGCGAAACTGGTGGCCATTGAAATTCACTAAACATGGAATAATGAAAATCTACAGCATCACATGTTGAAAAAAACACAACCACCTATTAAATAAAAGGTATTGTCAGTAACGACTCGAAATTAGAATGAAATCTAGTTAGCAAGGTCAAGTAATCGGAGGAGGATTTGCAGAACGAGCGAATATGACTTGTCAAAGAAACTAATAAACAAGCATACCATCAAAAGAGAGACTGGTGAAAAGGAGGATGAGAGTTTTAATCATTTATGAAGGAATGAGTGCCCGACTTGTTCATGGTTCCATCTTTAAAAGAACATCAGATTGTTTACTAGAAATAAATAATTTAATTACAAATAGACATACAACAAAAGGCACATCAGAACACAAAGTACATCACAAAGACAACTTTAAAAATACAACCTAACCTTTTGTGAAGCTTCTTTCTCAAAAAGGTTCTTTAGAACAGAAAGGAGTACAACCAGTCGAGAACCGCAAGGTACTGCCAAGTGATGAGTATCAGACTGTGAAGCTAACAAAATACAAGGTTTTGAACAATAAGTCTAAATTTTCTGTACGATATACCTTTAATATATCTCTGAGCTAGCTGAGCAGGAAGCTTATATTCCTCATCTGAAGTACCATGCAACATACGCGTGGACACTTCTAATCTGTCACTCGTATCAGATTCTTGTGATAGAGCATGATTGTGATTCAAATTTTGTAAGATTTTGTCATCAAGACCAATCATAACAGGATTTTCTAAGCTGATTTTAGCTAGATGATTTACTTTTTCATTTAGAGTAGCCGATAACAGCAAATTCTGTTTCTTGACTTTTGGAGCCAAAGCTGAATTTCCCTTGCCAACCAATTCATGCTGTCTTGTGCCCAAATAATTAAGTATATCTTCTATTTCTTTACCATAACCAAGTTCCAAAATCCTGCTTCAAACAAGTATATCGATAGGAATGAACTTTAAAACTCATATCTAACGCGAGTTTAATGAAAGATATCAATATTTAATACCTATCTGCTTCGTCAAATATTACCCAATGAAGATTGGAGTGTAGAAATGATGATGTATTCTTCAAATGATCCAAAAGACGTCCAGGAGTTGCAACAAGAATTGACACACCTGAAATATAATCAAGTTCATCAAAAAAATTTGAAATTTATTGTTAAATAGAGGACCAAAGGAAATTCACATACTGTCAAATGTTTTGTGTCAATTAGCCATAATGTCAGTATAACTTAGGCTAATATACGTGGTCGTGAAAAAAAAGAAACTGGTGTAACTAGAAAGAAAGACCTAGAGAAAGAGATCCATCCAACAGTCGACAACTTACAGAGCTTAAAGCTTGTGGTTTGAGTTTTTTAAGGTGTTAATTCAGAAATCAAAAGAAAAATTTTCAGTAAGGTCCCTAAAAGTTTGGGACAGATTCCATTGAGTTGAGACTGCAGTCTGCAGCACAAGTGAAAATATTTATAAGTTCACTGGAAAGCCATTAATAACGAATCTGAGATCCATACAATCAGAAAAAGCAAAACTTGACATGGAGACTTGTGGTAAGGTATAAAAGGCTTCCAAACTAGCAAAAACAGTATCAAGCACCATTCTAAGAACCTTGATTAAAAAAGTCATTTAGAGAGATGAAAGGGAGGTCAAACAGCATTCGTCAAGACTTAACATTTGTTGATCATGGAAATCTTTACATTCATGACAATGGCAGATCATAGTTAATGTAAACACACCCATCACTCAGGTTTTACAGGATGTACAGACTAAAATAAAAATAATTTCCTGTTTTGACAACTAGATCCATCCGGATACCATCAAACTAAAAACATTGGCATGAAGCTTATCCAGACACCAAACAGTACCCAGCTTGGTAACAGCATAAACGGCTCATACCTTTCCTTAATCTAGCTTTCTCCTTTGATCGATTTTCCCCACCCATGATATATCCCGGAACAATCCAATGAAAACGGTGCAATAACTTTTGCAAAATTTCGTACACCTGCATGCATAATTCACGCGTTGGTACAAGCACCAACGCTATTATGAAGATGTTATGTCCTTTAGATTTCTGGGTAGGGATGATTAGAAAACTAACAAAAGTGAGTTTATACTTCAATTTAACTCAAGCCAATACAATCTACGAGCATGATAGACATTCAAAAATGATAAAATCCACGATGAAAAGAAACTCCTACTACAATAATTGCTTGTTTTATTTTTAATCAGTCGTACATCTTTCCAGAAAGGCTCAATCAGCATACTTGAATCGCTTACTCGAGATGATAAATTTCACCACTTTCAAATATCTTCTTCTCCAACTGAAAGTTCGTGGATTTCCTGGTCTTAATTCATTTTATTTTCAATGACCATACAGGTTATAGGAGTCAATACTGATGACGTTTCAAATAAGTATCATTCCGCACCCACAAAAAAAAAACTCAAGTCCAGGCTTTGTGCTAATCAAAAAGTCAATTTGATGCAAAGGTAGGAACATAATGGGAAAAACGCCATAACAATCTTCTTCTGTGCGGCAAGGCCACATGCAGATGATGGATAGGCAAGATACTCGCATGAGTTTAAAGAAGCATACCAAAAGAACCATCTGACCGCTGAATTCGTCGATCGAGATTCTGCAAGTGATGAATAATTGGAGCGAGATACGCCACAGTTTTACCAGTTCCGGTTGCGGCATTAACCAGCCTAAAATAGCATTTCCCATCACAAACATAGACCCTAAGAAAAATAATCAATAACATTGAGAATGCATAAAAATTATCATGGATAATTACACGTGTCTGCCGGAGAGCACAACAGGAATTGTCTGCGCCTGCACATGTGTGGGAACCTCGAATCCAAGCCTCTCTGATTGAACACACAAAAACAGGTTTTTGCACACTTTTCTTGACCATTTGCTTAAATCAGAACGAAATTCAAACAATACACGGAGAGAGGAAGAGAGTACCTTTGAGCTGCTCGCATAAGGTGGGGTGAAGACCGAGGCTGGAGAAAGTGCACGAAGCAAACACCTCGGAATTACTGTTGCTAACTACTTTAACTTTTCTGCCATTACTCTTATCAGGTATCATAGTTGATAAAAATCAGATACACGGGCAAATTCGCCAACTTTTCTGCAGATTATTGACTTCTGAAGGAGCCTAGGTTTAAAGCCGTAGCGAAGGAGAACCGACTTGTACTGAAATATATGGGCTAAATTTTCAGTTTAGAGTTCTAGCCCATTTGGATATGGAGAGCATTAAAGGTGGGCGGGCCCATGCACTTTGATATCTATACTCTATATAATGTGTGTATATTAATGATCCGACTATTTCAGACAAAGTCTAATTACACTAATGTTCCTGTCAATAATATTATCATCATACATCCATCTATTATTTTATCTCATTTCAATCTTACAAATTATCATTACACCTACCATTCAAATTACCATATTACTCTAAAAAATTTATTAAAATCCAAAAAAAATTAAATATAAAAATTGTATAATCATTTCATAATTTAATTTTAAAAAAACTAAAACCAGACGTGACAATTATCATGTAAATTAATTATGAGTAAATTATACATATGTATCAGTTTTTAAAACATCTTTCAACTAAATCTACCAAAAAAACTTCTTTTCAACTAAATATATCTTCTGAAAATCTTCTTTCAACTAAGTCTATTTTTATGAAACCTAATCTAATTAGTCATTTGTTATTCCTAAAACACCATTGTTCTAAAAACAAGTTTACAACAATTGCATTATTCATTCCTCGTCGTGAGAGTTGGTGATGGTCGCGTGTTCTGGGAAATCAGCAATGGTGGTTAGACGAGTATGGAGCAGTGGCGGTGTTGTGGTGGAGACAACGGCGACTCCTTTCGTTTTTGCCAAATGTCCTTTTTCTCCAACCACATAAAACTGATGATTTGTTTCAATTTTGTTTGCTAGTTTTATGGTATTTTGGGTTTTAATTAACATTTAATTTTATTTCAATTTTTGTGCATATTATGTATTTGTTAAAATACTTCTTTATCTAAACAAACTTTTTTATAACAAATTTGGAAAAGATAAACAACATATCACATCATTCCAAAGGTTTTTTTTTTCATCTTTATTTGTTTATACAGCATACCAAGTCAAAATAGACTCTAAAAATCCTTTTTTTATTTGTTTACTTACTGTTTTCATTTCCAAAAATTTCAGACATCATGCCACTACATTAGTGCAATGATCTATAATAACATAAAAGATGCATATATCAAATTCCTGACAATATATCAGTGAGGTAGCACCATCTTATCTTCCCAAATCAAAAGAACTAACAATCTTAAACAAGGAAACAACACATAGAGGTGCATGTAAATTACATGCACCGTTAGTCTATCTGTTCATGTAATTTACATGCATCGCTAGTCTATCGGTGCATGTAAATTACATGCACCGATATTGGTTCTTAAATTACATAATAATAAAGTCTCATACGGTAAGTCTTAATGATCATCACAGATAAAACTTAAAAATTATACATGTATGTGTAATATATTATTATTTGCAAAATAATATACTTTTGTTATGAGATTACTTAATAATTTATCATATATTATATGATCATCCATAATCAAAATTTACTTTCTAAAATAATATATTGTGTATTTACTTTGTTATAAGATCAATTGTAAGATTATAGAATGAAAAATTTAGTCACATTTTTATGTTTTGATCATTGTTATTTAGTAATTAGATTAAAAAACATAGTATATTAGTGCATCATCGCCTATCGATGCATGTAAATTATATACATAACTAGTCTATCGGTACATGTAAATTACATGCACGATAGACTTATGTTGAGCCTTAAACACATGGTTGTGTTTAATGTGTTAATTTATCTTCGGTTTATTGTTGAGTTTTGATGATCAACAAAACTTACATTTGTTGTACTAATATGTCTACTTAGTGTACAGGGTTAGATTGATAAATTGGTTGGGAAGACCAATGGAAGAGAACCCAAGTTATACAATAACATATGCGAGTTCATAGGACAAGCGGTGATTTTTATCAAGGAATCTATTGAGATTGGACGAGAAGGAATGACATCTATGAACAACCAATTTAAGTGTTCAACATGTGTGGAATGATGTTGGAACAATTTCTTATGATGGGATGAAGACCCACAAACCAATGGTCCGTTGGTGGGCAAATTCGTTTAGAAGTCAATTAGAGCGCAGTGCAATGTTTTGATTATATCTCTTGGCTCGATGCTCCGAACAATGTGAATCTAAAGAGGTTGGAAAGCCAACTCAATATGCTAGATTTCATATTCAAACATCTCAGTCCAATTCGGATTGCATCATGGATCAAAATGTCATGGAAGTCATAACAAGTGCAGATTGTAGCAAGGTTTGAGCGACTGTAGCATTTTGGGCATAACCTCTTCATACATTAATGAAATTCAATGTAATTTTGTCCACACCTAGATAAGAGGAAGGGCTACAACTTTCATGTTTACCACTTTTCCCAGAAACGAGCTTAAGATGGTCGAAAAGTACAAAGTTTGAGAGTGTTGAAATCTGGGAGATAGTATGAGGCGATCCGAGCCATAGTTTGAGGCGATCCGAGCCATGTTGCGCACCATCGACTGAAGCGATGGCACGGTGTGCACGCTGGCGATCAGATCGCCCCAGGCGATGGAGATCGCCCCAGGCGATGTCCGAGGCGATCGAGGAGTGATTCAAGCCTTATGTGTAGCAACGGCTAGTAGGAGCTTTGGGGGCCTCCTACACTATAAATATGGATCTTTTGGAGCTTTTTGAAGGCAAGAAACAAGACTATAAACTACAAGAAAGCCTTGATCAACTCAAATTACTTAAGCATTGCAAACTTCATACATTTGTGTGTATTGGAGTTTGTAATTCATTTCTTGTTGTGTGAGTTTTGATTCTTCGTATTGGTACACCGTGAAGGTGTTTGATTGAGTTTCTTGTAAAGGTCCTCCAACACCAAAGCAAGTTGGAAAATTGTAAAGTCGCCAACAAGTAAAGTTGGTGCATGTGTTGTGGCTATCCTTGGAGCCCTTAAGGCCAAGAAGACTCGTGAAGAGTGTTGGTAGCTCGTGAAGAGCTTTGTGTACTCGTGAAGAGTATTGTGCTCGGGAAGAGCTTTGTAAACTCGGGAAGAGTTGGGTTGTGGCTAACTTGGAGCCCTCAAGGCCAAGATCATTTATTCTAGTGGAACCTCGGTTGGAGGTTATCTAACCGGGAAGAGGAGACGTAGGCGATTCATCGCCGAACTTCTATAGCAAATCCTTGTCTCTTTTATTGCTTTATTTCCTTTACGCATTTATTTATTGTGTTCTTTTTATTTATCGATTGACTTAAGGCTTCCGCAAGCGCAAAACTCTTTTATTTTCAAACTCATTTTAAAACGCTAAAGTAGCCAAGGAATCTCATTCACCCCCATCTTAGATTCCAACAAGTGGTATCAGAGCCATTTGATTTTTGTTTTTAAATCAAATCTTTTTTATGGCTAATCTAGCAAATGAGTTTGCTCAAGGTCAATCGACAAATAGACCTCCGCTCGTCACGGGTGATAACTACGGGTATTGGAAAAATAGAATTTCTCTATATATCCAATCCGTAGATTATGACCTTTGGAAGATCATAGTGAAAGGTCCACATATTCCTTTAAATGAAGTTGGGGGAATAAGTACTCCCAAAGAAATGGACGATTTCACTAGAGCGGATATGATTTTAATTTCTCAAAATGCTAAAGCTATTAATATTTTACATTGTGCTTTAGATATGAGGGAGTACAACCGGATCTCGATGTGCTCAACGGCAAAGGAGATATGGGACAAATTACAAATTTGTCATGAAGGAACAAATCAAGTGAAGGAGACCAAGATTGATCTTCTACAACTCAAATATGAGACATTTGAGATGGAGTCCGGAGAAGAGATGGATTCTATGTTTAGGAGGCTCACCCTAATTATCAACGAGCTTGCTCAACTTGGAGAGAAGTACCCTCCAAAGCAAATATGGAGGAGAGCACTAAGAGCCTTGCCTAAAGAATGGGACGCAAAGAGGACGGCCATCATCGAGTCCAACAAAGGAGAAAATGCCTCATATCACCTTGATGAGCTCCATGGCACATTGGTGACTCATGAACTTGAAGTTGCAACAAGGAGAGAAGTAAATGAGGAGGATAGCTCCAAAAGAAATGAAATTGCCTTGGTTGGAAGGAAAGATCATTCCGATGATGAAGAAGACGATGATGATGAAGAGATGATCTTGTTCACAAAGAAGTTCAAGAAGTTCTTCAACAAACATAGCAAGTCAAAGACCTCCAATGCTACCAAACAAGAATCCAAAAATGAGGTAACTTGTTATAATTGTCAAGATAAAGGCCATTATGCTAACAAATGTCCTAGGAAGAAGAATGAGGACAAAGGGAAGAAGAAGGTGTTTATAGCCACATGGAGTGATAGCGACTCCGATGAAGAAGCCACAAATCTTTGTTTAATGGCTCTTGGAGATGAAGGAGATGAAAGCGACGATGAGGTACCTTCATTTAATGAATTATTATATTCCTACCATGAACTTATAGATGCTCTTGGCAAATCCAAGATGAGTAACAAATTACTCAAACTTGAGATTGCTAAGAAAGATGAAGAAAATAATTCATTGAAAAATGAATTAAATTCTTTAAAGGTATCATTTTGCAAATTTAGTGAAAGTAGTTTAAAAATGAATGAATTACTTGGCTTGCAACGTTGTAGCTTTGATAAAGCCGGTTTAGGCTTCTCAAGCAAATCAAAAATATTTTCAAGCTTGTTTGCCAATGCTAAGCATGATTCTCCTACTTGTAACTATTGTTGTAAAAAGGGTCATACCAAGAACAAATGTAGATTTGCTAGAATCCAATACCAACCTAACAAAAGGTGGAAATGGATTCCAAAGGTGCCAAAGGAAGCTAACCCTCTAGGACCCAAAGATCAAATGGGTACCAAAGATCCTCCTCTTGGAAATTTATTTTGTAGGAACAACCATGGGAAGGAGGATGAAGGGTCAAGCAACTCAAAGGAGGAGTTTATCTTGTTCACCACCATAGAAGAAGCAAGAGGCATTGGACCAATGACAAGAACGAACTCTTGTCATCGAGGGTAAAATTTATTTTTACATGTTATAAGAGCAATTCAAAATTTAATTGGCACAAATTAATTGTGACCAATAAATTATGAAGCTCAATATTCATTGGAGTAAAATGCATAACCCCTTAGCATATGCACATATAAATTGTTTTAATGCATGATGCATGCTTATCTTTTTATAGTAAGTATCTTAATGTGCCTAAAATTCAAATTTGAATATGCAATGTGGAAATGTGCAATTATGTGATTAATAATCTTATCTAATGATGCATTGAGAATTATAATGTTTATTGGGCATAAGTGCATGAACTCATGGTAGAACATATGCACATTTTGAATTCATTGTTGATTGCCTTAAACGCATGTTTGTATTCCTCTTAATGATTTAATCTTGGGCTTGTTATGCTTATTACATGCTTGATGAGGAACATGTGTATAGTGTTAAAATATGGCTATGTGGCAACATATATTTGTGCTATAGTTATTTAAATTTTATGCTTTTTGATTATCACAAAAAGGGGGAGAATTTTGTGATAAACTTGAAACTTAATATATGCATGGTTTGAGGGGGAGAGTTGTTTGCTTTATGCTTTACTTAGGTAATCTTGTATGTGCTATGCAATTGTTAAGGGGGAGTCATGTTTACTCACATTTCATGCATATTACATATTCAAGTTTATCAAGTTCTGTGATCATCAAAAAGGAGATTGTTGAGCCTTAAACACATGGTTGTGTTTAATGCGTTAATTTATCTCCGGTTTATTGTTGAGTTTTGATGATCAACAAAACTTGCATTTGTTGTACTAATATGTCTACTTAGTGTACAGGGTTAGATTGATAAATTGGTTGGGAAGACCAATGGAAGAGAACCCAAGTTATACAATAACATATGCGAGTTCATAGGACAAGCGGTGATTTTTATCAAGGAATCTATTGAGCTTGGACGAGAAGGAATGACATCTATGAACAACCAATTTAAGTGTTCAACATGTGTGGAATGATGTTGGAACAATTTCTTATGATGGGATGAAGACCCACAAACCAATGGTCCGTTGGTGGGCAAATTAGTTTTGAAGCCAATTGGAGCGCAATGCAATGTTTTGATTATATCTCTTGGTTCGATGCTCCGAACAATGTGAATCCAAAAAGGTTGGAAAGCCAACTCAATATGCTAGATTTCATATTCAAACATCTCAGTCCAATTCGGATTGCATCATGGAGCAAAATGTCATGGAAGTCATAACAAGTGCAGATTGTAGCAATGTTTGAGCGACTGTAGCATTTTGGGCATAACTTCTTCATACATTAATGAAATGCAATGCAATTTTGTCCATACCTAGATAAGAGGAAGGGATACAACTTTTATGTTTGCCACTTTTCCCAGAAACGAGCTTAAGATGGTCGAAAAGTACAAAGTTTGAGAGTGTTGAAATCTGGGAGATAGTATGAGGCGATCCGAGCCATAGTTTGAGGCGATCCGAGCCATGTTGCGCACCATCGACTGAAGCGATGGCACGGTGTGCACGCTGGCGATCAGATCGCCCCAGGCGATGGAGATCGCCCGAGGCGATGTCCGAGGCGATCGAGGAGTGATTCAAGCCTTATGTGTAGCAACGGCTAGTAGGAGCTTTGGGGGCCTCCTACACTATAAATATGGATCTTTTGGAGCTTTTTGAAGGCAAGAAACAAGACTATAAACTACAAGAAAGCCTTGATCAACTCAAATTACTTTAGCATTGCAAACTTCATACATTTGTGTGTATTGGAGTTTGTAATTCATTTCTTGTTGTGTGAGTTTTGATTCTTCGTATTGGTACACCGTGAAGGTGTTTGATTGAGTTTCTTGTAAAGGTCCTCCAACACCAAAGCAAGTTGGAAAATTGTAAAGTCGCCAACAAGTAAAGTTGGTGCATGTGTTGTGGCTATCCTTGGAGCCCTTAAGGCCAAGAAGACTCGTGAAGAGTGTTGGTAGCTCGTGAAGAGCTTTGTGTACTCGTGAAGAGTATTGTGCTCGGGAAGAGCTTTGTAAACTCGGGAAGAGTTGGGTTGTGGCTAACTTGGAGCCCTCAAAGCCACGATCATTTATTCTAGTGGAACCTCGGTTGGAGGTTATCTAACCGGGAAGAGGAGACGTAGGCGATTCATCGCCGAAGTTCTATAGCAAATCCTTGTCTCTTTTATTGCTTTATTTCCTTTACGCATTTATTTATTGTGTTATTTTTATTTATCGATTGACTTAAGGCTTCCGCAAGCGCAAAACTCTTTTATTTTTCAAACTCATTTTAAAACGCTAAAGTAGCCAAGGAATCTCATTCACCCCCCCTCTTCGATTCCAACAACTTATGTATTATCGGTGCATGTAACACACATGCACCACTAGATGCAAGTTGTACATATAGAAGACTCATTATGTGATTTCAATATTAAAGTTGTAAATTGGGAATTTCAGACATCATAGAAGGCTCATGATGTGAAATAACAAACTAAAATAAGAAAGCAACACCTAAGTCTGAAGGTGCATGTAAGTTACATGCACCACTGAGTAAATTGGTGCATGTAAATTATATGCACCGGTAGACTCATGAGATGTTGGTGCATGTAAATTACATGCACCAATGGTTTCAATATCATTACATTCTCAAAATTTTAATTCAAACAATTGATCGAATATCTCAAATACATTATAGTTTTGAGTTTCACATTAAAAATCTACAAACAATCATTACAATAAAATTGAAATTCATAATACACATAAAATTTTCATTCAAACAGATCGAACATATCAAATACATTATAGTTTTGTGTTTCACATTAAAAATCTACAAACAGTCATTACATAAAATCTGAAGAAATATAAAACCAAATCAACGCAATTGGTAAATAGATGATAAATTAAGAAGAAGATGATTTTGTCTTCTTACACAACCGTCTTTATTTTCGTTTCTTCGCTACCAATGTGCGCAGCTCCTATGTTATGGAAGGAGTGACAACTTCTGATGAATGACGTTGGTGGTATGGACATGCGGCTGGTGTGAGGGTTGTAGACTAGGATTTTGATGTTGAAGGAGGTGGTCGAAGGAAGACAGAATATTATTTTGGTCATTTCGACCAAAATTGAACCTAGTTGAAAGATTTTTTTTTTCCGGGTGATTGAGCCGAAAAATCTTTTACCTAATGATATTGGCTCGAAATTTTTCCATAATTTATTGAACACGTGATTCAATGAAATTAAAATTGTTGAACATGTGATCCATTATGTTTAGTAGTGCTGATCTTGTACATGTATTACTTGCTGAAACTAGATAAATACAAATTTTATATTTGTTAAATACAACGATAGCATCAATTATTAACATAAAATTATATTCAATGATTTAAATTTGATATAATTATAAAGAGATTATAAACAAAAAATATAATATTGACATATTTAGAAATATCAATTTAATTTATTTTAGCATGGCCAACAAAATTTAATATTAAATCAAGACATAACAATTCAAGCTTTAGATAATGGGAAATAGAGCTCTACGGTCGATAGATTTGCGATCGAGTCGTGTTTGACAAATAAAAATTGAAAAGACTGAGTGAGATATATTCATAAATTAATTAACTAAATACACAGATGTCGCTTTCTGTTCCATTTCCTCAAATTTCTCTCATATTCAATCAAATCGAACTGGCTTTCTCGTTAGTTTATCCCAGGTAATTTGAAGCGCCGGATGGATAAAATCCACTCTAGCTGATCTGAATTCTGCGTAGCACGAGGAAATCTAATGTTATTGGTTTTGAGATACTTTATGTTTGTGGAGATAGATACACATTCACGTGTATTTGTAGACTTGTAGAGGTGTGAAGGTGTGTTCGTGGAGGATGGCGGCTGCTTCGTCGGCGGTGTGTTTGTGGCTCATGGCGGCATGCATGTCAGTGTTCCTTGTGAAAACGACTCTTCCGTTTCCAGGCTCTCTATGACGTCTCATTCCCATCTCAGCAGATGGGGGTCTCGTAGGAGGAAGATGGTTCTCGCCAAGTGCGCGCCGCAGTTCCACGGCATTCTCGGTATCATGAGTTCTTGTTTAGATTTCGAGCCCTGCGATCGATCCAAGAAATCTGAATCTTTCTTCGGCTTCGGATCGAGGAATATTTGGCTGCATCGCAGGCGCAGGAAACTCCATTGCCCTGACGCCCATTCTGGTGAATTTTATGTTATGTTATATTTTACATGGGTGTGATCGAGCTAGTTTTATGTGGTGTTGATGCGATTCCTAAAGTTTAGTGTTTAGTTGGCTTTATTTTAAATTTAGTGTGAGGTTAGTCCATCATCATCTATCTCTATGGTTGATTAGTTTCAATTTTAATTTAGGCGTGCTGGTGATTGGTTTCTTTAGATTAAGGTTTTGCTCGTCCTTTTTCTCCATAAACTTGTTAACAACCGCAATTCTGTAACTTCCTTGGATTCATTAATTCGTGGAATCAATATATCATGAGGAAACTGAGTATATTGTCGTGTTTCAATGATTTCTGAGTACTGTTGATTTTTTAAATTATTCGCATTAAGAATGTCGACCCCTCTTGATTTTCTTGTACTTCGAACCTTTATACAGTTTTTCTAAGGTGGGTGAGGTTAGGTTTGTCGATTTTCAACTTTAATGGTAGTTGCTGCTCACAACCCTCCATCTCAACACTTTTGTGCTTTGCTTCTGAACTGACTTTGAGGTACCAAAAGGTGGTTCATATTGTTTGACCTGATATATGAGAATTATGCATGTGACACCTCGTGACAAAAGTTCCTGTAGATTTCAGTTTGTTTCTTGATTTTGATACCTTTGACTGGTTTCACAATAGATTATTGATTTCTCTTGGTTATGTAAAGTATAGAAGTAATGGCTGTAGCTATGCAACCGGCCAGTGAAGTTGCTCCCAAGAAGAAGCCTTCAACCAAACATAGGCGAGTGGTAGTGACAGGTTTGGGTTTGGAGACACCGATTGGTAATGACCCAGATGTGTTCTACAATAACCTGCTCGAGGGTGTCAGTGGCATCAGTGAGATAGAAGCTTTTGATTGTTCACAGTATCCTACAGTATGGTTCTATCGTGATTTCCTTTTTAGTCTTCAGCGTTAGCCATTCAGCTTTTGACTGTCTGCAATTTAACTGTAGAGAATTGCTGGAGAGATCAAGGCTTTCTCCACAGACGGCTGGGTTGCGCCTAAACTTTCCAAAAGAATGGACAAGTTCATGCCTTACATGCTAACAGCGGGAAAGAAAGCCTTGGCTGATGGAGGAATTACGGCAGATGTCATGGATGAAATAGATAAAGCAAGGTGTGGCGTATTGATTGGCTCTGCCATGGGTGGGATGAAGGTGAGCCGTGAGTCTATAGTGTTGCTTTGAACGAATATGAAATTAGTGGAGGAACTTTGGAGTTGTGCATTTGCAGCCACAAATTTGAAGATTTTGCTTTCATGCTTTTTACTTGTTACTCATATTTCTTCAGAATTTAACTTGTGTTCATATAACATAATGGTACCTTTTTCTTTTGAAATTTGTTGCCAATCCATCTGTGATAGTGCATATGCCTTGGATGAATATGATATTGTTTTCTTCCTATCACCTAGATCATATCTGGTAGATGTTGGAAGTCTAACAGTGGGTTGAAGCATGCACTAAATGATTCTATATGCTTGGAAATATGCAATACGTTTTTTTTATTGTTTTAATCAATAAAATTCTGGCTCAAGACACCAACATACTATCTTCTTTGCTGCTTTAGTTATTGGACAGGTTTTTAATGATGCAATTGAAGCTTTGCGGATCTCATATAGGAAGATGAATCCATTCTGTGTACCTTTTGCAACCACAAACATGGGTTCTGCCATGCTCTCTATGGATCTGGTTAAATGAGTTTATTTTCTGTTTACTACAATGGCAACTTGAGTAAGTGATGTGTATCGTGGTATGCTAAGCTTGATTAACTATGTATTGCAGGGATGGATGGGCCCAAACTACTCAATATCCACTGCCTGTGCAATGCATACTGAATGCTGCTAATCACATTATCAGGGGTGAAGCTGTAGGTCTATTGGTTTTTTTTTTTTCAGGCTATGGAGCTGAAGCTTCATACTCTGTTTGCATTCTTGAAGGGTCAGCTATAAAAATATCATTGATAAATGCTCCAGTTGTTTGTTGACACTTGTTATTTTACAGGACATGATGCTTTGTGGTGGTTCAGATGCGGCAATAATACCAAATGGTAACATTTTTTCTCTTGATTTACATTTGTCAAACCCTTGTTTCTTCAGTTTCTTGGTCATAAACTTTGGTGCAGGATTGGGAGGCTTTGTCGCCTGCAGATCACTGTCTCGGAGAAACACCGATCCTTCTAAAGCCTCACGTCCCTGGGATAGTGTAATTTTCTACATATTTGTTCTTAACCATATGTGCTGTAATTTGGCGTGGAAAACTGCTGAAAATGAGAAATCTATTGTATTATGTTTTATGTTTCACTTTCAAATACATTCCTTATTCCATATTTTGTTACTTTTTCTAGAGCCTAGCCGGAGATTACCAAGTTAAAGCTGATGATTTTGTTAATTCATGTTTTCCATTAACTAATTATTTATTACTCATGAATCTTTTAAAGCTGGTATTTATATATTTGGACATTCATCAACCGATGCACATGAAGATCTTACCGCTATCAGTAATAAGGATTGGGAGAAAAATTTAGTTTGTCTTGTCAGCAGGACTGCGATGGCAAACTGTGTGGCACTTCAGGGGTAAACTCTTGTGAGTTGTCCTTTAATGAGAGTCCTTAAAAGACACCACTTGAAAACAATTATTTTAATTAATTATTCATACTCGAGTGCTGGATCTGCTTGTCTGCATGATTCAAATGTTCTATATTGATCTCGATAATAAAACAGTTTATTTCTTACATTATCAAGAATGGAAAAGTTACACTATTCGTGTAAAACATCAAACAGTCTTCTGACTACTAGTGATGAGAAGGGAACTAGCAAAAGCAATTCTTTATGCTGAGTATCACTTCCCCAGAAACTCTTTTATCTTGGACAGAATCGTGATGAATTTGTTATGGGAGAAGGGGCTGGAGTATTGCTTCTCGAAGAACTTGAGCATTCTAAGGTATTCTGAAACTCCAATCTGTTAAGTTCGTGGCTTTGAATTCATGCAAAAACTGCAGTTAGCGTATTTTATTATTGAAACTTAAAATTATGTGTGTTTTGAAAATTTGTAATGGGAGTAAATTGTGTTTTGGGTTTTGTTTTTGGGGAAAAAATGAATCTTCGATGATTGGGGTTTTAAAAATTATAAGATACATTATAGTGTATAGAATGTAATATAATATAATAATAATATGGTATTTTGGTGATGAGTATAAAATTGAGATAAAATTAATGAATATGTTGGAAGATGTGAAAATGAGTTTTTAAAAAATGAAACAAAAACGAGATAATTGTGGTGGTTGTGCTTTTGTTTTTAAAGATGAGAAATTATTTTCTGAAAATGAAAATATCATTGCCCAAGTGTTCAGTCATTTTCGCATGATCAGAAAAGAGGTGCTGCTATCTATGCTGAGTTTCTTGGTGGAAGTTTCACTTGTGATGCTTATCACATGACGGAGCCTCATCCTGAAGGTACCTTTGTAATTTTATGGCCTTCATGTTCTTGTGTAATTTGTTGAGATGCCAAGTTTATTAGTGTACTTTGAAAGAAAGGGATGGGTATTAATATTTGTCAAGTGCTGAAGATTGAAAAGATAATGTTTTCATTTAAATACTTGACGGATTCACCCCAATCGAGCCCAACTCTTTCTCTAAACTATGTTATGATATTCCCAATCCAATCACACAGAAAGTAAACAATTAAAATGGACAAAAAATGATGCTCTTAATTACTCAACTTTTTGAAGTATGATAAATGCAGGGAAGTATTCATGCTAATATGTCATAAATAGAGAAGAGAACAAACCAACTAATTCCTTACTTTCTCTCTAATAACCACTGAAAGAAAACAGTTAACACTGACAGAGATAGTCTGGAATTTAATTGTAATCTTCAAATGAATCATATTATCCAAGCACTACTTTTTGAGACTACCATGACCTGGCTCCTAGCCTTCATGAATGTTTTAAAACACGATTACTAGAACTTGCAATATAGTTTGACTAGTTTGTGAAATCAGCACATTGATGGCGACGACGAACTTGGGTGAACGATTGTTTCATTGATTAGTTCATAGCTAACTCTGAGTTTTTATTATTTCATTGGAAATAGGTTGTTCAGCAAGTACTCAAGCCTGGTTGTGTATGCTTAAATGTTACATCTTTCTTAATGATGTCCCCTTTTAATTTTTTGACGGTTTAGACTTATTCACCTCGTGACTTTCACCTGATCAACTTTACTACTCCATGATGTTTGAAGTGAGAACTTGACCTTCTCCGTGGCATGGACTGTTGCTAGATTTTCGTTTTATCCATTAGTTGAGGGAATGAGCTCTTTTTCCTATTAGGCTTTCGAGCTAAGTCATTACTTAATCGAAACATAATTTGGACTTGTTGGCTTAGTAATAAAGCAGGAATTGGTGTCAATTCTGTGCAAAGACAAGATTCCATTATTTAAACCTGCAAACAAGCATGCCTTTATGTTATTATAAACTTTGATATATTTTGGCTTCTTGATATTTTAATTAGGAACTGGTGTCATTCTGTGCATAGAGAAGGCTCTAGCTCAGTCAGGAGTACCTAAGGAAGATGTGAATTATATAAATGCGCATGCATCATCTACTCCAGCTGGCGATCTCAAGGAGTATCAAGCCCTCATTCGTTGCTTTGGCCAGAATCCTGAGGTTTCCAAATGAAAATTAATTCTCTCAGATTAGTCCTAATTTTTAAGACAGTTTTTGTGCTACGTACACCTACATTTGCTTATATGCAGTTAAGGGTGAACTCGACAAAATCAATGATTGGGCACCTTCTTGGAGCATCTGGCTCCGTGGAGGCTGTTGCAACTGTACAGGTGCATTGCAGATTTATATATTTTGCTGATCTAAGAAATTGTAGAGCGAGCATATTTGATTAAGTTATTTGAGTGAAATCTCTTGGGATCTCTTCCTCTATTAGAAAATAACATTAGACATGAAGTAGCAAATTTCTTTACCCGCAGGGGCTAACAGTTGAGGTCATGGATATCTGGTCTAAAATATGGAATGATAGAAGTGAAAGTAGAATAGGCACGTACATCCTTTCTATATCAGTTCTAAGCTTCGTTGACGTTGACTTGTCAAAATGAGTGGCAAAGATTTCCTACCGAATGATTTATCCTTTCACTTGTTTCAACTAACGCTCCTTGGTGTTCTCATTTGTTAATGTGTGCCAATGTAGTTAGATTTCAATTGCTATCTGTAATACATACTTTGTCCATTGTTTTTTTTTTCAATTGGAAAATAGAAAAAAAAAAGTTTCAATTTTTATGTCGCAGTAACCATTACGTGCCCCTTATCAAGGGCATATGAATTTGTGATAAACCGATTGAATATTTTTTATGTCTACGTGGAATAATGATAATCCGTTATTATGAACTTTATTCTGCAGGCGATTCGGACTGGCTGGGTTCATCCAAATATAAATCTTGAAAATCCAGATGACGGGTTGGTATGTTTCTTTCATTGCTATGCTTTCTTAGTAGTTCTACGTTTGAATGAGATATTGATTGACAATTGCAATCTTGTCAGTTGTTCACTTGGCTGAAAAATATTTTTGTGCCAGCTATTAAATGTATCAAATGTTCATTTGGTGTTGCCATTATGTTAGCAGCTGTGGCACTTTATTGACTATAAGCATCTGGAAAAAAAAAATCAACTCTTGACCTAAATATATCGAAGTGGATGAAAGCATGCATACTGGGTAGTTGGGCTATGAGATCAGTCGGCATTTCTAAAGAAGTATTTTACTTCCAATGCGAGTGACCAAGATGCATTTATTCTATTTAAGATTTGTTTCACATGTAGGTATAGTATTTAATGACCAACAATGTGTTTTTACAAGTTAATTCTGCTGAGGCTCCACCCTTATTTGTTTCATAAAGCTGTATACCGTATTGATGAAGAAACCACATATTGACCCAGGATACAAATGTGTTGGTGGGACCAACCAAAGAAAGACTGGACATTAAGGTGGCATTGTCCAATTCATTTGGGTTTGGAGGCCAGAACTCATCGATTTTATTTTCACCATACAAGTAGATTTTGCCATGCTTGTGTTGGTCAAGCAATACGCCATAGGTATGTAATCGTGTTCACATTGACTAAGCATTTCTAGATAATACCGAACACTTGAACTATTTGTCTATAGACAACAACTAATTAAGCATCATAAATAACTTATGTTGTGGATTTTCGCAAGTGTAACATAAAATTTTGTCCAAATAAATAAAAATCTACATGCATCTCACTTTTTGTGCTGTGCAAAATGGTTAGTTTCGTGCATTACAGCAATTTCATATAGTGATTCTTACTCAACCAGTTACGAAGTTCTGCATTTAATTGCACGTATTGTCACCTTCCTTACCTAATCAAACGGTTTTTGCTGTCTCTGCAGTGTCTTTATTTAGTAATCGCACGCTCAAAGGGATTATTGCAGAGGACAAAAGAAAAGAAGTGGCCTTTGAAATGCATTGATAATCAAATCTCTATAAATTCTTTGAGATTGTTGTTATACTCTTTTCATCTATGTTGGAGATCTGATATGATCTCTATGTAATCTCTACCCTTGTTTTTCCATCCAATATTTGGATGTACGAGCAGAACGATGATTCCGGGTCTGTACATGTGTGAAATTTTCACTGGTTTTTATGTAGCAAGTCATTAGTGACATGTATTGCTGCCTGCGTTCGTATTTGTTTACCATGCTTGTTCCAAGGCTGCTGATTTTCTAGACATGAATGCTGAAAGTTTCTTGAAATGTTTTATGCGTTGGGAGTTTATATACATGGATGAGGTTGCTGTGATTTAATCATAGCAGAGGACTGGCTAGCCAATTCTAGCATGTGGCAAAAAATTCTTTGTTAATTTCTCAGGAATGTGGTAGCTTATAAGGATTGGAGACTATAAAAGGACATTCGCATTAAATTGTCAAGGATACGATAGCCGGTGGACTCAAAACCTAAATCTAGCTCATCGATGAGAAAATTTAGACCCGTGCTCTTGTAATCAATAAAGATAAATGACCAAGATCGATATTTATAATCTTCGAGGTAAGAAACATCGCAGAATGGATAATGACAGAAAGAAGAAAATGAAAAAAGCGCAAAAAATGTCTGAGCGCGGGTTCGAACCAGGGACCTCTGGTGTGTGAGACTAGCGAGATAACTAACTACACCACCCAGACTTCTGTCGCACTGCGGCTGGTTATAATCTACTTTAAAAAATCAAAGTTCCAATCTTCAAAATAAGGAAACCCCCAAGGAAACATTTCAAGTGGCCAACACCATGCCCAGAAAGGTAGCTGTGGACCTCTGGTGCTTTAGCGTTGAAAGAAATTGTCACTAGTTGGACACCACTCGTAATGTCAAAAGAACTATTAATTATTACCCTTGCAGCTTCATTCATTATCGATTTATCATTTCATATATCAAAGCACAAAACGGACAAAATATCCACAATGGCGTCCAGACTAGTTTCTGTCTGACGGCTTGATGACGGTTAAAGTTTCATCATAAATCATAGCGCCAAGCTCATTAAATTTGCACAATGAATAAGTAATTTGATTTACATTCAGTCTAAGGTACAGATAGGGGTCTTCTAAGATCCAACGACAACAAAATTCATTCCAAGACTCAATATTCTGAAGAAGTCCCAAAGAAAGAGTGGCCAAACATAATTTTTATAGTACATAAAAATTTCCTTAAATATATGGTCTCATCATCAGAACTCGGCCCGGCTAGGAAAAGTAAATATTTAATGTCCAAACCTGTGCCTTTTGCTCCTTTCATGCTTTCTTCTGGCTGCCTTTCCTTTTGCCCTTCTTGTAAAGAGTTCTTTTCATGGAAAGAGCATTAGAAACACTTTTGCCTTCTAGTTTCTTAGTTAACTTAACTACACTTGCCATTCCTTTCCTCGCAGCTGCCCGATGCTCAGGTCTTCGGCTCACCATTTTACGGTCAAGTGGCCAGTATGCGTAAGGTTCAAGCTTGTCCTTTCTCTTTAAATCACCACCTGCCTTTTTGCTGGCATACTCCTTACCCGTGTATGACCACCCAGAATCCAATGTCTTCCTCCGCTTTTGAGCTTTCCTTGAGCTTGCAGACAAAAGACTTCCAGCTTCACTCCTATCATCCACCTGAATGTCAGAGGACAAGCCTCGTTTCTGTTCCCTATCTCCCTTTTCTTTCTTTCCATTCTCGTGAATGATTAGACGCCCTTCAGAGTCTATGTCTGGTTCATCATCTGACTCAGACTTCTTCTCGACTACCTTTGATGATCTAAGAGCAGACCTTGTCTTCTGACGATCAAGCAAGTCAAGGGGATCTTCATCTAATTGGTCGAAAAAATCTTCTTGTAAGCTCTTTGCTGCTTTACGTTTTCTCTTGGATCTGATCAAATTATGTTATTAGTCAAATTCAAAATAAATCCAGAACATTTATCCTAGATAATTATATATTAGGTAAAGCATAATACAAATATACACCAACTTACTGAAAAGAAGCTTTGGGTTGCAACATTGACGAATACCCACTATGACGACTGGAAAAACTTATTTTATCAGCAAATTCATCAGCACTGGTCCCTGTTTCCTCGTCGAAATCAGAAAATATTTTTGTATGATTCCATCCGCTTTTCCTGTACACAAGGTTAAGGCGTTAATAAATGAGAACATAAATCAAATAGTGACCATGTAACAGTAACATATAATCGAATCAGCAGAATGTTGAATTCTTTTTTCAAGTGAATTTCAAAGGTCCTTGTAGCCGGTCATCTTAAGAGACTAATTTCATATTTGTTCAAGTAGCAAGTCTTGGCCAACACAAGAAAGCATCTTTGAAAAATGTGCATGTAATTATTGATTCCATGAGCCGGGTTCTATTCTCCCGTGATAGCAGCTGCAGAGAAATGCCATACTTGACAAGTAAAAGGTGCAAACAAAGCTCACAAACTGAGATGGCAAATGCAGATTCATGATCACAGGGCATTTATGAAAAATAAAATTGATAACCATTTCAAATCAATCAGATAATTATAGAGTTTGTATCAGTACCATGTTTCCAGAAGCAACCACAATAACTATAATTTTCCTTGATGGGTTAGGATTGAGGGAAATTAAATTTTCAAACTATCATACTCCAAAGTAACGCTTAATTTTATTCTACAAAATTTCCAAATTTATCATACTCCGAATAGATCTCAAGGTAAATACAGAATTAAAGATCCTGGACATTTACATATATAATAAGCAGAAACCGAGTTGTCCAAATTTCAGGAGAGTTAAGACCATAATTTCTGTTGACAAAGGAAACAAATAATTCAAACATGTAATGTATCTTCTTTCCAACTATTCATGTGCATAATTGACAGACCATACCTTGATGTAGTTGCTTTCGATATAATGGACCTATTTTCTATAGTTTTAGCAGATCTTGTCCTCTCTTTTCGCTCCTTGAGCTGCATTAAGGAGAATGGACTATGCATCAAACAATAAGCCCATATAGAAAAAGATTATCTTGTTTGGAAATCTTGACAACCTTTCTTATATTAGTGAGAAGTTTCATATGCTCTACAGGAATGACTTCCTTCACGGCATCCAGACCACATTTCTTGACAAGCATTTCAAGGAGTAACTTAACCTACACAAATACATAAAGCTAGTAACTAAACCACAACACATGCATAAACAATGCCAATGCAAAAGGGAGCAAATCTCAAAGCTTAATTTCAGTTCGTTGCACCCATAAGCATTTTTTGTGGATTAGAAGCATAAAATCTAAATCAAAAGGACCTCAAATACTAAGTAATAGATAAAATGAGCAAAAACTTTACCTTCGCCTTGAAATGGTTTCTAGTGCTATCTTGCCAATTGAGCACACCTTCAACCATGCTTCGCAAGTGTGTATGCAAGCCTTCAGCATGTGACTTTGCCACCAATACCTTCAGCAATCCTAAATTAGCCTGAATGAAGACAAATATTCAGAACCAAAGGCACCAAATTACAAGCGGATATTTTTTGGCAAAATCAATAACATAAGCAGTGGACCTTAATTATTTCTTTGTTTTTCCTCTGTAGGAGGAGATATGTAGCAGGAAGAACATGGTACGCAGCAGATATAAGATCAGAGAACTCATAAGCCAAGCGAGCTAAGCCCTTCATAGAAGCACTGATCATATGAGGGGTCTCACCAGCAAGGCCCCCAGCAACCTATAACCAAGTTAATAAGAAGACTATAGAAATGAAGATAACCAGTGATACACCTCGGCACCTCCCAAACCTCATATTTCCGTACCATGCTAAAGAATTTGTATAAATGATCCTTATTGCCACCCCTATCTTCATCATCACATGCCTGACCAATCTGGACTAGGATGTCATAAGCTCTATTTCTTGTTTTCTTATTAACCTAGCAAAAAAAAACATCAAAATTCTGTCAGCACCCCAGATCAAATCATACATCACTAAACGAACGCGATATCAATTTAAGGACACTGAAGTTAAAACGGGCACTTTGTAGCTATTTCCAAAACAGATTCTACATAAAATAAATAGAGCTTCCACCTAATACTCTGTCACTGACCTTGTCTGGTAGGATTTTAGTCCTGTTAAAAGAAGTTGCAATTAAAGGTACAGGACTACAAAGGATTGAGTAGATCAAAGCTGACAAAATAACAAGATGCAGTCCTGCAAAGGCGAGGGAATCTCATATATATGGAATATGTGTCACCTTCAAGCTACGGTTACAGCTGAAAATAATTGCTCGCCACAGACCTAGGGAAGAAATCTCACAAAGACCAAAACATTATATTAAGGTTGTGGAGAAAATCAAAATATTTTTTTTCCTTTCTTTTTTCATCTTTATAAGAGCAGGAGATCTAATAATCACTTCTTGCAGTTAACTGCCACTGGTTGTATGATAATGAACACGTGGAGTTACTCGCAGTCATTGTTAGATATCAACCAAAGCTTGGTAAAAAGAGGTCATCCAAAAAAAACATAGGGATGTACCTCTCTCAATGCGAGTATGATTTCAGTAAGGAAAGAACTAGTAATTTCCAGCCTTCTCTGTTCAGATCCATCCTGTTGGCAGGCATGCAAAACATGTGAAATACACGAAAGATAGTCTCCATATAGTACGGATTTGCTTCTGATGTAAGCAGAATCCGGATATAATATGACCATAGTCTCCGTTACCTTCGAAGCATGGACAATCAAGAAGTATAAACAGTCAAGCCTGTAACGTTTAGCTGAAAAATGACAAGAGGGCAGCACTTCAATCATCAAACTCAACACCTCTTCATGCCTTCTTGAAATAAAGTCATCAGAGAACTGTCATTGGATGCCAGTTGCGTCATTATCCAGACATATAGGTGATAATTCATATAAAAGTTAGCCAATTATGCCAATCAAGAAAACTTATGGAGGCTCATCTGAAGTAATATTAAGAATTCATGTAGCAGCATACTCATTGTCTTTAACTTGTGCCAGGTATATTGGATGCCAATTTGAATATAATAGGCTACAACACTACTAATATTTTTCAAGTACATATCAACATCATAGTTGGTTGCATGCATCAAACACGAATACATAAGGCTGCTACACGTGATTTCTGGATGACATTTTTATAAGTCAGTTCCATAGAACTAAAGACATTGTATATATTAGATGTAAAAGCATGAAAAATAGTTAGAAAGCAGCTCAATAAGCACATTGACGTAAAATTGTTCCAAAACTAATCATACACTAAAAAGGTAGAGAGCTAGTTTTATCATTCGTAATCCATGGATTGCCATTTACCCCAGACTAGTAACATGCATACCAAAGACATATTTCGGAATAAAATGAACATGGCACCTTAAACAAAACCTCACAAAATACTGCAACAATATATTATAATATTAATAATAAATCCATTTAAAAGTTATAATCTCTGTTTCGCCCTCCATTGATATTCTAAAACAATGAATTTTGTTGCATTTTAGATAATCCTGGCATTGCTTCCATACCAGTATTAACATGATACTAAAAGAACAAGCAAATAATTATCATTTGAAAGTTACTATTAGTATATGTTAGCTAAATAGACTACCTTAAATACCAAAGAAAGTACTCTGTAAGCCTTTTTCTGAACGAAGCCATCGACATCCTGAAATATAGCAACACTTTGATTTACTCAAACACTTTAACATACAGAGATATACTTATCCTACACATGGACGAACAATAGGCATGCAAACTAACCTTCAATGCAGGTTGAATAGCAACAAAGAGGAGATCAATTTCCTTGGCATCTAAGCCAGGCAAAAGTGAAACTGCAAGGTCAAACAACTGTGCCCTATACATAAAACATATACATATCAGTATGTAGCAACATCCCAGTTCATTACCTGATGCACAAAACAATCAAGAAAAGAATTGAGAAATAATTATAGATCAGAAACAAATCAAATAGGCCACCTGGCTACAGAGAGAGACTTTTCATCAGATGCATTTTCAACCTGCATGAAATTGTAATCTTTGGAGTTCCCTGACTTGCCAGCCTCTTGGGTAACCTTTAGAAGCTTCTGCATGGTGGTCTTGAAAAACCTTGTGACCACTTCTTTATCAGATATGGAAGCAAGTTCACCAATTGTGGCCTGTAAGAAAACCATAACTTGTAAAGTACCAACCAAAATCCAGTTTGATGGAGGTCAAAAATTATTGAAATTTGAAGTCAATAATATGCTATGATATTTTCTCATTTACAGACTATGAAGCATCAGTTGCCAAAGATTCTTATCACAACTGTATCATCGATAATCTAATTTCCACATCATTCAACCAAAATATTATATGAAACAAAAGTAGTTTTTCACAAGAATAATACGAAAGAATACCTGCAAAACACCACCATTAGCTTTGGAAGATTTGAAGTAGACTCCAGAAAGAACAGACAACAACTCACGAGCAGAAGAGCGCAACACATTCAAGTTGGCCTTCGCAACATGTGAAGTGTACAAGGCAATGGCCCGCTCTTCTGCTACTCTGATTTCATTATTCGAACTTGAATCTTTTCCTTCCAAAATTCTCTTATTCTGCTGAATTAAAATCTGCAAGCTGGAGCATATAATCCCAGAAATGTCAGGTTCTTCACGAAGAACAGTACATAATGCTTTCTCTAGATCCTTGAAACTTTCAGCTGTATCCATAGGGTAGTTGCAAAATGATGGTAGCAACGACCACAAAGAGTACACAGTTCCATCAACGCTCCTAGCTGAATAAATCTTTCCTTCTTGCTCAAGCTGAAATTAAAATCACAATTCTAGCACAAACTAAAAATACGATAAATAGTTATAAAATTACGCTGAAAGACATCAATACCACTGCAGATCTCCGCTTCATTGCTCCAACCATGGGTAAAAGTGACTCAGTAAAAAATTTTAGATTAGCCCCAACTGTATACTGTTTCAGAATTGGAAAAAGCCAAAGATTGGCCTCAGATAGCTCTTGGACATCCAATTCAAGAGGTATAAGAAACAGAAAAGTCTCAGGCCCCATGGCAGAAAGAGCTGATCCAACACACTCATGCAACTGCCAAACAATAAGTATACAAGCTTAAAAAACCAGATAGCGAGTGGATAAGAAGATGAACAATTTGCATCCATGTTCAGAAAATGTAAAACATAAAGAATTTTATGCAACAAGATACCACCTTAATTACTTAAAACTACAGTTTTACCATACTTTCACAAACAAGAACACCTACTAAAAATGTTCCAGATATGCTCATATAGCACATAATAAAAGCAAACATTGTAGAACAAACCACCAAATCCCGATGCATAAACAGACAGGGGATCAAACCTAAAGTACTCATAAATTTCTGTCTCTAAGGTATTTCTGAACAAAAAAAAAGGTTAGGCAACTTGCTACACGAGCATCATAGATTAGCAACATAGCCAGTGACAGGCTCAAGATCTCAGATACAGGAATGGTGGGCCACTTCCCAATTACAAACATGAAGCAATAGACAAAGAGGAAAGAAAGAGGGTAGGAAGAATCTTTTGAAATACTGGAACAAGTTGCTCTCATAATCATGGCTGTACAAGTGACTGCAATCGCCCAGAACACCACAAACATGCTTTGAACCCCAAAAATACCTGTTTCCTGAAAGGAAAGTCTCCATCTGGCAACTTTTGCATGTCTGCTAAAGTCTTCAGTGTTTCCTTTACGAAGAATAAAGAATTTTTACCTGCAAAGTGAGTAGTATGGAGCAAATTTTCAAACTACACAGAGAATGCAATTCAAAAATAAAAAGGGAAAAACGCTTCTCTCATGATTCTCAAGGAAAGGTGTAAGGACAAACATCCTTACCACATAATGAATTGAGAAAATAACAAGTTGGGCAAACTTTAAACCATATTTGCTTGCATCAGTAAACCCCAGAAAGTTGCTCATGCATTTGAAAAATCAAAAAATCTCCAAGGCATCATAAACAAAACAGGTTTCATTACTTGGACCTTTTAACAAACATGGTCAGAATGGACCGATAAACAAGAGCCACTACCTAATTTGTCAAATATGGTTGAGACTATTTGAAATGACTTATCCCAGACTTCAGCATAATGATAACTGAGCAAACTTTCAATGGTTGCACAGATTTTTTCAATGACAGTTGGACCAGACTTCCTAGAGGTGACATTGATATTGGCTGTGATCTGGTCGACACCCTGTTGGATCAAGTTTTCATCAATGCACGCATGTATTAAGCTCTTAAACGTTGTCACTGCTGCAACCAAGGCCTCCTCATGTTCAGAAGCCAAAACATCTGAAAATCCCCAACAATAGAAGTGCATGCTTAAGCAATTATGGCCGTAGTTTAAAACCAAAGGAAAATAGAGACAAAATTAGAAAGGTTAAGTGGTTTTCAGTACATACTATATAATAGACGACGAACAAACGAAAAACATGACAATAAAAATAACCTTTAAGCGCATTGAATACAACTGGAAGTTTCACCACACAAATTTGTCTGTTAAGCAAATAAACTCTTTTCATCCCAGTTTCCAGCAAGCGAGCAGTGAATGTCATCTCATCAGCAGATGACTCATTGCTAGATAGCGAAGTAGCTAGTGAGCATAAAAGATCAAGAAGAACTTCTCCAGAAACTTCCCCAGTAGAACTGAGAGCATTCAGACCATCGGTTATGCGACTAGTAACCAGGGGTTGTCTCAGTTCCAAGAGAGATTTGAAATACTTTAAGACATTGTTTGAGGACTTTGACGACATATATGGAAGACAAGATTTAAGAGCGTCCAGAATATAAAGGACCTCCTGTGCTCCTTTGGGCCCTTCTGAAGTATCGGTCTTTGATCCACCAGCGAGTAGAAGAAACCTCTCAAAGATATTTGTAATTCCTTCACTTGCAAGTGTCAGCAATGGTGCAAGCCCAGGCGCTGACTGAAAATACTCTAAGACTTCATGCAGACATGACTGTGATTGCTTTCTAACCTGTATTTTGCCATCCAAACAGACAGTCATTACGGTCTTGTAATAAATTTTAACATGTTTGCCACAAGAAAGCACTCGCATAATCTAACATAAGTACCATAACCATAAGAAATACTCAGAAGATGATTCATCCTTAATTCGAAGCAAAGAAAAAAGGCAACAAAAATGTCAATCTGGGGTGGACAAATCATTTAAAACCCTGATTAAAAAAATAAAATAAAATAAAATAAGGTATTTCTAACTTAGAAGAAAAGGAGTTCATCCTCAAAATAGCACAGTTGAAATTAGGCACGCTTACTAGATTTAAAGTGCAGTCTTGACTTACTATACTAACAGTGAAAAGAAAGAAAAAAAAAATTCAACACAATCTGCCATCAACTTTTTCAGCCCCAAAAAAAGGCTGCATGTACTGCCTCACAAAGTTCCACATTGAATAGTTAAATTAAGAATTAAGTTAAGAATATGATAAATATAGTAAAAGAAAATGTATTTTACTTGGTTCTTTTTTGTCTCATCTTTATTAAATAGACCAAAGAATGCCATAAAAAATAGTATTAAACAATACTCCACTCGGACTACAACCAACAACACACAGTTGTTAGAAGTGCAGGAGCACTAAAGCTTCTAAGTATCGCAGAGTCTGGGCGCAAGATGCAAGGCAAGGCACACGTTTTATTGAAGTGAAGCACCTTAAATAATGATATGCTAGAATCTGAATATCTTAAACAAATTTCGTCCAGTATAATGCAATAGTACTTTAGGAATTATTAAAGAGCGACAAAACAAAGTTCATTAGAATACACTTGAAAATAAATGTTCACTGTCTTGCACTTCATCGTGGATTTACGATATCTACTTTGAAAGCGTTTTAAAATTGGCCTTGAGGCTTTAAAGTACACCAAGACTCGGGTTTTATGGTTCCCTTTTCTACCAAATCTCTGTCAATACCTAGTTTATTTCATTCAACCAGCGAGAGAGACGAACAAGTTTTAACTTTTTCAATGAGCTGTATTAGTATCCTCTTATTCACACCAAAAACAGAATCGCCTAAAAATGCAACATTTTGATGAACACAATGATAATATCACAAAAGTCTTTACTGACTTTAGGCCGATCATCCGTAATGTAACCGAGCAGAACACCGTACAAAAGCGCCACGTCAGCCCACTCGACCTTTTCCCTCACGCTCAACAACCTTGAAACGCACTTTAACCCCGGTACAACACCGTTAACCCCAACAGATTTCACTCTGAGAATCCGAACCAGAAGCTCAGACAAATAAACGTACTTCGTATTGAGAACAACAGAGGGCAGTTTGTTTAGCACAATGGACAGAATTGTGATTAGGGAATCGAGGAGGTGTCCAGGAGGTTCGGGGTCGGAAGAGGAGATTCTATCAAGGGAGGAACACGTGGCACCGAAGTAGGCAATGGGTGTGACAGGGAGATTCTGGTCTCTGAGTTCTTGTGACATGGCGCCGACGGCGGCGCAGATGTGGAGGTGGTGCTCGTTGGCAGAGTTGTTGAATTGAGAAAGCACGTCATTGCAGAAGTCTTCTGATGGTAGCGCCGCCTCCATATCCACACCATCCATGGTCACCCGGGGCGGGTAGAAGTTATGTTGGGGAATGTGGCCGTTGTAGTTATTAGGGTTTTAGCTCTTAGTGGGAAAGTTATTTTTGTATACAAATTTTTTTTTTATTAACAAAGAAACGGTAATATATAATTAACAATCTTAGTTGGGGAAGGTATTATATTGAGAAATTTGGGGACTATAACCACTACGATAAGCATGGGATAGGTCCATAACATCAAAAATTTATTTTGCTATATTTTTGTAAGTATATTTAAGAACAAAAATTTGAAGCAATTTTTAAAAATAAATTTACCTAATATGATTTGACATCATATGTATTTATTATATTTAAATACACTTAAATAAAAAAATATAGATCTTAAGGTATGAATATATTTTTCTTCATTATATCTTTTGTGTATGATGAGGATCTTTTTTGCTGAGATATATATATATATATATATATATAATAGTTTCGACTGTTAATAACAAATAATTTCAATAAAAAATTTATATTCTTAAGTTTTTCAATTTTTTATTATATACGAATAATAATATTTTCAATTTTAAATAAAAACCAAACTATCGAAAATAATACTGATCGTTTGATTTAAAAATAAACTAATTTTGATGTGTTTTTTTATTTATTTAAATACTCTTATATCAATGTTTAATTAAATTAAAATTTATATTTATTAAAAAAACATGATATCTATTATTCCAATCAACAAAATTTAGATTTATGAATTTTTATGATAAAACTGAGTCTAACTTTTATAATTTCTATATTTTAAAAATGCATAAAAGCTTCTAAACAATAAAACTCATTTACGTAGTAATATATGCTTATTTATCTTTACCACAATTAGTTCATAAAATTTTATAAGCATTTTATCTACAAACTTTAATAAATATCACAAATTAGTCCATAACGTTGTGTTTAACCATTAAATTAATAACAACTGCTAATTATATATCATTTTCAAAAGTTTAGGATTAAAAATATTATGAAATATTTAGGAACTAAAAAGTATTTAAAAATAAGCTACAAGAACTAAAATATATATACAAGAACAAGGACAAACTCATTCACATCCTACATATAAACAGAACTTTGTTGTCAAACTACTATCTAATGATGTTGATAAATAATTATTTATTGAAGTCAAAATTGAAGCATATGAACAAATCGTCATTTTGGAAAACAAACTGTAACTATCGCAGTAAAATTTCATGCTAAAATGGATGAACAATTATAAAGACGATTTCACATCCATCGCAGAAAAGACCAGCGTTTTCTTTTCTCGAAACGACCGTTGCGTAACATTTTTAAATTTTCTTCAATTTTTTTTATTTTTTCGTTAATAATTTTCTAAATTATATAATTATTGTTATTTTAAATTTAAAAAACATTGCGATAAAAACCATAGTGATAATATTCGTAATTGTTCCGCAAAATGTCAATGGAACTCGAACATCAATTTTATGACGTTCTATGCGACCATGTAATCCGTGTCGACGAACCATGACGGTGAGTGATCATTCTTGTTCATGCAATTAGGAAGGAATTAGGAAAACAATTCAGAATTGTATTCACAATCGGAAATATATATCGTATAATTGTGCAGCGATCGGAAGTAATATACATATGAACGACAACACTTCACATCCGGCGCGGCCTAAGCGGTGGCGCATACCCGGCTACAGCCATCCCATAATCGTACCACACTGCCGTTGAATACCGTCACATCCTGATAACGGTACCACCCCATATCCCCCATTCTAATCGCCATCTTTCTCTCCAAATCCATGTCGCACCACCCCCGGGATTTCTCATTGGCCGCACCGTCGTCATCCTCACCATCAACAGCCTCGATTCCACCTTGCCGAAAATCATATTTTCTATAGTACAAAACGAACTTCCCTTTCGTCCTATTCTCTGTCTCTAACCCTCGACATGACGTCGTCGCCGAAGCTGAAATACAATTTGTTCCACCTCGCGTTGAAACTTTAGCAGGCTTATCTGCTAGCTCCTCCAGTCCCCTCTCGAGTACGGGGGCACATGACGTCGATGCAGCATCTCTGCTCCGCCCCGGTCTCGGATGTGATGAAGGGCCTATCCTCCAGAAGCTGAAGGCGGCTGTAACGGCGGCGATCCACGCCGCCAACATTTTGTTGACGGCCGTGAAGGAGCCGTAACTCAAGTAATTAAGGGCTAGCGCTTCAACGGGAGCATTCATTGTCTGCTGCCTCTTCTTCTCTCTGTCTTAATCGATAGCCCATTAGGTCAAGTGGATGGTGGGGTTTAATAGGGGAGAAAAGGGTGAAGGCGAGTCTTTGGATTAAAACGAGGCTAGAGAATCCATTATTAGATGCCGGGAATCGGTAAAACAGATGCTATTTGCACAGGTATATCCAAATATTGTGCACTGGAATTTTTGTGAAAATAATTGGATTTATGGGACATGTGTCAGTTATACACTGGATATCGGGTTGCACACTATCAACTTGATAGCCACATGAATTTGTAGCTTATAGTTGTAACGAGAGCTCCAAATCTCTGTAGGCATGGCATCATTCTTGTCAAGTTCTGATCGTTCTGGTTTGCTGGTCTTACGCTTGCTTGTTTGCTGTTAATAGGTGGTGTTGTCTCCTTTTTGCAGCTACGCGATTGTACCGGATATACCAAATCATCTTTTAAAATATTTCATGTTTCTTGTCAATCCGATCCAAACGCCCAACAACCTAATCTGAGATAGGCCAGCGGGCTAGGCGAGCCAATCGATCAAAAAAGTAAATTACAAATTACAAATAAAAGAAATTAAAAAAATTATTATTTAGAGGCGCCAGTAATTATTTTGTATCATTGTTGTTATTAATACTATTATTATCATAAAATATAAAAGAACAATAATAATTAGACTAATTATTCTGGTAAATGACACATTGTTAGAAGTTTATATTCATATATTAATATTTGCATTAAATTAAAAACAATTATTGTTGGATTATGTTTATCTTAAAAACTTGAATTATTTTTTTTTGATTAGGTTAAAAACTTGAAATTAACTTGCCCAAAAATTAACTTGAAATTAACTTGGTTATTTGATCTTTCGTTTGCACCACTAAAGATGGAGTATGGTAGGGAGCTAAATATGTAAGTGAAATAAGTTCGGTAAGTTTTGTTAACCCGCGGGCCAACCCACTGATCCGCGAGCCAACCGCCAAAGCCCATGGTCCAAACAGGTTTGGCCCGTGTAGGCTCACTTTCAGGAGAGCTCAAAAATCCTGGCCTAATCCAACGTCCCATCTCATTTTAACACCGCTAATATTAATATATGATCACACGGCTAAACAAAGGACAAATGAATTGCTTACACCTCTATATTTGATTTAACGTAATAGCTCATTTTTTTTATGTGTAATTCAAATTTCAAGCAAAGAAACCTGAAACTGTCTTCCAATCGGAAATTTAAGGGTTTTTTTTGCAACAAACCTGAGTTACAAAATAAGTCATTTGCATCCTTATAATTTGAAAATAGATATTTTATCATATGCGATTTTCAAATAAGTAGTTTACCAGATATGATTTGAAAATACACTGTTTATCCCATACGGTTTGTGATATGTGTAAAACATCCCTATATAGTTTGCTATATTTTGCAAAAGAAGAGGGATAAAATAATATTTACAAATCACTTAGAGTAAAATGTCTATTATGATATCATATTTGGTAAAATATCTATTTATAAACTATATGTGGTAAAATATATAACGGTACCACATAATAGTAAATTATCACCGACTTGAAATTTAATATAACATGAAATTCTGTAATATAAAATACTTTTCCATTAATAGCACGTCGAGCATACAAATTGAATAATAAATACTACAATCAAATACATGTGACATACGAGACACGTAATGGTATATATGTGAATTTGCGAATTTTGATCGTATAGTAGTTTCAAGTTTCAACAAACAAATTATGTGGTCCTAATTAAAATCACAAAAATCTAATGAGCTTCATGCTATCAACTTTTAGTTGGCGGATACTTATTAATAAAAACCAACTATATACATGTACAAGGTAGATAAACTTTTTTATCGTTAATTTTAATGATTCTTCCATTATTTTTTTAATAATAATAATAATAATTTAAAACTTAAAAATATATATGTATTTAACATATTCAAGACTAATTTTATTTAAAGTGTAAAACATATTAGTAATGAAACTCCATTTTATACAGCGGAGCATCTATGTTCGTGCATCAGAGATTGAAGCATTTGAAAGAGAGAATAGAAATGCCAGAATCAAGATCAAAAGAAAGGAGAGAATTTAGTTCGGAATCTTTACTTTCAACAGAAGCTAAATTCACAGCTTACAAGATCTTTGAAATGAAGTTTCAATACATAGTTTACAGCACAAAACTTATTCACTAGAAAGTTCTGATTCCATGTCCAGAAAATATTATTAAAGAACAAACTGCAGAAGTTTAATCTCAAACCGGTATCAAACGGAATTAAGAAACTTTAAGGTCTCATCAATGTGCTTTTCGGGTTGGAACTGATTGTTGTAGATGAGTCGACACACTCCATTCTTGTCAAGAACATATGTTTGCCTTCCGGCCAGAGCACCAAATAAGTCCGAGGGGACGCCCCACTCTTTTCTAACCTTATTTCCTTCATCAGTCAATAGGTTGAATGGAAGTTTGTATTTGCTGATAAATTGCTATGTAGCAGGAGGAGCAAGAAGTTAATCACAGAAGGTCGGAATTTCTTCAGATTTATCATTGAAATTATGAACCAAAAAGTATGACCAATCAAGAAAGCAAGCAAATTTGATATGTTGCATTGTAGAAAAATATCTCAAGTATATCAGTAACGTGATAAGTAACTTACGGCAAATAAAAATTAATGTTCACATACATGCTACATCTTTAAATTTCACGATCAGATTCATGTTAAACTGGAAGAGAAACAAATGCATTGAAAAAAAATCAGTTTATGGGATGCTATCATTAATAAAGCTGTCCACATTCACGTATAAACGAAGAAAACATTCTCCACAGATTCTGAATACCATATAAACTGCAAAATATCAAGTGGTTAGCGGTTACTGATTCGATACACATGGAAACAGACGCGCTCGCAACTAGTGAAGCTCTATACAAGAAAGGTAAAGGCTGGTACCTTGTGGGATTCTGCACCATCCCCACTAATCCCAACAACCTCTGCTCCAGCTTTCTTAAATTTCTCGTACGAGTCTCTGAACGCACATGCCTGTAAATAATGTTGAAACATCAAGCATCAGATTCAGCACCTACTATTTTCAAAAGATTGACGTGTTGCATGCTTCACACTAGGTATATGTTTTGCGATCACTTAAACTTTGCCACAGATTTAAGGAGCGCTGTTAGATTAGAGCGAAATTTAGAACCGTATAACGAGATCAAAGTGGCAGATATTTAATCAACGATGAGCTAAAGTTTCTTATCCATTCTTCATTTTGTCAAAAGATTGAAGAAAATTGTGAGAAGCCAAACGAAGAACAAGCACATACACGTGCTACAAGAGAAGAATTATGTGATGTATCAGAAAAGATGCTCTCATTTGATAGCAGCAAACAAAAACGTGAAGATTAGTTAGGAATATCCTTATTTTTGTATACATCGTAGTTTTTCATTTTCTGATAAATAGCATAGTACATACAGGAGTGTTTCTACAATGTACAGCAACTTTTTCCATTCATTCAATAAAGAGGAAATTCCCAAACATCTCTTCTTTTACTGCTTTATTAATGACAATCAGTTCATGGTATTGTGTTTTTGATATGGTACCAAAGCCATATACATGAACTTTTTATTTTTTTTCCCTTCATTTTGATTTTTAAAATCTTCAAGTCTTCTTCTTCTGTCATTCATGGCGTCTCCCGTATCTGACGGATCTTCTTCATCTACAATTCCTCAGACCTATAGCACACCCACTGAGGATCCTAGCCTACCATTCTACCTCCATCCAAGCGACACCCTTACCACCGTGGTGATCTCACCTCTTCTCACTGGTCCGAACTACATAACGTGGCATCGAGCATTCACTCTCGCAGTGTCAATAAAAAATAAGCTAGGTTTCTTGGATGGAAGCATCAATGCTCCGGATGTTGCAAACCCATTGTTCCTCCCTTGGATGAGATGCAATAACCTCATTCTCTCCTGGCTTCTGAATTCCATCTCCAAAGAAATTGCATCCAATGTTCTTTACATCAACTCAGCCAAGGAAGTACGGGATACGCTCAACCGGACAACATCAGAATTTACCAATTACAGCAGCAACTCAACTCTCTGGTCCAAGGATCCATGTCCGTTCATGAATACTTCACTCGTCTCATTGCTCTTTGGGAAGAGTTACGGAACTACAGGTCGCTTCCCTACTGCACTTGTGGGCTTTGCACCTGCGCTGCTCTAAAAAATGTGAGTGTAGTCTAGACCTCTGATCATGTTTTCAAATTTCTCATGGGATTAAATGACTCTTATGAAGGAAGCAAAGGCCAGATTCTATTAATGAGCCCCACACCATCCTTAGATCAGACTTTTGCTATGATATCACAAGAGGAAAGACAACGTCAAGTCAAAGCCACTTTTTCACCTTCCTTGGAATCATCTGCTTTGGCAACTTTTCAACGTAGTTCAACCAAAAAGGAGGCCATCTGTGACAATTGTGGAAAGCCTGGGCACACCAGAGAGACCTGTTACAGACTCATTGGATTTCCCCCAAACTTTAAGTTTACCAAGACCAAGGCAGTTCTTCTGGAAACAACAAGTATAAGTCATATCCTTTGGCCAGTAATGTTGTTTTGCAGGAATCTCAGGCCTCGACAGACAACACTCAAATTTCGCTCACTCAGGATCACCTTCAAAAGAATTTAGCTCTTCTCCAGATTGGCTCTTCACAGCAGACTCGACTTCCAGACTCACGAACACCAGAAACCTCTTCACCCAATCCTCATTCCAATATGGCAGGTATGTCTTCTTCCATATTTTCTGCTCTGTCAAAGCATCACTCTCATCATACTTTCTATTGGATCATAGACACTGGAGCAACCGATCATATGGTTTATTCCCCCACTCTATTTTCTTCTCATACTCTGATTCATGACACTTATGTTCACTTGCCTGATGGATCTAAGATTCAAGCTACTCATAAAGGCATTGTTAGATTATCCGATTATATCTTGCTTCACAATTTTCTTTGCGTTTCCTCATTCACTTTCAACCTTATATCAGTTAGCCAATTAACCAAAAATCCCTCCATTGGCCTCACTTTTATGCATGATCTTGGTTACGTTCACGATCTCTGTTCCGGGATGACGATTGGACTAGCTAAATCCCGCAATGGGCTCTACCATTTTGACTCTCACCATTCCGCCTCAACCATCAATCTACACTCAACCTTCCTTCCTGCTGTTTCTCAAGTCCACCACGTCATGAAGCCAGATCGCTAACTATGACACCTTCGATTAGGCCACTTATCGAATCAAAGATTGAAGCTAGAGCGATCATACAGTTCTGATATTTCTTGTATTACTTTACCTGAACATTGTGATGTCTGTCAGCATGCAAAACAAAGAAAACTTCATTTTTCTCCTAACACTAGTGTTTCATCCTATGTTTTTGCTTTATTACATTGTGATATATGGGGTCCATATTCACAATCTTCAATAAATGGGCATCCTTATTTCCTTACAATCGTCGATGACCATAGCCGCGTTACATGGGTTTATTTAATGACACTAAAATCTGAAACAAGAACCATATTACAACACTTTGTTACCTTAATCAGAACTCAATACAATTCTATTGTCAAACAAATCAGGAAAGACAATGGTTAGAATTCCAGATGCCTGACTTTTACAACTCTCATGGCATTTTGCACCAAAAATCATGCGTATACACCCCTCAGCAAAATGGCATAGTCAAAAGAAAAACATCAACACCTCTTAAATGTTGCACGAGCTTTGTTATTTCAAACTTCTTTGCCCTTAAAATTTTTGGGGGATGCTGTTTTAACCGCCACCTATTTAATCAGTAGAACTCCTACCCCAATCTTGAATAACAAAACTCCGTATGAAGTCCTGAATGGTTCAAAACCAACTGAGTTCCCACCTACGCGTTTTTGGGTCCCTTTGCTACATTTCCACTCAAAAGCCCCACGGAACCAAACTAGATCATCGAGCCAGCAGATGAGTGTTTCTTGAGTATCCTGCTGGTTTTAAAGGATACAAGGTTTTCAATTTGGATATGCATGCTGTTCAAGTCTCAAGGGGTGTTTTTTGAACACATTTTTCCGTTCAATCAACAACCAATTTGTGATGACAACACTCAAATGCCTCCCATTTCACTTCCGCCAGCCATGTCAGACATCCCTATTCAAACACCATCATTTCAATCCTCTGAATCAACTCCTCACAATTCATCTTCATCCTCTATCCCACCAACTGACCATTTCCCTATCCCTGCCTCAACATCATTCCCACATGAACCTTCCTGTTGTGAATTAATCCACTTAATTCCCGATCAAGAAATCCAATTGCCAGCCAATTGCACATTGAGATGGCAGAATGCTTTCAACCACAGAACACTTTCTGGAACTTGACCAATGGACAGAAAAATGCGATGATCACCAATCTTGACAGCAACTTCAAGATTGTATGCAAATAATAGATCAACACGCACCAAGCAATCAATCACAGCAAGCAATATCAATGAAATCAGAAAGAAAACACAAAGAATATGACACAAGTGTTTACGTGGTTCGGCTAAGAACGCCTACGTCCACGGGAGGAGTTTTTCATTGATTCTTTGAGTGTATAAGAAGCTTACAGTACATGAATTCATTCCTTTAATCCACTTCTATGTATTACAATGGATAACACATGAATTCACTCTGCTTTGCCTCACCAAAAAACTCTCAGAATGCACCACTGCCTCATGCATCACTCTTGTGCCTCACATTCTTTCTCTTTATTTTCTATGCCACTCCTCAAGTATCTGCCGTGTGCATCATGTCCATTTTATAGAGGTAATTTGATCACCTGCCCAGTAGGTGAAACACCTATCCCCAAGCCAGTCATCAGGTTACAAATAACCTCTTCCAACTGCTTTTGGAAACTTCCACCAGTTGCTGCCATCTCAAATATCGAACCAGTGTGAATTCTGAAATTGGTAATTGAACAAGTTGATAAAATATACAACACTTCCACTGAAGAGCTTCATGATCTAACTTCACCTCCACTACATCGCACCACCAGATCAAAAAACGCACCATCATATCTTCGAGATTATCACTGCAATCACATTGCTTCTCACCCTCGGACCCACTCCACCGCTTCTCATCCACTACATCGTTATCTCTCCTATGCCCATTTTCTCTTCCACATCGAGCTTATGTTCTTTCCTTATCAACTCAAAAAAAACCTTCCTCTTATGAAGAAGCTGTGAAATGTCAACACTGAAAGGCGACTATTATCTCATAATTGATGCTTTGGAAGCGAATAACACTTGGTCGATCACCAATTTACCTAAGGGTAAAAAGGCTATTGGATGTCGATATGTTTTTAAGATTAAGTTGAAATCAAATGGCACAATCGACAAGCATAAAGCGTGTCTCGTTGCTAAAGAATATACGCAACGAGAAGGATTCGATTATCATGAAACATTCAGCCCAGTGGCCAAAATAACTACAATTCGATTGTTGTTGGCGCTCGTTTAATACATAACTGGCACCTTTATCAATTGGATATCCACAATGATTTCCTTCATGGGACTTTAGAGGAAGAAATCTACATGTCACTCCTTCCAAGATTCCAGCCAAAGGGGGAGTTTTCGACTCATTCAAACTTTGTAGCAAACTCCATAAGTCTCTTTATGGTTTGAAACAAGCTTCACGTCAATGGAATTCAACATTCACCACTTCGCTTCTGTCTATTGGCTTCCAACAGTCAAAAGCTGACTACTCTTTGTTTACAAAGAGCGACGACTCGGGTTTTATAGTCATTTTAGTATATGTTGATGACATCTTGATTGCTGGAAATAATATTGAACTCATCAATTCTGTCGAAACATATTTGCATAGTCAATTCAAGGTAAGAGATTTGAGAGATCTAAAGTACTTCCTTCTAAGGGGATTTATCTATGCCAATGTAGATACACCTTAGAAATACTTGAAGACGCAAGGATGCTTGGTTGTAGATCATCTGTGACACCTATAGAACAGAAACATAAATTATCAAGTATATCCAAAGAATACTTAGATGATTTTTCATGTTATAGGCGACTTTCGATAACCAGACCAAACATCACCTACGCGGTCAGTGTTCTAAGTCAGTTCATGAGCAAGCCTAGCAATGATCATCTTTTATGTGCCTAAAGAATCTTACGGTATATAAAGGGATCCATAGGACATGGTCTTTTCTATTCATCAGAGTCTGCATTGGAGCTCAAAGGATACTAGAAGATCAGTCACAGGGTTCTGTATATTCCTTGGGAACTCTCTAATCAGTTGGAAGACCGAGAAGCAAAGCACCATTTCAAGATCATCCGCTGAAGCGGAATACAGAGTGTTGGCTCACACAACTTCAGAAATTGTTTGGATACGTAAAATGATGGCAGATTTCGGTGAAAATGTTGTGCAGCCAATATCCTTATTTTGTGACAACCAATCGGCCATACATCTAACAAAGAATCCAATGTTTCATGAAAGGACTAAACATATTGAGTTGGATTGCCATTTCATGAGAGAGAAAGTCTTGGCTGGAATGATCAAAACCATGTATATTCCTTCCGCGTACCAATTAGCAGATTGCTTCACCAAAGCTTTGTCAAGTGAAAGACTCAATTTTTGGTTAGTCAAGATGGGCATCTTAAATATATATGCCCATCTTGAGGGGAGTGTCAGAATATTGAAGAAAATTGTGAGAAGCCAAACGAAGAACAAGCACATACACGTGCTACAAGAGAAGAATTGTGCGATGTTACAGAAAAGATGCTCTCATTTGATAGCAGCAAACAAAAACGTGAAGATTAGTTAGGAATATTCTGATTTTTGTATACATTGTATTTTTTCATTTTTCTGATAAATAGTAGTATATATAGGAGTGTTTCTTCAATGTAACAGCAGCTTTTTCCATTCATTCAATAAAGAGGAAATTCCCAAACATCTCTGCTTTTACTGCTTTATTAATGACAATCAGTTCATGGTATTGTGTTTTTGATACATTTAATCATTGCCAGTTAAGGTATCATAAATGTATAAAGTACCAAATCATCGTACACTATGATTTGCAGGTGAATATGGGTTTTATGCTAAAGTTCAAGACGATTAGGTCAAAACCAATTTTTTTTATTTCAGTACTTCTAATTTCGTCGAAACTAAGAAATGAAACTGCACTGTCGATTAGCAACTTGAAGACAATTTGCGCCAGTTTCTTATTCTCTAATACACTGGAAATTCAACAAGAATAAACAAACACCAAGTAGAAGATCTGTGAATGAGAAAAGAATGCAAATCCATGTTAATAGCTTACATTTTTTTGCACCCAACTACAGAAAATCGAATGAACACTTTCCTTAAGCTCAAAATGTGAATACTGAACGACTAGGAAACCTAAAATTTTCAGTCATGAGAATCCAGCATATATTAGTACCACAACCAATCTTGTGTTGAATAAATGGCGACATTATTTTTACTCAGGGGTCGTTCTGTGTGAGATTAGTTCGACATATTTCAAACATATATATACAGAAACATGAAGAAACAGCAGTGGTATTTCAGTTTATGATCAGGTAAACAAGTGTCTACCTGCTTGGTGCAACCAGCGGTGCCATCACCAGGATAGAAGTAAACAACTACAGGCTTCCCTTTGAATTTAGAAAGAGTTACAGACTTCCCATCTTGATCTTTCAAAGTAAACGGTGGTGCCGATGACCCTTCTGTAACCTTCAACAAACGCCATAAACAAGCCCAAAAATTGAATCATCACAACATTTCAGAATTTAATTTCACCCACTCATCAGAAAAGAAAATTTCCACATTTTTAGCAGGGTAATTAAAAATTCAAAAAAATTATAATTCAAGAAGTTTTTTTTTTTTTTGGTTTGTGTGTGGATATTTTTTCAATTGAAATCTCAATAATGGGTTGTTTTTGTCAACAATCAGAAAAAACTGTCAGTATCTTCAATCATCCAAACAAATATTCACACCAGTAACAAATTTTCAAGTCGAAAACTTCACCATCACATTCAAAAACTATACTAATCCTACTTACATATATATCAAAAAATCACATGAAATTATCCTCGAACTACTCTCAAATTGAGTTGAAATAAAAGTCCAACCAATTAAAGCAAAAAAAACACTCAGTTTTGGTTCTTGCATCAAACTGAGCTACAATCAAAGAACCTTTCGTAGACTTGTGTGTATTGCTATTAGATGGGCCAAGAGCTTAAAAAAGAAGTGATCTTGGTAAATGTACCTTAGCAAAAATGGAAGTTTTCACAGAAGAATAAGATGGAACTGAAAGAGGAGGCACATTGGAGAGCTTGAGGCCATGAAACTGAGACTGCGAAGACTTTGAAAGGAGGGATAAATTCTGACACAATGTAGCTTTTGGGGTTCGAGCTTGGAGTAAAGATGGAATAGTTTGATTTATATGTAGTGAAATCGAAGCCATTTGATAGTGTTATTGTTGCAACCGAGAAGATGGGTGAAAGGGATAGCGTATATATGTATCAAGTTTTTTGTTTCGAGAAGGATAAGGAAGAGGGAAGCCGCATATGGTGAGAATGGTGCCTAGTGGGTAAGAAAGGGGATGACGATGTCCTTTTGCGTGGACAATTGCCGACCAATCAGGCAATCACCCCAGCGTTGGATCTTTTTAATTTATTTTTCAATTCTTTTAAATTATTTTTCATTTAGCTGCAAATACTTTTATTTATTAATTTTATATAAAATACAGTTAATTTAGCTAATATGAAGATCAATTCAACATACTGATTACATAAATCGACCGATGAACTCTTGACCGAACGTTTGAATTTGGTAATTATTTTCGAGTTACGAACTGAACATCTTTTATGTCTGAATCCGATTTTTTTTTAAAGATATTAATCGTTAATATATACTCAGAAAAGTTCATGAAGGAAGAAATGAACCGTGGAACGATAGAATAATTCTATTTATTTAGCAATGATCGTTCAGTAATTACAGTGGCTGAGCTACTATTATATAAGCTACTAAACCTATCAAAACAGACTCTGTATAATTGATTGTAACTGAATAACAAATTACATCAAAGCATCTAATTATCACATAATTTTGTATCTATCTTCGTATGGGCTTTCTTGATCATGGACAGATAATGTATGGGCTGAGATAGCGCATATGAGACTTGATGGACTCATAAAGTTTTGTTATTTTTGTTATGACTCGAGTTTGAGTCTCCCTTACCTATAATTAGGATTGTTAAAAAAAATATCATTGATCATGCTTGCACATGAAAGTAGCATCTATTTTTTTTTTTTTTGAATTTTTGAAGTAGATAATAGCATCTATTGTTGAAATCACATTTGTCGATGTACTTCGATTATTGACCATCGATACAATTTTTTTAAAAAAAAACATCGATATAATTTTAACTTTGATTAGAATCCATAAATATTTCATGCGCATCATTCCTCATTATTTATTATATGTACAAAAATAAATTTATTTATTTAAAAATTTTATAGATTTATAATCAACTCAGTATAAGTTCAAAATCAATTCGATACCAATTTTCGAGTCGATCGCAAAGTCATACCTCAATACATCATCGTTATTTAAATAAATAAATATATTTTGTGATGATTTTCTATATTATATGCACGTGCAATTGTACTCATCTCATGTATTACTTTATACCGAGTAAGACAATAATAATGTAATTAATTAATTAACAGAATTGGGGAAAAAGAAGAAGTTATACGTGGGTTGGTGCGAGAAGGTAGGTAAAGTGCAAGGTAGAGAGAAATTAACTGCGACAAGAAATGAGACATATAAATTTAATAAAGGGGAAAGAAAAGAAATTGAATCCCACCATCTAATTCTCGCACATGGAAATTATTATTATTATCCAAATAATAAATCTTGTAAGATTTTCGATTCTCTTTTTTAAAAGGGGAAAATTATAGGTTCCATTTCTAACACACATGTTGAGCCCAGCCCAGCCCACTCCTCCCCATGTAGAAAGACATGATATTCTAATTATGTTTTTCGCTTTTCTCATCATCATTTCCTGCTGACCACCGCCCTCCGCCGTCACCATCACCACCTGGTACGTCCACCTGGCCCCATTTCTTGATCGATCTAAAATATAGCATGCATCAATTAGTTGTATTTACATTGTTTCCTTTTTGCGTGATCTGATCATATCATCTGGAAAAGATACTAAATCTTGACAATATACATAACGTGTAATTCATGTGTGTTCTGATAAAGAAAGTCCAATTTTCTTTTTATTTCACAGATTAATTCCTTCAATATTATTTCATTCTGTCTCTTTTGATTTCATCATTTATTTGAGAGGGTTAAAAACACATAGAATCATAATGCAATGACTCGTCAAACTTTCCGAATTAGCCCATATTTATCTGAATCTTTTCATATGTATTTGGATCTATAAATTGCAGTGGAGCAGGATCTGATGAGACGTACCCTCGCCAAAAAAGAATCACAGATTCTTAAATATCATCACTGCCATTATTTCTAGCTACTTCTCATCAATAAACCTTGGAACCAATGGATCAAGACAATGGAGGAAGCAATGAGGTGACAGGGATCAGGCAAATTGTTAGGCTAAAGGGATTCCTCCAAAAATGGCAACATGTCACCCTTGGCCCCAAAGATCAACACAATTCACCAAGTAACCAAGTCTACGGTGGCGGCATTTCACCAGAGATCACACGAAGATTGATGGGTTCGAACCTGTATTGTGAGTCTGACGAGGATAGCTGCCACAGCCCAGAACCGCCGTCGGATGTCCCAAAGGGTTACCTGGCGGTGTACGTGGGACTTGAGCTCCGGAGGTTTATTATCCCGACAAGTTATCTCGGGGATCCGTTGTTTAAGGTGTTGTTAGAAAAGGTCGAGGAGGAGTTTGGATTTGATCACAGTGGCGGGCTCACGATCCCGTGTGAAATCGAGACGTTTAAGTATCTTCTTCAATGCATGGAAAATCACCAGAAAGAGCAACTTGACAGCAATATCAATGCAGGTTCCATTTTCTCCTCGATTCCTGTTTTCTTGTGTTTATTCTTTTTCTTACAACTTTTATTGCTCAGATCCTTGTTTTTCCCATTCAAATTATTCGAAGCACACAATGTTACGTGTTATATCGAAAGTTTGATATATGGAAATGTGGTAATTTTGCAGCTGGAAAGTCGTTACCAGTTGAGGAGTGAAACGATGGTCTCTATACCAAGTTGAGATTTAGTTTTGAGGTCTCTTTGTAAGAAATTCATTTTATGTTTTTTAAAAATCCTTTTTCTAAGACGAAATTAGGTAGAAGGGGTTGTTTAATTTATTTTGACGATTGTTTGTGTCTCTGTCAAATGTAATTCTTTATTGCAAGTTAATTGACATGATACTTACTCCACATGATACCGAATTTTTCTAAGCTAATCTATGGGATAATACCTAATAAAATAAATCTATGGCCCAAAATGATCTAATACATACCCTAAATATTGGGTCAAAAAACCCTTATTATAGATTTAAAGAATTGTCGTTAAATTTAAAAGCTCAAACTTATACAGTGATTGGACAACAACAAGATTTACTTTAATGGACGCTACCCTATAGAAAGTGACCAATGATACCAACAATCTCTAATGTACGGAAAAAAAGATATTATCCCATTATTTTAGGTCGGGAATAAGAGCAAGGTTTGTGGCTTTTGCCACGTGTTACAAAAAGTTTGACAAATAGGTTATCTATTGGGCTCAAGCAAAGGCCACATAATGCGGACCAAGCCCAATCTCACACAAATGTTAACAAAAACATTGGCAGAGACAAACTACATTAAAGCCCGTTTGTCTGAACTTAATTTATCTGATAATATTTCATTGCTTAACACATGTTTAATTATATTATAAGATTTTAATATTTATTTTAAAATTAAAAATATTCGGCTAACATAAGTTGTCAAAGCTAGAAAAAAATCGAGAGGAAAAAAAAACAAATTGAATGAGCAAGAAACAAAATAAGTGATGAAATAGGAATTGAAGAATAATTTAGGACAAGTATAAAAATTATTTTGATTAACATTTAAATGATATATAACAAATAAGTTGATGTAATCTTATTTTTCAAAACGATCTATAAATAGATAGTGATGAACGATCTAGTATTATTTCACGGTTGACCAAAAGAACAGTCAAAATGGAAAGAGAGAGTACTGAAAAGTAGGGTTCTTTCAAAAAAAAAAAAAAGGGTAAAATTTATTTTGATTGCAAATTTTTATTTGGAAAATTAACTTATGCCCAACTAAAATGTTGCAATATGATAAAGGATAAATATTCAAATAAAATTCTCCATTTTATTCAGAAACTTTCCAAAAATTAAACTTTAATTAGCAAATTAAATTACTCTTTTGGTACTTTTATTTACTTACCTTATATATAATTATTATATAGTTTCAGTCTTGGTTCGTAGAATTGTCTTGGCTTGTAGCTGTCATATGGTATTTGTAACTGATTATCTATGTGATATTATTTTGTCTCGATGGGGGTGGTTATTATTTTATGTTTCATTGTTGGAACAACGCTTGGTTTGGACTACCGAGCCTTCCGATTCATTCATCATCAAGTGGATGGCTTTAAGTGAGGGATTTAGATGTGAGAGCTTGTTCATTTATTGATCATTTATCAATTTATGCTTCTCGTATATCCTTATTTGTTCTTTCAGATATTATGGAATGCATTTCATTTACTGGCCCACTTAGGTTGTATGGTTTGAGGGGACCTGATTTGGATATGATGGTTCCTACATCTTTCTGGTCAATGTCTTATGCTTATGTAGTGTTTCACTCATGTAGTCCACCTTTTAGTACGCCTCTTCATAGGTGTGCATTTATCTTTACTCGTGATTCGAGACGAAGCTTGGCTTCAGTTGGTTCACTTGTTTTACTCCTTATGGTAGTGTGATCTTTATGAATATTATTTCGAAACTATGTTGTAATTACCGATTTGGCTGTTTGTAGTAATATATCGTCCGTTTCTTTTCAAATAATAATAATAATCTTTAAATTCACATAGGAAAATAAGTAGTCCGATCAATGAAATCACTCATCTTATTAACATATTAAGTCATGAATATTTATCCACGTAACTTTAAAATATCAACAATACCAATATTTTGGAAAATATTTGTATGCATTCGATTTGATCCTACTTATACACAACTTCAATATTAAAATACAATATCTTTAAAATAAAAAATACATAAACTAACATATTAACTATTTTAGATCATTTATATTGAGTTGGTCCTTATGTGAAACTCATACCGGGTCCATAAAAGCATTTTGCAGATTCTAGCTAGCAAATTTATTGTCCTCCTAACTTCATGTTTTTGTTTGTAAGATATTAGTTAAATCCCTTGAGTTCGAATCGACCCGTTTATCAAATTTGTGGATACCCTTCGATTTGTTTTCATAAAATATATACATGGACCAAGGAGGGTGGAGGAAACATGAAACAGGCGGCCACACCACATGTCATTTGTCATCTAACTCATTCGGTTCAGCATGAAATTAATATATATTCTTACCAAAATTGTGCAATAGTGATTGATCTCTAATAAATACATGATGTTCACAATAATCATGAACCCAATACATGCAGATATGTAAAAGTTCACAACATTTTTGGGTCGGTTGGATCAAAGAAAGAATTGGGTGGTTTGTGTTCGGTTCGTGTTTTTATGGAGTAGTGTCAATTTACCTTCATATTGTATCGTTAATAAATATTTTAGCCTCGTGTAGCTTGTAAATAGACGTTTTAGCCCATGTGGTATATCTAATAGATATTTTGTTGGATAAAATTCTTGATATATGTATCTTTGGGACAAGAAGACAATGATACAAAATGGCTAGTGTGATGAGGCAAGAGTTAAACATTTTGTTATAAAAACGATATCGCATCGCTATGGTGCTTGCGGTTTCAATGAGAATTTGTTTCACAAGATACAACGACTATGATTCATGATAGCAACACTTCAAATCACGAATCATGCAAAGCACAAAGGTTTAAAACACCCAACCTTGAAGAAAAAAAGATGAAATGCAACAAAATGCACAAATTCTCTCTTTATCTATGTTGTTAATCAATAGAAAATTGTGTGTGAGGAATTCAACGAATAAGTTGTTTATATATTAATTCAATGGACATCACCAAAAGACACATTTGGATGTATTTCTTCATGAAAAATTGTACCTATAGATGAAGGGATGCAATGTTTTTCATGAAGAGATGTTTGCCCAAAGGATACCAATTCAAAGCAATTTTTCATGAGTTGTTGCACCTATATTTGAAAGAGTGCAATGTTTAATTTTAACTCAATTTTCAACATATTTAACAACCATGTGGTTTGTAAATAGTGTTTACCCCATTGTAGTTTGTAAAATATAGCACACTATCCACCTGACATGTCATACACAGAGATGATATTTTACACCAATTCACAAATCACAAGAGGGTAAACTGTCTATTTTCAAACAACGTGGGGGATAAACTGTATATTTTAAAAACCACAAGATAGTAAATTGTCTATTTTCAAAATACATGGAGTGTAAATTATCTATTTAGATAATCAAAAGGGATTCGTTGTCAAAAACTCAATACGCTACATTATGTTGAGCCTTTAAATTAATGGAGAGGTACTAACGTAGTGCCTCAACAGTTGAAAAGGATTGGATGCCCAGTCGACCCAAAACCCTACTTATTTTGGCATCTAAACTGTACTTAATTATCAGCTCATCCACATGTTGGTGCATGTGAAATTGATCTCCGAATCCTTGATGGCCTACTAATTAGGGATAGGTTTTGCATGCCATTTTTGAATCCAACTACATATCGTTACGTAATCATAAATAAAGTGCAAATGGACATAGTGACTAGATGTCGACAACTACTCAAAAAAATTACTAAATATATTTCTCTCAAAAAACATTATTTAATTTTGTCATTTCCGAAGTAGCGATTGTCCTTTTTATGGGACATCGAAAAGACATGTTTGCTTAGCACAATCGGCCATTTTGGGCCCATGATGTTCCTTCACCTGTGGGCTACCTCTAGGCCCCATTCCAATGTAACCTTTTGCTCTCTCCCCACAGTCCACGTTAGTAATGATACTTTTTTAGTGTCTTTTTTCAAGTTTTTATCGTTTTATCTTGTGTTTTGAAAACCAAATCGGATCGGTCGGTTCAACCGGTTTAATCAATAATCAGTGCTTGATTGGTTTGATTGACCCTATAAACACCATACTAAAAAATCGGTAGAAACCAGATTGAACAAGTAAAAAATCGGTTCAATCAGTGAACCGGTCCACCGGTTAAACCAGTTATTTCTTCATTTTTCTTTCTTTTTAACAAATTTTATTTTTATTTTTGTTAAAATTATAAATCAAATTTTTAAAACAAAAAAATATTATATATAATTTAAAGTTAATGAAATAATTACGAAATAATAATTTATGTATGTATCAAAAAATCCATATAATTTCATAAATGTGTCTTGTATATTATATAAAAATATGTTTAGTTTCTCGTAAATTATAAAATATGTGAATCATTTCATATATTTTTAATTTTTTTTTATGATTTTGGAACATTGTTCTTTTTGCGTATTGCTTATGATTTTTTAGATGTTTTATTGTTTTTCTTTTATGTTTGACATTTGGTTTGATCTGATTTTTGAAGTTTGACATGTAATGTTAGTGTAATTATATTTTTTTTATTGTAACAACTTGAAAATATAGCAAATACATTATATATGTATTTTACAAAAATTAAAATAGATATTATATAATGCTGGTGTCATCATAGGTTGAACCAATGGTTCCACCGGTCAAACCTGTAAGGGAATCGATTTCATGTCCGGTCCGATTTTGAAAACACTGGTTCTATCAATAAAATTGTTTCATAAATGTAGCAAAAAGTTTCTAAAATAAATAAAACTCAAGGATAAAGATTCTAATTTTTTTCAAAATAATTAATGAAATTTCGGTTAATTTCGAGTCCCGCACTCGTTTATTCTTTCAAGTTGAAAGATTAATTTTCTTAATAATTTTAATATTTATATCTGGAAGAAATTCTAAAATTTTAATCTTATAGATTTTGAATTTTTAATATATATTATAGATAAATTGGAGGTGCTTCAACTTGACAGTGGGGACCTGCTGATGCAGGGGGACACTCTGACATTATATATAACATAACTAACTAGATACAAACTCGGAGATAAGTTGTAAATCTTGCATTTTTTTTAATTATTTTAAAATAAAAGTTTCGTACAGTAAAAACTCTATAAATTAATACTCGATTATTTAATAAACTCTTTAAGATGATAGATTTTCGTCGGTCCCGATTCGAGAGTAGGGTGCTAAATTAATAATTCACTAAAATAATAAGATAATAATTTTTTGATAATTTCTATAGACCCTATATAAAATATAAATTAAGAATTCTTTTATACTACATATTACATGAATGATTTATGAAAGTTCAAACTGTTCGAGTTTACATTCTTGAAGCACCTTGGTTTAGCATATTTCCAAATAATCCATAAAGGAATTTTCTCTGAACCGTCCTCATTACAGCAAATAACAACAGTTAGTATTTCCTTGTCTTATTTTTTCCCTTCAAGTTGCATTGTTGCAAGGGAATGATCCGATTGAAGTCTAAAAAACAAACCTGTTTAAGATCAAAACATGTAAATAATTACATCACTAAAGTACAAAATAATAAAATAATAAAATAATAAAAAACAAACATGTTTCATCCATATTAAAGATGTCTTTCATTTCAAACTGATCCACTTTGTCTCTTATGGTTTTTAATTTGTCTTCCATGCCCTCCATTTCAACTGATCCACTCTCTCCAAAACGCCGAAAATTTTTAATTTCATATCTTGCTTTGAACTTTCCAAGCCAACCAATAGAAAAAGTAAAGTCTGGAGTATCCACGGGATACATATCCTTCATGAAATTTTTCACCTTCTCGGCGATTAGTTCACCTGTCATATTCACATGTTCTTGATATTGAAGAATCTATTCATATAGAAATTTTTCTAGGTCAGGAAATTTTGCCGGTTTGCGTCGCTTAACATCACCTCTTTCGGGAGCAAGTGAGAGATACTCTGAAGACCGCTTAAATGTATTCGATAATGTCCATTGACTCACCTGCAAACCATAGTTACTAAGAACCCATTTTTGCAATTGCTTTTGAGTGAGACTTGGATTATCCTTGTTGTGCTTGCATAATGCTCTTCGAATCTCGTCGGTCATTGTTGTTTTTTCACACCTTTAAGATGGGACGTCATATTGTGTGTATGATTTGTTTGTGTTAGCATATTTTGATCTTGTATTTATTTGTATAGAAAATATTGTTTAATGTCCATAAAGTGATACTTGGGAGATTGCAGAGTGCTTTCAAATTTGGCTCTTCAATTGATATACGTACATGCGTTGTACAATAATTAAGTGGAAGTTTAAAATGTGTTTGTAAATTGAGTATTCATTATAAATTAATAAAATATTAATTAATATATAAAATATTAATTATTAATTTATCGATTAATTAATAACTCTTTTAATTAATAAATTTTAGTGGTCCCATGAGTATTAATTTATAGAGTTTTTACTATATCTATCAAATAAATATAAAATATAATATTACTTATGTTAAATTTGAAACAATCTTGGAGTAGTTTTGGTGGCTAAGAAAATAAAAAATCGGACATAACTTTTTGAAGTTGAGAAATAAATTATGAGAACATTTCCGAGAAACTAAAAAAAGTAAAAATGTTTTTATATATAATTAAATGCGGTCCTACAAATTGACACGTACGTCGTACCAGAAAACAATGAAAACTGGCAGCTTTTTGTTTTCTGAGCTGTGTAAGTAAAGCGTGTGTAAACTCTTACATATTTTTGCAAGCTTAATACTTTAAAGTTAAAGGTTGTGTTGTGTGCCTTTTTAACGACATTGTGTGTTTTGTGTACACATATCATATATATTATATATTTGGTATATGTTTTATACATACATATTTGATGTGTGCTACAGTTATTCTCAAAGACGACATTAAACTATACTTAAAAGAATGAATAATTTGCGCTTGCCCATAATTGGGGTACTTTAGAATTTTTGTTTGTAAACGGGTTAATCTACAACTGCTATCTTTTTTTGGTGTATATTTGGTAAATCTCAAAACGACGCAATATCCTCCATATTCCAATTTTTATTATATGTATGTATAGGGTTTCTTTTTGGGTTTTAATAATATAAGTTCCTACACTTTGTTTAAAGTATTATATCCTTGTATAATTTGTGCTTGAATTCTTTCAAAAATTAGATGGGGTCGAAATAGTAGAGAACAAAATTCATTGTATGATTTGAATCTTCTAATTTTTTGATTGTACTTGATTAAAAACTAATTAAAATATGTACCATGATTGCGATAGTAGAAAAAGTGGACGTAATACGATTGTGATATTAATGAATCATACATCCATAGAATTGGATGAGATAAAGACAAAGATCAAGAGCCCGTGAGTCACGAATGATAGAGATACGCAACATGATCTAAAGATTTATTAAATACAAACTGGTAATTTGTATTTTCCGAAATAAATATTGTATTTTTGAAAGAAAATAAAGAAACACTAAATTTTGGCATCATTGTACGAAAATTAGTTAAATGAGTGTTTATACAAATAATTAAAATTTCACAAACTTGAGAATAATAAATGACACTGATTTACAAGCATCGATGACAATTACATACCCAGTTAGGCCCTTTCTTAATTGAAGATTAGCCAACCGCATGATCACTCTTTATCTCATCTCGAATTATAATCTACATCGCTAATCAAAAGATTATTATTAGCATTCCTTCAAATAATGAATAGAATATACAAGCTAATGAGACTAGACACCCTATCATGGGGATTACCACTCACAATCGCTCCCTCCTCCGTCATTTTTCCTTTTTTTTAGTTATTACTCACAGTTTTTTATTCGCCGCCCTCTCCGCCGTCAGCAGGAGTAGAAATCCACGAGCTCGTTCAACGAATCGGGTTGAGGATCGGCATTTTCAAGCATCCATAGGAGGTGCTCGAACAGCACCACCTCGCAACCGACTGTGATCGATTCAACTTCGCCTCCGAATCCTCCGGATCCCCGGTCGACAAGCTGACGGAAAAGGGGATTGTCCATGACGACGGAGGTGATGAGATACCTCCGCCGTGACTTCCCGACGTATACGGCGTGAAGATCCTTGGACACGGCGGATGATTCATCGTCGGAGGAATTGTTGGCGGCCGCAATGGAGCTGGCGTTGGCGCCTCGGCCGAGCTTGAAGGATTGCATTTTCTTAAGCACGGACTTGATTTTGGTAAGCTTGCTTCCCTTCGCCATGGTTGATGAGCTAGAAAATAAAGGAAATGAGGAGCAGAAAGAATTGGGGTCTGAGAAATTGAGAACGAAAGTTCGTTATATAAAGGGAAGAGGGTTAGGCTTCGGGTGGGGGTGGGGGTGCGGGTGGGGTTGGGGTGGGCGAACGTGATGTTGGTGCAATTTAAAATATTATTTCCCCATCCCAATTTAAATATGTGATGTTGTAGAGAACTACATCTCATCGAGAAACATCATGCCCGAACAAGAATAGTACATCAAGCAGGAGAATGGCCGAGCAGAATTAACGTCTGCTCGGCCCCATGTGATCAAATTATAACATAAGACCTGGGTGTGACTTTTAATTAGCTCATATGATTGAACGTGCATTAATGATGAATAATAAACTCGGATTTCTCGGACATGTCGGGGATGATCGTGCCAAAGTCGTGGGCAGATCATGTTCGGAAATTGATGGGCTATAATTGTCAGACTCGGCACTATAAATTCAAGGCCAGACGGTGGAAGGAGGACATTCAACTTTTCCCCAAAACACTATCTAAATATACTAGGTTCTTTGTATTGTTATTTGGCACATTTTGAAGGACTTATACACTTTTGCACGTTTGATTCTGTCTCCTTTGTTATCTGAGCATTGTGGTCGCGCTTATCATATACTCTCAAATTAACCACCTCTCAATTCTCAAGATTGATAACAAAAATGTAGTAGTATGGTATGGGACGACTCTACGAGGAGGTGTAAATTCTCGTGTTAAATAAATAAAAAACAAAACAATAAAGTAAAAATGGAGTTGTAAGTGAATTATACTGAATAAATTAAAACTAAAGATTAAACTAATGGAAACGATTATTGGTATCACTCGACTCTACCTTGGATATTATCATCTACTTCATACATGCACAAAAGACTCAATTTTATTTGAATATCCATCAATTGGAAACTTAATTCATCCCCCCACCTTATTCATAGTCAATTAGTCCAAGCGTTCTAATTTAACTTTCATCAATCAATTAATCTCTTTATGCACAATTAAGATTAAAATCATGATACCATTCAAACTAGTGAGTGATGAATCTAACAATATAAACACAAGCGGTTTATATAAATTATGTCAATGGTTTTTCCTAAGAATTTAATAACATCAACAACAGACAATTATCAATCTAAGTTGCTTCGTAAATTCGATTAATCAAACAATTATCAAATTTAGCATTAGGTTGTATGCAAGTTATTATGTTGTCAATCCAATAAACAAACACAAATCATATCATCAAAATCAGAAAACATTGATATTTAATAAAAAAATGATAAATAAAAGTGTACGAATCTCCCCAAGATAAATAATCTAAGGTTTTGTCTTTCTCAACCAGGAATTAAAAACTAGCTACACATAACTAACAAAACGATAAACAAAAGCAAGGGGAAAGAAAACTAATCCGATCTCCGCTCATCGAGGTTGTCAATCCCGCATTCACTTCGATCTTCGTAGCTGTCTTCAACAAAATTGAAAGAAAAATTATAAACTAAACTATTCTACATACTCTACCTAATGTCCTATAAAATATGTTTTTTGAGTATTATAATATAGGGATGCAATTAGTGGGATAGAATTTTCAAATCAAGATAAAAATATCGAGTTTCCAAAAATTCTCGGACATCTGCTGGCGATCGATTAATCGGAACCCATCGATCAATCGGTGGTTCTTTTTTTTTTCCATAATATTCTCCGGGCGATCGATCGAAAAATATGGGTGATTGATCGGTGGCTCTATTTTTTTTGTTGCATAAAATATATGCCTTGCTCGATCGATCGGACTTCCGAGGTGATTGATCGCGAGTATTTCTCATTTTTTATGCATTTTCTTGGTCTACTTTGATCTCTTGTCAATTTCAATGCATTTCTTTGTCCTTATTTGTAATTGTTAACTCGATTTCTTCAATTCCACATATATTTGCACAATTATATAATTAGGTCGTAGATGTATCAATTTATCCATCAAAACATATCAAATCATACACAATTAAGCGCATTAGATGTGTCTATTTATAGTCACATCACACTGACTTGCTTGTTGGAGTAGCCACATCGATGATCTCCTCGGCCCCCCATCTAACCCTTTGTTTTCATGATTGTTCTGCTCGGACCAACCTATTCGGATGCATATTATGTTCTGAATCAATATGTTTGGGAACAAAAGTTAAGCAACAACATCAACATGTATTTAACTTTTGATTAATTTCTATATTTTTCAAACAATTATTTAGTTTGTCTTAATTTTAATAATATGAAATTATATGTGATATAATAAAATTTCAAATTCCAAAGTTATAATTTTTCCAAAATAATTAATAGATTAAGCTAGTCAAATTACTAAACTATTGACTGAATATTCCAACAAATATGATATTGTATAAGGAATAAAGTGAGTTCTTTGCATTATTGGAAGGAGCTCATGCCACTTGTGTCTTTGGAAGGATATAAATGATCGATATCTATAAGTACTTTTTTTTTTTTTTCCTTAAACATTTGTAAATAAAAAAAAATGTGATATTAAATATTTACTCAAAATAAAAAAGTGCATTTGGATGTAAAAATCCTCAATTTCTGAAAAACTAATACATTTTTGTTCAATTAACTGATTGTAATGGTTGATTTTATCGCTTTTTTTATTTCTTTAATATATAAGAAATCATGAATTTCAAATAAACCGACAATAGAGCTCTTAGTTTTTTTATTTATTTATTAAAACTGTTCATTTATTATATTTAAATAGAACACTAATTCAGATACTTTTATAAAAAGTAATTAGTTTTATTAAAATTAAATAGGTTTTATATTAAAACTCGGGGTGGGAGAGTCGTAAAAACGTGGAAAGGGTATGTAATTATGAAACATGCCCCACCAAAGTGGGGCCCATTACATATTGCTTTCAATGACACAAGCTGCGTGTCATTGGACACAGCTAAGTTCAAGCGAGCCCATTGGACAAAAACTTTCGTAAAGTAATTTGTAACGGCATTTTTAATGGGATTACAAATTATCATTAGGATAATTATAAGTCTTAGTTTAGCAAACTTGCAAACGTAGCAATTGCATTCGCAATGTCATGGCATTGCAAGTGTAATTTCTATTTTTTTTTTTTTTAACAATTTCAAATTAATTTATAAATAGTATTGTTATACAAATATTATAAATATAAATATATTTTATAATTAAAATATTTATAATTTATATTTAATATAAATATTATATATATCAACATTATATTCTTAATTAAAGTATAAATTTGAGAATAATGTATATATAATGCACATGGATTTATAAAATTTCATAGAAAATAGAATTGGGTTTATTATAAATATGAATATAATTTATTAAAATATGAACAAAATATTGAGTGGATCCTATTAATAAAAATCGAAGTGAATTGCAAGGATAAATATGATTTGAAATTGTTGAATTTAATAATTAGTAAAAGTTATTGATAAGGTAGTGGGTCCACTTTTGAAATTGATTTTTAATTACAGAGATAAAGATGATCTAAGGGATTAATTAATATTTAGGTAGATTTCCGTTTATAATTATCCCACGTTATGAGTTTAGAAACCATCCTAACTTTTTATAAGATACATGAACTACTTTACTCATTGTCAATTGATTTTGAGTTGAAATCACATGTATTCTTAACATGGTATCAAAGCAGGTTTATCATACGATTGGTTACTCCGTCAGGCTACTCCACCCGCATGCCCACCGTCACCCGTATATCAGTCCACGTGTTTGACTTATATGTAATGTCACACGGGATAAGACATGTTAAGACTTATCCTACATCTGGAACCATGCTAACTCTTTATAAGATATATGAACTACTCTACTCGTTGAAATTGGTTTTGAGTTGGAACTCAATGTATTCTTAACAATTTCACATATAGAGTATTATATTCTATTGCATTGATTTAGTTAATAATTAGTTTTGGCAATAAATAATTCAAATAGAAATGCTGTATTCTCCAATTAAAAGATAAATGGACTCCGCCGCTAATTAACATCACGACATTAATTATATAATTTACAAGAGTTCTTCCCAAGCTGCCACGCTAAATGTAGCAACTCCAATACTTTGCAACTATAAATACATATGTCAGCATCTCACCAAACTAATTATTTAATAACTTCAATTTTTTTTTTAAAAGGATTATTTCAAAGATTAACACTTAATTAATCGTGGCTCCCATCTTTACATAAGTTTTAATAAAATGAATTTCGGTAGGTTGAAGGCGACTGACATGTGGGAGGATGTTCGCAAAATTGTGTAGCTCATTTATTAATATGTTCATCCTCAACTGTCGCATATTAATTTAGTTTAATTATTTGTCTGTTTTTAGTTCATATTAATTGCATGTAGGATAGGATAAAGTAATGCCTTTGAATTCACACAACTCGGACATTGTATGATAAGTTTCGTCAGCAACTATCTTAAAATCTGGTAAACAATTTTATATCTAAGTTGTTTCATCTTTGGTCTTTGACAATAAGACATTAACTAATTGTTGTCATATATTTCATTTCGGGTACAAGTCCCCTCCTTCCCTAAAAAAAATTTATATATAAAAAAACAATCTCCCAATCTTTCTCGTCTTGTGAAAATGATAATTTGAAGTAGTTTTATAATCAAATTCAAAGTGTCTAATACGATTTTTTTTTAGCATAAACATACATTGATAAACATCGTTCACAAGAAGAAAGTAACCAAACGTCATATAAGAAAATACAGCAACGGGTGCTTAGTCTACTATACATTAATATGTAAATAGAGAAATTAGACAGTAATTAGCTACAGTGTGTATGTGAACCGGTGCTTTGAGTGCATGAACAAAGATGGGTATTTTGGTGCATGCATTAGAAACAAAGCACACAAACAGGAAAGTGATATATTGTTGTATTTAATTAAGTCTTTAGAAGAAATCATACGTCTCCATTTGTGCAATGTATCACACATGTAGAGATGTGTCCGATATAAATGTAACAAATACCAATTTTGGAGGCATGTGTTGGATGTTTGGTCAAGTTGCAAAACGAGAAACTTTAAGAAACAATAGGCTTAATTGTCTTCAAAAAGGCTATCGAATTTATTAAAGATGAGAGTGGATAAGATGTATTTTTTTTTTAAAAAAATATATCTTTAAAACCGCAAGAATGTATCGAGATTAGCTAATTCAGCTCTGTTATGTGCACTGATCAATATAAGCGCACAATATAAACAACGAACCAGAAAAATGTGAAATGATCAACTTGAATTGCAGCTGGTGTTTACAGTAATGGTTTAGGCCCAAAGTGCCATTAACATGAAGAACAGAAAGGAAATACTAAAGCCAAATAATAAGGAAATAATGAAATAACAACAATCTTCTCTACTCTTTCTCTTCGACTCCTCTTTCTTATATATTCTACTGATTATTCTGTTAAGATTTGCTCCACTCAAAATCTGCCAGGTGTCTAGGTGCTTCACGTTTTCTGTTATGCACATGTGTGTTGTTATCAGCATGAGGTGCATGATTCGTGCTTTCTGGATCCTTCCCAGCATCTTCACCATTAACTCTAGCTTCTTCCCTATTAAACGCATCATTACTCTCATCCTCCAAAAGAACCTTGTCCTCAAGGTTCTGAATATTCTGATGAATTGTATCAGTATTTTCCCATGTTGCTTCTTCTGTAGGTAACCCTTCCCAACGAACCAGAAGTTGTCTTGTTGGTTTGCCACGTATCTGAATAATGCGCCTTGCTAAGATTTCTTGTGGTTTAAGGATGGGGTATGACGTATCGGTCATAGTAGGCAAAGGCAGAGGGGGTGGAGTTGTTGTACCCAAAAATTTTTTTAGTAAGGATACATGAAACACCGGATGAATTTTTGCTTCGTTGGGAAGTTGCAATCTGTATGCTACTGTACCGATGCGTTCCGTGATTGGAAAAGGACCATAAAACCTCTTGCTTAATTTTGATGATTGTTGCCCCCTAAGGGATAGTTGCCTATGAGGTTGTAGGCGCACCCATACCAATTCTCCTGTCTCAAAAACCCGATCCGTGCGATGCTTATCAGCCAAATTCTTCATTCGATTCTGGGCCCGACCTAAGTTAACTCGTAGGTGCTGCAACACAATATCTCGGTGACGTAGTTCCTCGTCGACTGCGGCATTGGTGGTAGTGTCTGTAATATAGCGTGAGATGGTAGGTGGAGGTCGACCATAAACCGCCTCGAAAGGCGTCAAGCCTGCTGCAGTGTGAAATGAAGAATTATACCAGTATTCAGCCCATGCAAGAAATTGGGTCCAAGAATGAGGGCGATCCATTGAAAAGCAACGTAGATACATTTCCAAAGTTCTGTTGACAACCTCCGTTTGCCCGTCAGTTTGAGGATGATATGAAGTGCTCATTGCTAATTTTGTTCCTTGTAATCGAAAAATTTCTTTCCAAAAAGAGCTGGTGAATGTCCGATCCCGATCACTAACGATTGATCGTGGTATGCCATGAAGACGCACAATTTCTTTGATAAACACAGCAGTGATTGATGAGCTTGTAAAATGAGTTCCCAGAGCTACAAAATGAGCATATTTCGACAAACGATCCACTACCACAAAAATGACAGTTTTTCCGGATGATGACGGGAGTCCCACGATAAAATCCATTGAAATATCTTCCCAAATGCGTGAAGGAATAGGTAAGGGTTGTAGAAGGCCTGCTGGTGCCAAATTACTAGTTTTAACTTGCTGACAAATAATACACTGAGCTACATACGCTCGAATATCATTGCGCATGTGTTTCCAATAAAAATTGGAAGCTATACGGTGGAAGGTACGATGAAACCCAGCATGTCCCCCTTGTACTGAACCATGGAATTCAATCATCAATCTGTTTTTCAAAGAGCCAGTTGAAGGAATGACTAAACGATGTTGGAAATACAGGAGCGCTCCCCGGACAGAAAATTTGCAGTAAGCCTTATGTTGAGCGATCGTTTGTTTTCGGAATTCTAGTAGCTCAAGATCTGAAGCATTAGCTGTACGTAACTCTTCAATAAAATCGAAGTGAGGAGCAGATAGGGCATAGTAGTGAACTCTCGAAAGAGCATCCGCGACCTTGTTTTCTTTTCCCGGGCGATACTTAATCTCAAAATGGAAACCAATAAGTTTTGATAGCCAAAATTGTTGTTCCGGTGTCTGAATTGTTTGAGAAGATAATTCCCTAATACTCTTCTGATCAGTGATGATGAAGAATTTATGGCCCAAGAGATAGTGCCGCCATTTTTTTACCGCTTGTGTAATAGCGAACATCTCACGGTGGTATGTGGAGGCGCTTTGCATACGGGAGTTCAACTTTTGGCTAAAGAAAGCCAAAGGGTGTCCCTTTTGACATAAAACAGCTCCGATTCCAATTCCTGAAGCATCAGTCTCGACATAAAAAGGAAGCGCAAAGTCTGGAAGAGCTAAGACAGGTGCAGATGTCATGGCACTTTGAAGATTTATGAAAGCCTCTGTTGCAACTTTCGTCCACAGGAATGCATCCTTTCTCAATAACTCGGTGAGGGGGGCTGCTATTGAAGCATATCCCCGAACGAATCGCCTGTAAAACCCGGAAAGACCCAAAAATCCCCGAAGTGCTTTTAACGATTTAGGAATTGGCCAGTCTATAATGGCGTGTATCTTCGAGTGATCCACCTGAATGCCTTTTACAGAAATACAATGTCCCAAATATTCAATGTTGCGACACCCAAATTGACACTTGGATCGTTTAACAAAAAAATGATGATCGTAAAGACATTGAAAAACAATTTGCAAATGCTCTAAATGGTCAGACCAAGTGCGACTATAAATTAAAATGTCATCAAAAAATACTAAAACAAACCGCCTTAAAAAGGGTCGAAAGAGGCTGTTCATGGCTGATTGGAACGTCGCTGGTGCATTAGAGAGTCCGAAGGGCATGACTAGGTACTCGTAGTGTCCTTCATGAGTGCGAAATGCAGTTTTAGGAATGTCGTCTGGTTTAACTCGAATTTGGTGATATCCAGCGCGAAGATCTAGCTTAGAATAAAACACAGCACCGTTAAGTTCATCAAACAATTCGTCAGTGGTTGGAATTGGGTACCTATCCTTGATAGTCAATGAGTTCAAGGCCCTGTAATCAGTGCAAAAACGCCATGTACCATCTTTTTTTCGAATCAATACCACTGGGGAGGAAAATGGACTTAAACTTGGTTGAATAATGCCCGCTTGTAACATCTCAGCCACTAATTGTTCAATGATTGCTTTCTGTGAATGTGGGTAACGATATGGCTTAACATTAACTGGGACGGAACCTGGTAGTAGTGGAATGGAGTGATCATATGGTCTAGCTGGAGGTAAGCCTTGCGGTACCTCAAAAATGTTTACGAATTTGGCCAACAGAGCTGCCAAGTCTGGTGAAATGCTTCCAGGTTCTGTTTCATATGTCGTGACCAAGTCCAGTCGAAATAATTGTGCCATAGAATGTGTGGCAGCCATTCGGGTAAAACTATGGAATTGAATTGGGGTAGGTAACGCCGTAGCTTGTCCCACAAGTTGAACTTGAGCGCCCTGATACTCGAATTCAAACAGCATGTGTTCATAGTTCTGGCGGACCCAACCAAGGGTGGCTAACCAAGAAGCACCTAAAATGACGTCGGCCCCATGCAATGCTAGGACAAACATTTCAGGTTGAAACGTGTGGCCTTGGATGGATAAAGGAATATGTCGGACAGAACCTTCAGTATGTAATTTCTCACCGTTGCCAACAGCGACCATAAGGGAGGGCCCCGCGGTAATAGGGAGTTGTATGTGATTTGCAATCCGGGACTGGACAAATGAGTGTGTACTACCGCCATCAATGAGAATTTGAACCGGAGCACCTGCTAATAGCCCGGCGAATCGAAATGTGGTGGCAGGGGTCTGCCCGGAGAACACATGAAACGAAATTGAGGAGTGAATATAGTCATCGCTGGTAGTGGTGTCTTGGGTAGGGGCTATATCCAGATCAGGACTTGTAGAATTATCATCATCAGCCTCAAAAAATAGGAGGTGTTTTTTGGCCTGGCATTTATGGCTTGGGGACCATTTCTCATCACACGTAAAACAAAGGCCCTGTTGTCGTTTCTGTTGCATTTCGTCAGGGGCTAAGCGACGTATTGGGTTAGACAAGTGGTTATGATGATTGGTGGGTGGAAATATGGTCGTAGATGGTTTGCTGTGTATATGCGTTGGATGTTGTGTGTAATGCTATGGTGGTCGATTTGTGGGCCGTTTATCCATCAGTTTGGCCTCTTGTAATCGTGCAAGACCATTGGCTTGTGCTAGGGTGGTTGGTCGGAATGCTTTAACTTCATGTCGAATATCGGAGCGGAGACCCGAAATAAAGCAACTGGTAAGAAAAGAAGCAGAAATTCCTGAAATGCGATTAGCCAGGGCGTCAAAACGTTGGCGATACTCAGCTACCGTGGATGTTTGTGTGAGTTTGGCTAAGGTTTCTTGGTGGTCCTCATATTCTGATGGTCCAAATGTGATCTCCAGAACTCGTGTGAAATCTTCCCAGGATTGGAATTGGTGTGATTTATGTTGCCATTGAAACCAAGGTAGGGCAGGACCATCCATATGGATTGAAGCCAATAACAAACGTTGATATGGTGGAACTTGATAAAATTCGAAGTAACGTTCTGCCTTGTAAATCCAGTCTAAAGGTTCGGTGCCATCAAATCTAGGAAAATCGATGCGTGTAACTCGTGGTGATGATTGTAGGGGATATGCAAATGGATTGGGTTGCAAGATCATATTAGGATGTGGCGGTATATGGTTGAATCCAGGGGGAATGGATGCGTTCATTTGAGGTTGTGATATATTGGTGAATCCAGGTGGGGTTGATGGAAATATGAATGGGGAGGTTGTTTCGGGAGGTGGTGGCGGTGTATTCTTAGTGGGTAAGGTATCAGTGAGCAATGAGAGAGTCTGATCAAGTTTAATCTCCAAAGCTTCGAGACGGGAATCCGAGGTCTGTTGATAATCATCGAGACGTCCCTGCAACGATTTGAACGATTCATCAAGCGTTTTGAGTCGAGTACCGTCTGCCATGGTCGACGGAATCAACGAGAGCACCAATTGTTATGTGCACTGATCAATATAAGCGCACAATATAAACAACGAACCAGAAAAATGTGAAATGATCAACTTGAATTGCAGCTGGTGTTTACAGTAATGGTTTAGGCCCAAAGTGCCATTAACATGAAGAACAGAAAGGAAATACTAAAGCCAAATAATAAGGAAATAATGAAATAACAACAATCTTCTCTACTCTTTCTCTTCGACTCCTCTTTCTTATATGTTCTACTGATTATTCTGTTAAGATTTGCTCCACTCAAAATCTGCCAGGTGTCTAGGTGCTTCACGTTTTCTGTTATGCACATGTGTGTTGTTATCAGCATGAGGTGCATGATTCGTGCTTTCTGGATCCTTCCCAGCATCTTCACCATTAACTCTAGCTTCTTCCCTATTAAACGCATCAAGCTCATTGTACTTAATTTTGGTAGAATTCGGATTTTTTGTTGCTCCCCCAAAGCCCAGAGGTAATGTCCCGGAGACATCTTAGTCCTCCATATGGGATTTTTCATATGAAATATCTATCTTATGTGGATTCCACGTGGGGGATGTAATCTCAAATTCAAACTCTGGACACCATAAGTACAAAGGTTGGGGATGTTCACTTGAGCTAATTATCAATAAAACAATAATAAAAACAGCTTGCAAATTACATGATACATACATAGTATAGTCAACCATAATTGACAATGAAATGTGAATGGGAGTCCTTAAGCAAAACCATGTGATCAAAACATGGACAATACATGTTCCAAATATTGACCCTTTGCAATAATAATAATAATTTTTTTTTTGGTTTCGAAGGAGACCCTTTGCAACAATTTTAATGCAACGTCGAATACTAGACGCCCATACCACCCCATGTGGAACTATTTTCATGCGTACTCTTTTGTTGTATATGTGTTATTTTCTCTCTTTTTTTTTTTTAACGCAAATTTGTCACATATTTTTTTTTACAAGGAAAAATATATTAATAATTAGAGTACAAAAGTACCAAACCCAAATACAAATAGCCTCAAAAGCAAACTATCACTACTATAGAATTACAAAGACTTCAAGTATAGACCGGATTCCCAGTTACTCAGACAAAAGATAAATGATTTTTTTAAACCTAGCTTTAGTGGACAAAACTAACGATAATACATTGTCCTATATGTATGTGTCATGTAAGTTTATTGTTTTTAAGTCGAAACATATAAAGAATACTCAAATAATTATCTCAACAAAATATGTAATATAATCTATTGTAGAATAAGATTCGAATTAGGATTTCATATATTTTACATATTTTTGTTACTTCCAAGTTCCAACCATAATTGTTATACTCGAGATGTCCCATGTTATTCCCATATTGCAAAATTAAACTTCTCGCAAGATATTCAATGCGATGATTGATTTTTGATTGGATGTGATTCGTGCTATATAGTTAAATAAATGTAGACGAAATCGTTTTAGAACAAATGTTTTTTCAATCACAAATATAAATCATATTTTTTTCCATTTATCAAACTAGATAAATTCGAACTTCCATGAATAAATCCACTCACTTTTATTATCCACACTTATTGTTTATTTATCTGCCATGCTTGCATAATCGGCCATCAATTCACATACTAATATTAAATATTCATTATATCAAAGTGTGTTTATTCCACACTTATTTCACTTAAGTTACTCAACTAATCGATTCAGTTCAAGAAAAATACTTTCAGCTGTTAACCCAACTGAAAAAAAAACTCAAAAATTCTTGAATTGACCAAAACAATTTATTTATCCCTTAAACTACTGCACCGATCCTAACATTGTGAAAATTAAATTCAAAAGAAATAAAAAAGTGTCAAATATTTAAATAATAATCAGCCGTGTTCTTAATGACGCTTAGGAAGGTGTCAAGAACCTGATACTGATTGTTCAAAATAATTTCCACAAACACCGGGCACTTTGTATCTATATATATATATATATTAAACTTGTAATGTGATTAACTATACTAAAATAGTTTCAACAAATAATGAACCTCAAATTAAGTGCAAAATTCATACCATTATCTTATACTAAAATGTCTTTATCATCTTCACGCAAGTTAATTTTTGTCACTCTCTATTTCTTTGAGTTCCATCGTTCCTCCACTAGTTGATGCTATTTTGGGTTCTGGCATTGGCCCATAACATGGGCTTATAGATTAGGTCCAAAATATTGAACTTAAGTTCTAACTCTCAAAGGTTAATTCACTCTAACTTTTCAGACATGATAAATTTCAGGCCCTTGAAGAAAATAACACATGGATCTTAGTTCCTCTTCCTCCTAGTCACAAACATATTGGATGCAAATGGGTTTTCAAAATTAAATACCTCTCGAATGGCACTGTCGAATGATATAAAGCACGACTTGTTGCTAAATGATTCACACAGCGGGAAGGGATCGATTACATTGAGAACTTCGCTCCTGTTGCAAAACTTATTACCGTTCGTTATCTTTTGACTGTAGCAGCTATTCGCATTGGCATATTCATCAGATGGATGTCCAAAATGCTTTTCTTCACGAGGAACTTGCTGAAGAAGTTTATATGCAAACCCCACCTAGTTTTCGTCAACAAGGGGAGCAATTAAGGTGTCAACTCAACAAGTCATTATATGGACTCAAACAAGCCTCTCGAAGTTGGTTTCATAAATTTTCAGCTTCAATCCGAGAAATTGGTTTTTAACAATTGAGGGCAGATTACTCATTATTCACAAAAGTCCATGACACGTCCTTCATTGCTATATTACTATATGCCGATACATGATTATCATAGGAAATTCTCAAGAAGTTTCTCAACAACCATTTTCGGATTAAGGATTTATTCCCTTTGAAGTTCTTTCTTGGAGTTGAAGTAGCACGTTCTAAAGCTGTGATTTCTATTTGCCAACGGAAATATTCTTTGGACATAATTGAAGAAATTTATTATCGTAGGAAAGTGGGAAAATTGATCTACCTCACAATAACAAGGCCAGAAATCACATATGCAGTTTATGCATCAACCAAGAAAATCTCATCTTGATGTTGTTCATCGTATTCTCAAATATCTGAAGAAGGCGTCGGGTCAGAGCTTATTCTTTCCATCCCACAGACAATTAAAACTAAGTGGCTATTATGATGCAGATTGGGCCGGATGTGCAACCAACACGACGATCAGTGACAGGATATTGTATATTCCTAGGGATACCCTTGTGTCTTGAAAAATTAAAAAACAAACCACCGTATCAAGATCATTAGCAGAAGCCGAATATAGGTCCATGGCAGCTGCAATTTGTGAGCTCACATGGTTGAGGTATCTTTTACGAGACTTACATGTTGAACATCATGAGCCAGCCAAATTGTTTTGTGATAATCAAGTGGCAATGCATATTGCTGCAAATCCAGTATATCATGAAGGAACAAAACACATGAACGGATTCAAAATAAGGAGATAGAGACGATCTATGTCCAAAGAGGGAAGCAAGTTGCTGACTTATTCACTAAGTCACTGGGACAAGTAATTTTTCAATCAAGAAGTTGGGAGTTCTTGACATTCACGCTCAAACTTGAAGGAGATTATTAAAGGAAAGATAATTGTCATGCATTTGATTATGCAATCCTTGTACAGTTATGCATAAGAATAATTAGGGGCATGACATTTGCATTTTAATGATTAGAGTAATTTTAAGAATCATTCTATAATCGGCATACAAATCAGCATATATATATATATATATATATATACATAGAGTAGCTTTTGTACAACAACATTATTGAATAATATAAGTTGCATGAAAATTAAAATTAAAAATAAAAATACAGAACATGGCATGCCTTAGATATATCTAGCACTTACTTTCATATTAATTCAAAATCCATTTGATTTTTCAACTTTTTCTAGAAAAAAATAATTCAGGTTATTTGAAGCCGGCAGGATAATGATATGGACCATTATACAATAATGAGAAGGGACATGAAACCCAACCCATTTGTATTAAATGGGTCAGGCTTCATATGGTTTGTACTTGAATTACATGGCCCAAATCTTTTAAACCTGGTGAATCACAGAGGACCATGTCTATGTATCGCTTGATAACTGAAATTGACAATAAGGGAGAATTAGGGTTTGATTCATTCACGAATTAATTGAATCAATTAAATTAATAATACGTTGCACAGTGAGCTCTCCATTGCCCTGGTAAGCTCCTTTACCTCGATTTCTATACACGAATATTGTATGCGCTCGTATAGTAATATGCATGGCATTTTTCTGGGTTTTAGGATAGAAAATTTACCTTTGTTGGTACTTAGTTTGCTTTATTCGCTCGAAGCTGAAATTGGGGTAGCTGGAAAGTGATACCCTGAAGCTGTCACGCGCTATTTCTCATGGAATTTTTTGTCTAGCAATTTTCCGTACACGCTTATTTGATTTTTTTATTATTATTAATTCCGGTTATATGGTTGTAAATTGGCTTTGTGCATATTTTGTATTCAATTCTGTGTTTATTTGTAATTTTTACACCAGTTCAGCGTTGCATTATATTTTTCACTCTAAAAGTGATCATATTTTCTCTATCGTGCACTCACACTTGCACACACTCGCGTGGGTGGATGTGTACCCATGTAGAAGAATGAGTTGGAGGAAATGAGTTCACAGGAAAGGAGTAGTTTGTTTAGTTGTTGCTTTGCATCTTGCAGACTATTGGCCATATTCTCAAAACTTTAAAGATCTATAATTTTGATTACTGGGAGGGGCCCCACATAATGGATAAGTCTCCTACAACACTGAAACGAAAACAACTGGAAGAGAATGCACAAGACAAGCAGGAAGCTCCTTTGCTAGAATCTGCTTCTAAGAGGCGTAGCTTAGCAAGGACATGTGTGCATGAGGTGGCAGTTCCGAGTGAATATAGCTCGAATGAAGATGAATCAATCCATGGTACCCTTTCCGATCCCATCTTTACTGGAGAAAGGGCAAAATCCTACCAATTTAAGCTCGATCCATTTCAGGAGGTTTCAGTCGCTTGTTTGGAAAGGAATGAGTCGGTCTTGGTTTCAGCCCACACTTCAGCAGGCAAAACTGCTGTGGCTGAGTATGCCATTGCCATGGCCTTTAGGGATAAGCAGAGGGTCATATATACTTCACCATTAAAAGCTTTGAGCAATCAGAAGTACAGAGAGTTGAGCCAGGAGTTTTCAGATGTTGGCTTGATGACCGGAGACGTGACGCTTTTACCCAACGCCAGTTGTTTGGTGATGACGACGGAGATTCTTCGAGGGATGCTTTACAGAGGTTCTGAGGTGTTGAAGGAAGTTGCTTGGGTGATATTTGATGAGATACATTACATGAAGGATCGGGAAAGAGGTGTTGTTTGGGAAGAAAGTATTATATTCTTGCCTCCAGCTATAAAAATGGTTTTTCTTTCAGCAACGATGTCAAATGCAACTGAATTTGCTGAATGGATATGTAATATACATAAACAGCCATGTCATGTCGTCTATACAGATTTTCGGCCAACACCCCTGCAACATTATGTATTCCCTGTGGGTGGTTCTGGTTTGTATCTAGTAGTTGATGAGAATGAGCAGTTTAAAGAGGACAACTTTTTGAAACTTCAAGACACATTCACGAAGCAAAATTTCACTAATGGGAACAAAAGTTCTAATGGCAAGGCTGGTGGTAGAATCGCAAAAGGTGGAACTGCCTCTGGTGGTTCTGACATCTACAAAATTGTCAAGGTAGGTGTTCCTGAACTCAACACTGCAACTTTCGGCACAATTTCCATAATTTCATACCTGTATTCCCCATATGTTGAGTACGCATGGGTGTAGAAATATTTCAACTTTGGATTTCCACAGCAGTGCTTATTTTCTCTTTCATTTGTTTTCTTACTTTATTAGAGTAATGTCTTTAGTCTAAATTTCGTATTCATGATCTTCATCACGCCTAAGTCCAAAATTACTGATTTTCTAGATGATCATGGAACGGAAGTTTCAACCAGTTATAATCTTTAGTTTTAGCAGACGAGAGTGTGAACAACATGCCATGTCGATGTCCAAACTCGATTTCAATACGCAAGATGAGAAGGATATTGTGGAACAAGTGTTTAAGAATGCAATCCTATGCTTGAATGAGGAGGATAGAAACTTGCCTGCCATCGAGCTAATGTTGCCATTGCTTCAGAGGGGCATTGCCGTTCACCATTCTGGTTTGCTTCCTATCATCAAAGAGCTTGTGGAACTTCTCTTTCAAGAAGGTCTTGTTAAGGCTCTGTTTGCCACAGAAACGGTACTATTTTTATCTGCAATTACTGCTTTAAGATATTAAATAAATACAAAAGTGCATCCGAACCTCTTTGTCGTAAGCATAATGGTTTTACTTATTAAACATTAAGAAAATAGAATTTCGGTTCATGCATGTCACTATGAAGAGGAGGCTGATTTGTGTTAGAATGTCTATTTATATGTGTAGTCATGTGGTGATTGTTTTGTACATATAATAATTAAATGCACTGACAGTTTGCCATGGGGTTGAACATGCCTGCAAAAACTGTCGTTTTTACGAGTGTCAAAAAGTGGGATGGTGATAGTCATCGATATATTGGATCTGGTGAGTATATCCAGGTGAGTAGTCATTTAAAAAAAAATTAAAAGACTTTCGGTGTAGTATAGGTCTGTTGACTATTTGTTTTTATGGTAGATGAGTGGTAGAGCTGGACGTCGTGGCAAAGATGAGCGGGGGATTTGTATTATAATGATTGATGAAAAGGTAATCTATGTTCTGTCTTATTTAATATTTGTTGAGTTGAAAATCTAAATTTCAAAGGATGGAAGTGATGTTGGTCAAGATCCTAATGCAATCTACCATAAGTTCTCTCCATTCTTGATGGAAATGCCTATATGAATGTTCACAAGCATTGTTTATATAGATTGCAGTATCTAATAAATGCTTGAGTTTGATGCTGTGGAAGTTTTGCACAGTGAAGGGCCTGAAATGACAAATTTGCAAATTTTTTTATGGCATAGTTCGTTAATGCAACTGATGCAATTTTTGGGACTGATTATATGTTTGAATTGGCTATATATTATCCTAGACTTAGTATTATGGAAGTATAAATTGACCAGTTTTCGATGCAACAAATGGATGGCAAGCTTTTTCTTTTTACCATGAGAACAACATACTTAATAATAGCCAAATGAAATGGAAAAAGGAACTATAAAAGAGATTTAGTTTCTTGGAAGCGCAAATACATAAAGTTGTAGGAATTATTCCTTGTAAAAATAACATTAAATTGGCTGTAAAATGAAAAAAGTTCAGTGGTTTGCTGACCGAGTAACTTTTTTATCTTTCCTTTCTTCTTTTCATCTTTGCCCATCCAATATCGTCTAAACCTTATTATATTGTCACGTCTTGCTAGAATATGTTGCATTTGGGGTAAATGTATCTTTGTCTTTAATGCTGTATTTTTATTTCAAAATCAGATGGAAATGAATACCCTTAAGGACATGGTTTTGGGAAAGCCTGCACCCTTGGTCAGTACTTTCAGGCTAAGCTACTACTCAATTCTGAATTTGATGAGCCGTGCTGAGGGTCAATTCACTGCCGAGCATGTTATAAAAAATTCCTTCCATCAATTTCAGTACGAGAAGGTTTGACCTATATAAGCTGTGTTTGATTGTTGTCAATACAGTGTTTACAATGGCTGACTGTGTTCAACACCAATCCCTGCTTCTTCAGACTTTACCTGACATTGGGAAAAGAGTCTCAAAACTTGAAGAAGAAGCTACTGTGCTAGATGCTTCTGGAGAAGTAATATCTTTTAATTATTCGTGGAATTTTTTGTTTTGGCTCAATTAAACGATAATTTTTTTTGTCTTCACTGGTAGGCTGATGTTACTGAATATGACAAACTAAAGCTTGAGATTGCTCGAATTGAAAACAGAATGATGGCAGAAATAACTCAGCCTGAAAGAGTTCTCTCTTTCCTTCTACCTGGTAGGCTGGTATGTGCCAAGAGCTGTTAATCTTCAATAGTAAAGCTTTGAATTGGTTTAGTGCACGCTCTCTGTTCTATTATTATCCTACTGCCTCTGAGTGGTTTGCTCCATTTGCTGTTTCTTTTATGTCGTTTGGGTTGATTTTCTGGTTCATTATTGGCCATCTTTCGTTTTTTGTGTTTTGACTACATTAAACTGCAATCTTAAGTATTGTCTATCCCATGAACTTGCTTCTTTCTAACTGCTTTTGATTTGTTCAGTTTGCATTATTAGTGAGCCATGACTTATGCTCTACCCAGGGTTGTGATGTTTGATAATGGGACTGTGTTTATGAGTTTTTACTTCACTTTTTGCTTGTGCACTTTCTCATTAATTTTGGGATTCTTTTCATTTTGCTCTCTGATTATGATGTAAAATTCAGGTTAAGATAAGGGAAGGTGGAACAGATTGGGGTTGGGGAGTTGTGGTCAATGTGGTTAAAAGACCCCCGGCTGCACCGGGTTCTTTACCTGCGGAAATTGCATCTTCACGTGGTAACAGTTATATTGTTGACACCCTCCTTCACTGCTCTATCAGCTCCAGTGAGACTGGCTCTCGGCTCAAACCATGCCCTCCACGCCTGGGAGAAAAAGGTGAAATGCATGTGGTGAGTTGAGAATCTTTTAGGATGAAATAATTGTGATAGGAAAAATTATATCACATTGCTTTTTTAACTGCTGAATGCAAATAAACAAGATGATAGAAATGGCTTTAGAGCATCCACCCTACCAGTGAGAAGTTGATGCATATTGGTTATTGTCTCAGGTTCCGGTTCAATTGCCTCTTATATCTGCGGTAAGCAAGCTCAGAATATCTGTTCCTTCTGACTTGCGTCCGGTTGAAGCTCGGGAAAGTATTTTGCTTGCAGTGCACGAGCTTGAAAAACGCTTTTTTCAAGGTCTTCCTAAGCTTAATCCTGTGAAGGTATTAATCGCAAGATCATGTTGATCATTGTGGACCGAAATTGTATACCTGATGTTGTATAAATTGCCTTCTCTTTTTTAGTACTTTATACCATGTTCCAAATCAAACTTGTTGTCTATACACAGGCTCCTCCCAGACTCAGCACCAGAATCTTAAGATCTTCAGATTTATAATTTAGATGTTCGAGTTTTGTTTCCTGTATAAAAATTCATTGTCACATGTAAGATTAGGGGAATAATTGAACTGTAGAAATTCATGTTTTGATTGTATAAATATTTTTTTCATCAAGAACGGGTGTGTTGATATATTATAGTAAGTCATATGCCGGCTATATGTTTTTGTAACTTTTGTATTATCTCAGGATATGGGAATTGAAGATCCAGAATTTGTTGAGTTGGCAACAACATTGAGGAACTTGAACATAAATTGTTTTCTCACCCATTGTACAAGGTTTGTCAAAGTTAAAAATTCATTTGACTGATTTTATTTCATTTGGTATCAGTGTGCTACTTTTTCATGGAAAACATTATTATTGTGTGTACTAGTTTTACTAGGGCAAGGAGAGTGTGTCTTGGTTAGGAGTGTCTTTCATATATTTTCTGTTGTAAAACTTCCTTATTTGCTGTAAACTTAATAAACATCAATATTACCTTGTGTTATGTATTGTTTCATCGATCTGTTTCATTACTTGGTTCTGGAAATTCTGTTTATAACTAGAGACTGCATTATATTCACCCGTTCTTTTTTACTCTCCTTGATACGAAGCAGTCTCAAAATGAAAATCAGATCAGAAGTTTCCAGAGAAAAGCTGAAGTGAATCATGAAATTCAACAGCTGAAATTAAAATGCGTGATTCTCAGGTACTTGTCTCTTGTTGAATGTCTCACACTTTTTATCGAGTGTACACAGCCGCATCTTACCTTTTTGTTTGGTATACCTTGGACTTAGGGTTTGCTACCGACTATGTATCTCTCCCTGTCTCTTGGATTTAAATCTGTTTTGTTAATCTGTGGTTCTAATCAGATTTATTTCTCCCAACTCCATTGCAGCTTCAAAAATTTCGTGATGAACTCAAGAACCGTTCACGGGTTCTCAAAAGACTTGGGCATATTGATAGTGATGGTGTTCTGCAGTTAAAGGGACGGGCAGCCTGCTTGATAGATACTGGGGATGAGCTCCTCGTTACTGAATTGATGTTCAATGGTGAGCCCTTCATGTTTTCTGAAAATTCCAGTCTGCTATATTCTTTTTAGGTCAGTTTTAATTCAAAATTTACTCTTTGAAATTTGTTTACCCTTGGTTGATGTCAAGGCATCTTTTGGATGAATCGAGAACAACGCTTTAGTCAACAGCTTTGCAACAAAATTTTAAACTATTATATGGTCAGGGACCTTTAACGATCTGGATCATCACCAAGTTGCAGCTCTGTCAAGTTGCTTTATCCCGGGAGACAAATCAAATGAACAAATACATCTAAGAGCGGAACTTGCTATACCATTGCAAGCAACTTCGAGACAGTGCGAGAACAATAGCGGAGGTTTTTTGAGCTATATGATCTGAACTCTGTTTTTTCTTATTGATGGGTACCTGCCAGAGGCGAATGTGTATGCAATCATGTTGAATGACTACTAGGCAATGTAAATATATTGCAGGTGCAACGTGAGTGTAAGCTTGAAGTGAATGTGGAAGAATATGTTGAGGCATCAGTTAGACCATTCTTGATGGATGTGATTTATTGCTGGTCAAAGGTCAGCTACATTCGACTGTTAGCTTGCGTTCTTTCTCATCACATAGCATGTTGAACTGCAACGGATGTGCTATTTAAAACTCCTGTGCACTTGTAACATTGAATATTGGTACTCTTTTCTCTAATCCTAATATCTCCAGACCCTTGTATTTTTGGGCTTGCACAGCATTCTCGACCACTAAAAGCATTTGTAGTTGGAATTGGAATATGATTGATCTTTATTTCGTCGATTTAGAATATAGCTAGCCCTGCCTGAATTTATCAAAAGCTAAATTTTTATTGTGAATTTGTAGTCACTCTTATTATGTATTATGGTAGTTTAAGTTAGCTCTTTGAACTTTTTAAAAAAATGAAGAGCTAGTACTGAAGGGATTCTTTTATATTTTTAAATGTGTTGCTTATTTTGTTGACGGCTAATGTGTAGTGCTCAAATGTAATATTATTGTTGACAGTGTTGTTGACGCACATCCTTTATCTTTTTTCCAGGGAGCATCTTTTGCTGAAGTCATTCATATGACTGATATTTTTGAAGGCAGCATCATACGACTATCTAGAAGGCTTGATGAATTTTTAAACCAGGGTAATCCTTTCTCTATTTAAAAGTTGAGAAAAGATGAAAATAGCTTCGAAAGGTGACACGTATGGATGCAACTCTCTTATATTTGTAAATTAACTTTCATTAGAACAAAGATTTCCCAGTGTGCTCATAATTTTTTCTTTTCCAATTTGAGAAAGGTTATGAATTGGTTATCTTGGCGGCCTGAATTTTTTCCCTCCATCTTTATTTATCATTCTCAACAAATTTTGGCTCTGTTACGGCAACAGGAAATACATAAGTTGGTATTTGGCGATTTTCATTTCCTCTTTAAAAATAGTGTTGGAATCTGGCCTTTTATGTACTTAGTTGAATTAGACAAGTCGCTTTTTATTACCCTACTCATTCATCCACACAAAAAACACGTTTCAGTTACTTTTGACATGCAGTAGTACATTTTTGAATATCAAAAGAAATTATGAGATGTAACTTGTTTTGGTGCTTGTAAGACATGATATCCATAATTATCATGCATGTCTTCTGGCTTTCTAGTTAAAAGCTGCTGCTCATGCTGTTGGAGAAGCCGATTTAGAGAACAAGTTTGCAGCCGCCAGCGAAAGCCTCCGTCGTGGTATAATGTTTGCAAATTCTCTGTATCTCTGAAGATGTAGATGCTTTGTTGGCTGCCTTTGTAGTTTTATAATTTGTGACTTGAGTTGTTTTTCTCATCACATTGTCCTTTTTAGTCCTCAAAGTTTTAGTTTTCAATCAAATTTGTGACGTGAGTTTGCTTTTCTCATCGCATTGCCTTTTTTTAGTCCTCAAATATTTAATTATATTTAATTTACAATCAACTATTGTATGAACAATAATCTATAAGGTGGCACGGGAAATGGAAGTTGCTAATTTGGAAATTTCATTTATATACTCGAGTTCACTAATTCTGATATGATAAAGCATAAAAATAAATTTCCACGATATCATGTGAATGTAAAGAATCTCACTTTGAAGAAATATAGTTTTATTATGAAATGTGATGTAAATATGGTATGAAGAAGTATAAGTAGAAAATCTTTAATCATTTCCATATTTATTGTCAACTAGCTAAGTATCGTAGGATGAAATTTAACTAATCGAAACAAAATCTAACCTACATTCAATAGTTTTAGAGTCGAGTCCAGTAAGAGATTGATTAGTTTAGCAACTTAAAATGCAGATCATAAAAAGAATCTCCTATTCCGATTGTAGCTGACCGTGATCTAAAACGAATTTTAAGATAGCCGAACTTGCCAGCACCGGGTGAAGAACCCTCGAACAAAAATGGCAGAAAAACCAGTGGCAGCCCTATATCTCTGTTGAATCTGCATAGTTAAAACTCTTCAATAGGATATGGATTGTTACGAAAGATTACCCGAAAAATCCCAAAGTTACCTTAAGAATTTGTTCGCTACTTCGTACGAGGTTTTTCCCGATAACACACACCGTTCCACCAGATCCTCCACCGGTAATTTTTGCCCCGTACAAAGTCCCACCGCAGGAATTTGACAATTTACTGTGTTGCATTTCTTGTACCAATTCTACAAGCCTATCTGTTCCATCTGAACCAAGCCCACAACTGCTATAGCTATAATGACACTGAGAAGCACGCATGTTAATGATAGCAAGTGTCAACTCTCTAAGGATCAGTTTTTTTGTCATTTTCCTTTTTATCTTGTGGTACTTTTCTCCACATGATTATGATCCTTTTTCCGTGTAGCAAGCCTATAGATAATAATATGAAACATAGTTGTCAATACCTGGTACATAAGTTCCCCGAGGGCAGAGAGTTGATCATCTGAAGGAGCAGCTGATAATAATGCTTTGAAGGCCCTGAAGGACAAAAACATATGATAACCTAAAATGACAAGACAACATTTGATGCACTTTCCTGAATAAGCATACGAGACTACGAATTCCTGACCTTGACTCGAAAATTTTCATAAATGGGATGCCTCGTGGGTGCTCGCACTGCATAGCTGTGCGCATTATCAATTACTGTTACCGAATCATCATGATGTAGATACTTCTCCACAAACTCAGTACCCAGTAGAAACTCTGGAAGCCTCTGCACATAAGATTCTTCATATCTGAAATCGAGAAAAGATTGTCACTTCCTACTACTGAAATGGAGACAATATATGGTTAGACCCAAAATAAACAATCCTAATATACCGATGAGGAGACAGGTTGCACAAGTAAGCCAACTCAGCTTCAGCTTTATGTAAATCCACGCTATGTCCATTTGTTTCATCACCTTTCACTGGTTCAACTTGCTGCGAAACTTTACTGTTTAATACAGAGGACTGCAACTTCTCAGTTGCCATGGATATAGTTATCTTCCTACCCATAAAGGCTCCGATTCTCACAGATCCATAATCTGCACCACCAACACTGCACGACATTCCATACAAACAAGTGGATGAGGTATATTACAAAGCAGCAATCTATATAATTGACTGGAAGAAATATAAACATGAGTAGATACATCGAGAACTTGTACCTGTGTCGTATTCCAGAATCAATACCCCAAAATCGTATATGTGGTGGGATATCCACATGTCCTAATACCTCAGCAGGCTGACGGGACATGAAAAAACTATTTCAATGTTTACTACTTTTCACTAATTGCGATGTTAAACTTCAAAAGTCCGATGTTCACCTGGCATAACATTGCTAGAAGTTTGTTTTTCTTCACCACAGGCAGAAGCCATCTGATCCATAATTCCACAAGGAGCACCAACAATGTGATTCTCAACCTATATATATGTAAGAAATGTGATACTTGAATGTTATATTTCCGAAGCAACAACTACAAAATTCTAACGGAAAGGACATTGATATATGTCAAAAGGAGCATGCCTTTTGGCAAAGCAAAGCAAGATCTCTAGGTCTGATGTCTAAACCTGCATAAATGTAGTAGGAATCCGATAAGATACATTACTCACTAGGCCAACTTATTGACTAGTGTGTTGTGAGTGTCTGGTTTTGGCACAACAATTCTGTCATTAACTGAAGAAGAAAGATGTTGCATTGTACCAAGAGAAGCAGCCATGGCAGACATGGTGGCAACTTCTATTGCAGCAGAAGATGATACACCTTTTCCCTCTGGAACACCAGAAAACACCTGGAACATCATGTATATTCAGGCACGTCACATTAAAACGTAAATAAAACAGGAGGCAGCTCGCAGCTGAATACGTAACAAGAACAAAAAAAGCAACAGGCTGGCTTATGATACCATTGATTGCAAAATACTGAGAGCATAAAATTTGTCCACATTTCAAGATTTATTAGAATGTAACATGCAACTCAAGAGGCTTTCTATGATCATTTCAAAAGGCCAACTTGACAAAGTTGTCCATCAGAAGTCACTACCAATTCATAATGCGAACATAGTGCACCAGCAAGTTTGTTTGGCATGAATTCCACGGTGATGACCCTTTTTTTCAATGAAGCTTGATAACCATTTTCTTCTTTTACCAATCAAGGGCTAAAGTGTAACACTTTTTACGATTATGAGGAAGTCATTCAAATGTCATCAGACAGTTATGTCCACGAGCTGATCCGAGTACAACATCCTCATGCTCTAATTGAATATACTTAATTTATTAGAGGGACTGGTTCGACATGAATCAGTTTATCAAAGCACATCATCATTCAACCATTGGCTTAAAGCACACACTCTGGAAAACATACAAATTTAAGGAAGAATATTGCAAATTGTAGAAAGAAGAGAGACTGTTACCAGTATGCTGATACCATCCACAATCTGAACGCCAAATTCAGTCATCAGTACCAGAATTGTACCAGCCACATATGCAGCCCACCTGGGAAAGAGCCCGCAAAAGTAACGAAACAGTCTTACACGATTGAAGCCAAGCTAAAAGAAATGGGTAAAACTATTTACTTCTGCGATGGGTCTTGAGAAAAAAACTGGCGTGCTTTTTCATAAGAAATAGGCATTCCACCATCCATTAAATCAGATAAATCCATGTCAAACGTTGGTGCTCGGTTACCTAGTTCTGAACCAAATGATACCTGCGTAACCAAAAGTTCAACATTTATTTAATACGAGATGAATCCATGTTGAACAGTTATAGTCCGTCACTCTAGCGAACCAGACACTCTATATAAATAACATTTCCTAGCCATAATAAGTTGGCCACAAAAAAATAACCCGAGGTAAGCGTTAATGTATAAATCAGAGAATGCAGTTGATAGAGCAAAGAAGGTGTGTTGGATAATAGATACTGATAAGATTGTTATCTATCTAGTAGATTCAGAAATAAGAGAATCCTTAATTCTCACTCTCTCTTCATGGTATCAGAGCCACTACTGAAAATTTTTCTCCCATAAGCAACGCCATGGCCGGCGCCTCCAGCAGCGATTCTTCATCCTCTGCCATCAATAATAACTCCTCCGCCACACTTCACCACATGGTTTCCGACAACACGACCATTCCTATCAATAATCATAGGTTAAACGGTCAAAATTACCTTCAATGGTCTCAATCCGTTCGGATGTTCATTCGTGGGAAGGGGAGGGATGATCTTCTATCTAAAACACCGGGTGCCCAGACAAATCTGATGCACCAGCCTTTAAATCATGGACCATTGAAAAAAATATGGTCATGTCCTGGCTCATCAATTCAATGACTCCCGAGATTGGCGAATTTTTTTTGTTATATTCCACGCGAACGATGTTTGGGAGGCGGCACGTGATACGTTTTCAAGCAAAGAAAACGTGGCTGAACTCTTTGAAATTGAGAGTAATCTTCTAGCCTTGAAACAAGGCGATTCCACCGTCACCCAATATTTCACAGGACTTACTCGCTACTGGCAACAATTGGATCTCTTTGAGAATTATAAGTGGACGTGTCCGGACGATGAAACCCTTTACCGATCCATTGTGGAAACCAAGCGCATATTCCAATTTTTATTGGGACTCAGCAACGATCTGGATGACGTCCGCGGCCGTGTGTTCTGGCAATAAAACCTCTGCCTCGCGTGAAGTTTTCTCTGCTATTCGACATGAAGAAAGCCGCCGCAAGTTGATGATGGGTCCACAAATCAGTAGCCAACTCATTGACGGTTCAGCCCTGGCAGCCACACGCTCATTTGTCAATATGCCATCATCGGCTGATAGTATCCACACACCTTCCAGCAACGGTGCACCACATTCCTCGGGTCATATGCGGAATGGACGTCCTTGGTGTGAAAAGTGTAACAAACCAATCACACCATTGACACATTTGGCGGATTCATGGGAAACCAGCCAATTGGAAATCAAAACCGT